>JAHLJT010000568.1:0-16378 GCA_031308135.1 Acheta domesticus
TAGCAGGGCTCGGATTCTGATGGCATGTCATCTTTTCATTGGAGCCAACTTTTAAACGAGTGTTTGTTGCGACATGTAGGTGATTGAATTGTATAAATATTGGATCATTTTTGTCATTTTTTGCCATTTTTTCAATTTTAGGTCATTTCTGGATCATTACGTCATTCTGTTCATTTTTACGCATTTGGTTTCCTTTTCGTGTTTTTTGTTAGTGAATGTTTCATGAATTTACAATGACACACTAAAACAAAGTTTTTATTGTATCATCAGTTTATGATGAAATTTACTATTGCAGTGGACACTGTTTTCGAGTTTCAAAATTACAGGGATCCTCGGTAACTTCCTCGGCGTTTCAAAACTGACGGTTGAAAGATCGGAGGTAAGGATTACATTTCCTCCTAAAATAAAACCTACATTAAATATAATTTTATATAAATAAATTGTTTAACGCATTGAATAAATAGACATATTTATAAAAACATATGAGTATTTTTTTTAAAATAAGTCATTTCGCCATATTTTTAAGTCATTTGATAGATAATTTTCTTCGTTTTTTAAAGCCATTTTATAAATAATTTTCAAAGAATTTTTAGGCCATCAGAATCCAAACTCTCTATATTAGATATATTTTAGATAGATTATATTTTTTATATATTTTTATATTTCAATTATATGAGAATATGGATATATTTATTTATATAGGTATGGATTTTGATTTAGAAAGTCTGGATCTACGGAAACAGCCATTTTTTTCTTTTCTTAATGATGTTCCTATTCCAATGGATCAAAATGAATCACCTATTGAAATATTTTTAGATCTTTCAAAGCCTCAAAAATTATCTTCATATGGAATTCGTGGAGATTGCCCTACATCCTTGTACCTTAAACATCGATTGCAGAGTAGAAATACCGTATTGACTACGAAAGAACATTATTTACTTTTCCTTTCTATTTCTAGCCAATTGATCGTGAAGTCCCGCAGGGTTGGTCTTAGGCCCTATCCCCCTATCTTAGTCCCCTATATGTAATCGGTATGTCCTCGTATATTTGAGACTGAGGAACATTCCTATTAGTTGATGAGACGAAAGTTCTTTGCAAGGTAGTGGTGCTAAAACAGCATATCCCAGACATGTTCGATGGGTGACATATTAGGCGAACGTGCAGGCCAGGAAAGCAGTGGTACCAGTCGTTCTTCGCAGAAAACGTGTATACTCCTCGCCACATGCAGTCGGGCAGTCGACATTAGCTTGTCAGCTAGGTCGATCTCAGTTGCTGTCTAGAGAAGAATTCTAGCGGCCGGCTGCTCTGATTCCGTGATTTCTCCGATCCACACCAGGCGAATACCGGAGCATTTCCCTAACAAACAGACCACGGACCGCGCGCGATCTTCCCTTCCTCTTCCTTGTTCTATCCTAACCCCTTACACACACTAACATGCACTATACATTCCGGGAGACCGGTCGGGGCTTCGAGCTTGTCCCGTCTGGAACGGTGCCCTAATGGTGGGAGATACCTGTTTGGGGAAAATCTCACTAGTCTAAGGTAGGTCAGCGCCGGATTCTCACCATCCAGCGGGGGCAAGATCCCGCCAACTCCCGACGAAAAACATGCACTACACTTACATAACTAATGGCCTCAGTAGTTGAATCACTAATAATCAATCAATCAACCAGCGAACACGTCCACGTGCCCACTGCTGTCTGAGGCGTGAGTGGTTTCTAGCCAACGGGATCCGACGCTGTGGTATTCATGCCACCAGTCTAGCCCTCGGTACACGGCATCGATCCGTCGATGAAGCCCATTACCACACCCATTGCAGTGATCCAATGTCGAGCCAACACTGGACGACGCCGTTCTGTCGGTTACGGCCATGGGGCAAAATTGCGGTCATCTCGCGACGTGGTCACATTGTGTGGTTCAGTACTCGCTCGTCGCTGTGTACGACCCTCTTCTACCCAGTAGTTCCACACGCTCATCATTGTCGTAGCAGCACGCCCCGTTCGAGCCACAATGTAACGGTACGACAAACCCACAACCCGGAGATCGATCATTCTGCCCGTTCGAAGTCACTCAGATGCTGATATTGCGCCCTTTAGCATCGACAAGGCATACCGGCATTTCTTGCACGTTTCCACGTCGTTTCACGGCTCTACACCGACTGAGTGTGGCATAACACTGACCTGACCTGTCACACAAAGGAGGCCAAGTCAATGTGCAAACCATTTCTTTGCAAATTTAATCACTTATGGACACACTGTTCGACACATCTGCCGATTTTTAAGTGATTCCGACCATTCCTTCTGGGTGTTGCAATTTTCCCAAACTCCAGTGTATATATACCATAATTTCTCTCCGAATTAACACGCCTCAGTCATTATTTTTTGTAAAACTCATTACAAATCGTAGAACCTTTATTGCGAAAATTAAATATTCTCAAGCAAAAATCAACACAAATTTGATAATTAAAACTGCTTTTCGTACAGCTAAATCATGTCACAACGATATGTAATTCACAGAAATTCGCGAGTCGCGACGCGGAATACCACTATTGCATTCCAATCTGAGGCTAGCAATTTGTACTTTTCCGTATACATACGTATATATGGAGTAATATATGTAGTATAGGGAAAGTTATGTAATGCTACGCGAAAAAACGGCGAATTTTCGGCAGAAAAAATTCATTGCCGGGCCCTGATAACAAAAAAATGGATAAAATCAGTTGCTAAATTAAGAAAAAAATCCCCTAACACGTGGTGTAGCCAGAATCCCTGTTTTGTGGGTCCTTGATAGCGAAAAACAATTGAAAGCGAAACGTCCGTCCGTCTGTCCGGTGTATGTGAACAACACTAGCGCATAAACTATGCGTACGATTGTTTCCAAATTGAAGAAACCCTTGTCCATCTGGCCTGAATCGAAGTTCTGAGATTTTGAAAAACATTCATTAATTTTTGGGGGTACTTTACTTGAAGGCCCCCGGCATTTTCAAAATTTTCTCAAAAACGGCCCCAAATTTTTTCTTTAAATTTCTTGCAAGAATAGAGTAAAATACACTTATGAAGGGTCCTAATTTCACGATTATGTCTGAATTTTCGAAAACTGCAAAGGTTTGAATTTTATTCGGCGTCTTCCTTCAACTACAAAATTGCATGAAGAGATGTTTCCTTCAAGTAATATTGCATGTAGAGATGTTTCCTTCAAGTAAAATTTGTTCTTCATAGTAATTTCTTTCTTTGAGGTCATGCACATTGTTTTGAAAATAGTTTTCGCACAAACATTGCGTGCAATATGTGCAAATTTAAAATATTACAAAAACAAGATTTTCTAAAAAATGGCTGCACTTTTTTTCTTTAAACTTTGGTAGGGATAGTGCTAAATGGTCTCTATGAGATTACACAAACGCCGTATTGCTGTATTCTTTTGTTTTTTCAAAAATTGCAAAAATGAATTTTTTTGACTCGCCTCTCACGTCGTTAATATTTACATTAGTGGCAATTTCTCCACATTATTATAATTATGGGTACATGTGCTTTACATATGTCAGATAACGTTTCTCGAAAACTCAACTGTTTCCTGTGAAAGCTAGCTCAAATTTCCGCATTTTCAGAAACGCTCAAACGCCATTTTCTCATAAATGACTAAAAAAATTCTTCAAACTTTTCGATCGGATATTGCTAATTGCACTATTATTTTGACGTAAAGTTTATTTTGAGGTATTGTTTTGTTTTTTTCAAAAATTACACAAATGTAATTTGTTTGAAAGGTCTCTCATATCTTTAATATGCACATTACCAACAATTTGTAATGATTACTATATTTGTGAATGTAAATGCTTCAGATAACTTCCAATGAAGTTTTTTGAAAACTCAAAAATTTCCTGTGAAAAAGAGCTTCAAATTTTGGATTTTAGTAGCGCTAAAACGCAATTTTCTTTAAAACGGCTACAAATTTTTAAAAGAAAATTGCCATTTAAAACGAGGTTTTTGTGTTCTTTAATATTCTGAAATAAATATTTTCGTTCTACCATTAGGAAATCGAAAAATTAAAAAAATGTCAAAAATATTTAAGATGGGCGGCGTTAGATGGCAGCTAGCAAGAGTATGTAGCAATTCCGAATAGCTAGCACAGACCCAAGGAAAGAGAAAACTAAAACAGGAAAGTCTGCGCCATTCTGTAGCACCACTAGTTATTTCATGTATTTCAGATAGATTGGGGGAAAATAAAAAAAAAAATTTAAATTTTCAACAAAAAAACGGCATTTCAAAGAACATGAGACCTGCCACCGTTCTCTTAAGCATCCTTTACACTATCTAAGGTACAAATTAATCAAAAAATGTTGCGCCGTTTTTGAGCCTTCAGTGCACTTAGTGGGCCTCAGAGGTCCGGCTGTTTTTCTAAATTCTATGAATATTTTTTCCGTTAACATTACAGGTGTCTTTTGATAATACTTTCTGTTGTTATGTTTCTTCTCTTATGACAAAGAATGGTTCAGGAAACCAAGAAATGTTTCCATATTTTTCAACTTTTCTGCAGGTAGTCGTGCTTTCCACTAAGTGGGCCTCTTAGGCCCGATAGTCTTTTCCCTTAAGGAATCTTTCAACGCATAAGAAACATAAGTTGTTGGAATTTATTCCCTATCACGCCAATTTTCGTTATGTACTTGCCAATAGACACAAATCTTGGCCACGTACATAGGAATGAGATATTGGTGCTTGGAATGTAGGAACGGATTTACACTAAATGGCAAAATATATCACGGAAGAGGAAATATGAACCTGTAGAAAAAGTGGTTTCATCAAAAACAGTAAAGGATTTGGCACAGTCATTATTCAACAGTGGTTATAACTTTACAACTAATATTTTTTATGAGTTTCTAGTGATAACTTTTTTTACGACCATATTTCTGGGTAAATTTCTAATGGAGAAAAAACTAACATTAGGAGTTAACACACAGGAAATATCATCTGAACTGTGCGAGTGTACGGTCATAATTATATTCTAACGTTTTTTGCACACCATGGAAATCTTTGGTTGTATCAAACAACCCCCGCCCAAAAAAACAAAATGATTTACCTTCTCAGCACAATACATCAGCACGAAGACCAAGTAACGACAAAAAACGTCAATTATTCTTGCATATAACAAAACAAACAGAAGTTGACCTCACGGATCAACTGGTCGACAGTTACACATTATCAAGTCATACTTGTCAATGATCAATGAGGTTATTTTATGACAAGATTGATATTGCTGCTTTGAATGTGTACGTAATCTTCACAAAATGATTACAGACTAATGTCAGTGGGAAAGGAGTATATGCAACTGGCAGAAGAATTTTCCCGTGCTAATATGAAAACATAAGTGAGAAACCCTAATATCCTCAAAAGAACCTTAAATGCTCTTTAAGTCTTCGGGATTCACAAAAACACAAGTATGGAAGTCCTCTAGATTCCAAAGAAAATAAAGAGGTTAGGCGAATATTTATCAATGTTAATATTGTGGTAAAATTGTTATCAATTCTTTGAATTGAGGTCGTTACTTTGTTTCCAGGTGCTATTTATGCATATTCGAAAATGATAAGAAACAAAATCACAGTGCTTCGTGTGCGAAAACAAACTTTAACAGAACATTAAAAAACAGTATCTGGGAAATAGTAGCAAATAAAATATGTAAAATTTCTTATTTGCGTTAAAAGTTTAAAAAGGCAAATGTTTTGAATAATAAAAATCATTGCATTCATTACTTCATCATCCCATCTCCAAATGAGTGTTTAATGCATACCGGGCCTCTGAGACCCACTAAGTGGAAAGTGGCAAAATCCGAGCTCCATGCATGGAAGGGACAAGAAAAAATGTTTTAAAGAAAATAAATATTGCCATTGTTTGACACAAAATACTAATGTTTTCAAAAAATTGAACATGACATTGTTTTTTAAATTTTTTGATGAACGTATTTCATTAAGAAAAAAAGTTTATTTTGAATATTGTAGCTGTAGGAAGACGCAAAAAAATTTTGATTTTTTTTAATTTTCGAAAAATTAGGGTTTTTAACGAACATGAGACCTGCACCATTACCTCAAACGTCCTACACACTATATAAGTTTTTCCTTTCCTTGACAATTATGCAATCAGTGTTAAAAATATGTTGAAGAACTTTAATGATTTGGGACGATGTATGAGCTTGAAGATTCACTTCTGCATGCACTTTTGAATTTCTTTCCTGAAAATCATGGTGCGATGAGCGAGGAGCAACATGTCCACTATGAAGGAGATGGGAAAAAATATCGGGGTCGATAGAACGTACATATGACGGGCGACTACTGCTGGATGCTCTACCGGGACACTTCACGGGGCATACTTAAGAGGAAGGTAATACTCAAAGGTTCACACAGAGAGGAAAAATATATTACAAGGCACTTAAATAATGTTTTTAGAAATAAAACATTATTAAATAGTAGTATAATAAAAATTGTGTTCATTATTTGCTAGAAAATCCGTTTTTTTACGTATATCCTTAATAAGCATGATAATGTAATGTCGGTTAGCTAAAAAACTTCATAGCACCTTGTGAAAAAATGGCGCGTACTGCGATAAAACGGAGCTCAGATGGGAAATCAGCACCCAAGAAACTAATTTTTGTATAAGGTAACGACGGGTAACATTGCCATGGGTGAAACATTGCCACAACTTCAAAAAAGTTAAGTATCACACCCTGTATCGTAAATTTACTTGCTGGCTGAGTTCCGATAATTAGCTATCTCTCTTAGAAACATTACATACACTGTTTGTTGCATTGCGTTCCAGTTGTAACCTAAAATGTCCGTAAATACACTGTCAGAAATAACATTAAATTTAATGCAGTTTAATGCACTTTTTCACATTAAATTTAATGTACCGTGTACATTAAAACGGTATTAATGTACATGTACATTAAATTTAGTGTTTAAATTAAAATCAATGTAGATTTAATGTACTACAGTACATTGAATTTAATGTACCGTGCACGTTAAAACGAGATTAATGTGTTTGTGCATTAGATTTAATGTTAAAATTAAAATCAATGTAGATTTGTTGTAGGAATACATTAAACTTAATGTTCCTTGAAAAACTAAAACCAAAATTAATGTGTTGTACATTAAATTTAATGTTTAAATTAAAATTAATATAGATTTAATATACATCAGTACATAAAATTAATATACCTTTCCCTACATTAAAGAGAGATTAATATAATTCGTCGTTAAATTTAATGTTTAAATTAAAATTCACGGAGATTTGGTAAATAATTATGGTATGTATGGAACACAGATACTGTTTAAAAACTTAGAAATATTTTCTTCTGCTATTTGAACTTACGTATAATAAATCTAAAATATATTTTCAACATATATACAAAAATATAAATTTTTAAAATTCGGATTTACATTCAAATTAGTAACAAATAAAATTGTAAAAATCCAATAATACAATTGTAGGGACCTACATAGCACGGTAATTCTTTAGTTAATATATTTTCAAATTCACCGGAAATATTAAATTTTTTTTCAAAGAATTGTCACTGTAACAAGGTCAGAATTTAGTATTCTTTACAGCTACGAAACATATTTCCGAGCGTGAACGCGTCCAAAATATGTGAAGTAGTGACAATTATATATAATATATACAATTCTGTAGACTTAATATATTATATATATATATATATATATATATATATATATATATATATATATATAGAGAGAGAGAGAGAGAGAGATATTACGTCTAAAGAAATATGTTATTTATACGTAAACAATATAGTATACATATCATAGCGGGCAATACATCAGGCCTAAGAACCTGCTCAAGGAATTGGATGTCGCAATAGCTCAGTGGTTAGAGCGCCTGCGCGTGAACCAGACGTGCCGGGTTCGGATCACGGTCGGGGTGACTATTCGTTGAACAAATTTAAATATTAAAATACATTTGTTACTCAGTAACAAGGTCGGATCGTAGTAATCTTTACGACTGCGGGTCATGTTTCCGAGCGTAAACGCGTCCAAAAAGGTGACAATTGTGTAAATCCCAACGGGCAGTTCATCAGGCCCAAGAACATGTTCAAATAATTGGTTATCTCGATAAGATAGTGGTTAGAGCAACTGGGCGTAAACCAGGTGACCCGGGTCTGAATCGGGGTGACAATTCTTTGAACAAATTTTAAATATTGAAGTTAGTACATGTACAGTAAATTTCATGCACTCATACAATAATTTTAATGCAAAAGGACATTAAATTAAGTATCATGTACGTAAATTAATTTTAATGTGCACCTACAGTAAATTTAATGTACATGTACCGTAAATTTAATGTACACGCATACAGTAAATTTAATTGTACACGTACATTACATTTAATGCACACATACTTTAAAATTACTGTACGTGTACATTAAATTTCATTTTCGTACATGATACTTACTTTAATGTACTTTTACATTAAAAGTAATGCGGAAATTTCTGACAGTGTATGTATGGTGTATTGTGATGCAGCCAAATCTCGTAATCGAAACTTCATTAATTTTGGATTAATTGAGTTGGAATAAACGATATGGATAAGTAAATATGTCATGTCCTAGGCATGCTAGGTCGTGATTCATTATAAGCATGACAAAATGTATTAATAGCAGATCCTACTTTGAGGGTAACATTGCCAAATTGCCATACTGGCTATCTTACACCTACATTTATATCCATTGAGTGGAAGTTCTTACATTGAAACAATTGACGTTTGTGACTTTATATATAATTTCTAAAGCATATGACTTATAAATTACACTGTCAGAAATTTCCGCATTACTTTTAATGCAAAGGTACATTAAAGTAAGTATCATGTACGTAAATGACATTTAATGTACACGTACAGTAACTTTAAAGTACGTGTGCATTAAATATAATGTACGTGTACAATTAAATTTACTGTATGCGTGTACATTAAATTTACTGTACGTATAAATTAAATTTACTGTATGCGTAAATTAAATTTACTGTACGTGTAAATTAAATTTAATTTACGTACATGATACTTACTTTAATGTACTTTTACATTGAAATTACAGTATGTGTGCATGAAATTTACTGTACATGTACTAACTTCAATATTTAAAATTTGTTCAAATAATTGTCACCCCGACCGGGATTCAAACCAGTCTCTCCTGGTTTACGCCCACTTGCCCTAACCACTATCATATCGAGAAAATCAAGTCTTTGAACATGTTCTTAGACCTGATGAAATGCCCGCTGGACTTTATGCAATTGTCAAATTTTCGGACACTTTTACGTTCGGACGTAACGTCCCGCAGATGTGAAGAATAGTGTGTTCTGATCTTGGTACTGAGTAACAAATGTATTTTAATCTTTAAATTTGTTCAATGAATAGTTACCCCGACCGGGATTCGAACCCGGGACTTCTGGTTTACGCGCAGGTGCTCTAACCACTGAGCTATTGCGGCATCCAATTGTTTCAATAGGTTCTTAGGCCTAATGTATTGCCCGCTATGATATGTATAATATATTCTTTACGTCTACGGAACATACTTCTTTAAACGTAATATATATTAAATATGTTTTAACTCTGCAGAATTATGTATATTATTTATATTTCTAACTACTTCTTCATCTGTTTGGACGCGTTTACGCTCGGAAATATGTTTCGTAGCCGTAAAGAGTACTAAATTCTGACATTGATACAGTGACAATTCTTTGAAAAAATTTAAATGTTTCCGGAGAATTTTAAAAAATTCTTAACTAAAGGATTACCGTACTATGTACATCGCTACAATTTTATTATAAAGATTTTTACAATTTTGTGTTACCAATTTGAATGTAAATACGAATTTTAAACATTTATATTTTTTGTATACATGTTGAAACTATATTTTAAATTTATTATACATAAGTTAAATATATCTAAAACCTACACTGATTTTAATTTAAACATTAAATTTAATGTACAACACATTAATATCGGTTTAATTTACAAGGTACATAACGTTTAACGTAGTCCTACATTAAATCAACATTGATTTTAATTTTAACATTAAATTTAATGCACAAACTCATTAAAATCGCGCTTTAACGTACACGGTACATTGAATTTAATGTACTACAGTACATTAAATCTACATTGATTTTAATTTACACATTATATGTAATGTACATGTGCACTAATATCGTTTTATTATCGGTACATTAAATTTAATGTGAAAAAGTGCATTAAACTACATTAAATTTAATGTAATTTCTGACAGTGTATATTGTAAACATTGCTTAATTGCATTTGATACAAAATTGCTTTTTTGTTATCGCCATTCTTGCACTGTAACTTTCTCACGTTGACAAATAAAAAAATTAAATATCTAAGGTTTACAACTTATGATGAAGTTAAAATGCACTAAGCAATAGAAAAAATAAATAGTGAAAACTTAAATAGGAAAAGGTACTGAGCTGTATAGATTTAGCAGGTCCACTTTAAATGATGTGGAGGAGTGCGTTATGCTTCCCAGACTAAATGTAAAAATAGAAAGCACTTTTGCTCTATCGCATTTTATCATAATGTAAAACAGTTAATAAAACTTATTTTAGACTAAGTTCTCAGGCAGTATTTATCCCTGTTTAGCGTTTTCAAGCTGTCAAAAACCACAGACTAATAATGTTCTGATGCATTTCATGTGTTTCTATTTCCTATCCAACTCTCACGCATTTAAACATTGCCAGAGACTTGGAAATAAATAGAGGTGGCAATGTTTGACACCTGCGGTGTAACATTTCATTTTGCTTGCTTTTAAAAAAGTAATAAAATCTTTTAAATTATGGAAGCTGTAACTTCAATATTTTGAAGAAACACTGTACCTTTGTGAAGGATTAAATTGTCAAAATAATGATTGTGAAGATTTATGTAACAAAGTAGAACTTTAAAAGAAAAAAAAGATGTGGTAATGTTACCCCTGTTACCGTACAATTAAAAAAATATGACCTTTAAAATTACAGGCCTGTGTTATGGACAACAAATATCATTTGAAGGGAAAACCTCCATCTTTAATTTTGTAGTTGTAAGACGCGGGAAAATTTCAGATTTTTTCAATTTTCGAAAATTCAGACTTAAGCGTGAAAATCGTGCCTATGCCACCTTTATAAGTGTTTTTACTCTATTCTTACAAGAAATTTAAAGAAAAAATTTGGGGTCGTTTTGAGAAAATTTTGAAAATGTCCGCAGGGCTTTACGTAAAATACCCCCAAATTTTGAAGAAAGTTTATCAAAATGGCAACGCCTCGAGTCGAACCAGATCGTCTGCGGAATATCCATTTTGGAAGAAATCGTACATATGGTTTAGGCGCTAGTGTTAACAGACGGACGTGCGGATGGCATGGACGGACAATTTTAAAGAAAATCTAGTGGTGCTTCCAACGCACATACTTTCTCGCTCTGCTTCTATACGGTCCTTATTGATATTCCACTACTTCATAACCAGCAAGTAGGGGGAGAATGGCCGGTTCTGCATCACAACAAATATGGCGGCGGTTTGTTGACATGCCGATTCTGCATCACAACATCCGGTTGTGGTTTGTTGACATCCGGCGTCAACATCCGGTTGTGGTTTGTTGACATCCGGTGAAGGCCGCGTCCTTGTGACGTCACAAGGTCGCGTGGGAGGCCGCGTCCTTGTGACGTCACGCAGCGCCGCCGCCGGGGCGTGCGCTGCCCGTGCGCCACCCCCCGGAATAAAAAAATAGGCCGCGCGGCCTTGTGACGTCACAAGGTCGGGGGGAAGGCCGCGTCCTTGTGACGTCACGCCGGGCTTGCCCAGCCTGTCTACCAACCCCTGAAATAAAAAAATTTAAAAAAATAGACTGAACGACTAGGGGAGGAGTGGGATGGAGGAGGAGGAGGCCCTGCCTGGCGGTGACGTAGGGTGAATGAGAAGACGAGAGAGAGAGACAATTGCAGGTCAACAAGACATTTATTGTTATTTTTTTTGATATCGAATGTTACAATAATTTTTTTACAAAATGAATGTTTGTGCTGGCGATGAACTCTCTCTTCTTTCGTCCTTCCATTCCCTCTTCATCTTCTTCTTCTTCGTCTCATCATGTGAGGTTGTGGGACGCGCTTCCGCTTCATCTTTGTGCGATGCGACGGTTGGAGACGGGAGAGCTTGAACGTCTTTCCGGATGAAGGTCATGCGTTTCTGTAGAAGCTTTTTCTGGCACGGCTTGTAATGCGTATCGATGTTCGAATCTGGAAGGTTGCCAATGAGTTGATCCATCATGCTAAGAACTTCAGTATGCATGAAAACGGCAAGGTCATACATAGTCTTTTCTTTTTCGTCGCTGAAATGATAGGTTTGCTCTTGTCGAAGACGCTTCGCGGTGTAGGCGACGTTCCACACGGCGTCGGAGATGTCCCACAGCCTAGGGATTTTCCACGCATCGTTCTTTTCCTGGCAGGCGACAGTGGAGAGATCGTCTGCGGCCTTTGCGACGTTGATCCACAGCTTGGCCGCCTCGCCCTTCCACCCGCTGCTCTCGTCGAGGGCGTCTTCGTAGGCGAGCCGCGCGGCGGCGATTTTCGCTTCACGTCTTGCCATGTTGACGGACACTGACTGAATGAGAAGAGTGTGTGAGACTGCACTTTACAACAACGAACAAACTTCCGGTTCATAGGCTGGAGGAGTATTTTCGTTCGGGGAGGGGAGAGCCTGAATCACTTGGCGGATGCGGTCCACGCGTTGCTGCAGAGCCTCCTTTTGAAGCGGATTTTTAAAAAGCCGACTGGCAATTTCCATGACGGCTAGTACTTCCGCATGCATGAAGACGACAGTGTCGTGAATAGACTTTTCCCTCCCAATCCAGTCTTTCGCACTCTGCTCGTCGTGAAGACACCTCGCGCTGACGGCAATGCCAATTGCTTTGTCGTAAATACCTTTCCACATCTTCACGCTTTTTTCAGCTTCTTCTCCTTCCTCGGAGGCGGCGGTGGCGACGTCTACGGCGACGTTCTCGAGGTTTTTCCACATCTTGACCGATGCGCTTTCCCATCCGCTGTCGTCACCGTTGACGTTGTTTTCACAGAGGAGTGTCGTGTCACGTCTTGCCATGTTGACGGTCGTGGACGGAATAAAAGATGACGCCAACATCATGACATTGCAAATGCTCCCCCTACCACTACTCATATTTCCCCCCCACCTTTTTTTCTCTCTGACTTTAGAGCGCAAATGAAGGAAAGCAGTCATTTAAATATAATCATAAAAAATGAAACAGAAATGAATATAAAAATAAATAAAACAAATGAACAAATATAAAAATAAATAAAACGGAAATGAATAAATAGATAGAGAAAGCCTACTCTACAACCCCGCCTGCAGGGACGAACGTGTACGCTGAAGGAGCGGACGGACGCGTACACATGATGCGGAAATGACCCCAGGGCAAACTTGAAAATTTATCGAGCCAGTAGCGTTTGTCGTCTGCCACACTCAACGAATGCTTGTTTTGGACAAAGGAATAATTAAGATGATTTTTGGAGCGTATGCAACATTGTTTATCGATTCTAATGCGATTATGAAATAAACACTCCAGGTAATTTTCGAATTTGTATTTTTTGACAATCGAACGTTGCACTCCTTTTGCTCGGGAAACAGTCGCTTGAGAGCGGGTGAGAAAGGAGTACATTTTTGGCCGCAAACCTACAAATTGAACCATGGGATCATTTCCGCATTCGTCCTTAAACAGTCCCAGTACTTTTTTATTGCGTGGTGTGATGTGAAACGCATTATCGGGAGGAAAGCAGATCCACAATACGTTGAGAAAAAAATTCCACGATATTATCACTTTGAGTCACCACAGCTGCGCGAGCGTTCAGAAAGATAGGTTGTACCTCTCCGATAATTTCGTGCGTGACGGGATGGTCTCGCTCAATCATGAAATGACATTCGAGTTGTGCAAATATTTTGAAACTAGGACTCGATGGAGAGAACAGTTCAAACAACTTGCGTTGGAACGGAACTTGACAACGATTGAGAAACGTGAGGGATCGAAGTCATGTAAAGAATTAGCAATGATACCACGCTGCACCCGACTGTTTAAAGACTGCACGACGTCCGTCCATTGGAGAGCATTTGCATTGTCTGAACCGTGTTGATGTGACGGTTGATGCTGACGGTGATCTATGAAAACAAACAAAAAAAATGCGCGGAAAAATTAATGTCTAGTCAGGGAGAACACGTCACTATGAAAGCCTTGTATTTTTTCAATGTGAAATTTACCGTGATCGCTGTCTTGACGAATCGCAGGTGATGAAGATGACGCCGGCGGTGACGGCTGTGGCGACGATGATGTGGTCGGTCGAACCACAGACTCACGCTGCTCGCGTTGAAATCGATGTAACACATGTTTCTTCATCTGATGAAAATAGATAAATGAATTAAAAAAATTGAAAAATAGACAATAAGGAACATGTACTAAAAAAAATAATAGAATTTAATTACCGTTTATGTCCTGAATAATTTCAATCGATGCACATGTACGGTTGACGTCACAGTTGTTCACTGCAGCGTGTCTCAACGAAGAATGATGTTCTTCACACTAGATTGCGTTGAAGTCGTTGAGTGGTAGGAGTGGAGTGGTGGTGGGTGTTGGAGACACGTGCGTTTTAATGAGGGAAAACGGAAGTCGTTATGGAAAGGAAAACCCACATTCACCGCAGTGTCGGAACGCGAGCGGTAATTTTTTTTCGTCCCGAAGAAAGTGGCAAATTAACCGCAAGCCGGTCCGCCGGAAGCGTTAATGAAGTCGTGAAGGAAACGGAAAGAATGCGGTTCACCACCACCACCACCACCATCAGGAAGCAACAAACGACCACAACGTTCGAAGCGCTAATGATGCTGCTTAACGTCATTTTTTTCAGTGTCCGTTAAGTCGATGCATATATAAGCGCTGCTCTCATTGTGAAAGTGACACAAGTGCAAGACTCTTGATGCTGTTGCTGGTGCTGGTGCTGCTACTGCTTCTCGCTCCGTGATGGCTGAAATTCGTGAAATTGTCGACACTGAAAACGTCGATAGTGTTTTCGACGCGACGCAGGCCGCGATGCCTTTACGTAAGAAGAGGAAGACAGCGTAAGTATTTGCCATTCCTTTCTCATGTATTCAGAATGCATTATTGAATATTTGTAAACTTCATTGATGTTATTTTATTTTAAGGTCCAACGAAGCTCTCAGGAGGGAGCTCCTCGAGAGAAGAATGATGGGCGCTGACGTTTTTACGTTAGACCTCACAAACGCGGACGTAGACGAGGGCGATTTGAGTCTCGCCCTCATCTCCACGGAGGCCGTCGGCGATGATGCCGACAAATCGTCCGTCGACGTCGACGACGGACGAGTACAAGGTGCAAGTGATTCAGCCTCAAATAGAGGCCAGCACTGCATCATCAACAACGGTGGCGGTGCCAATAAACGACGAGACGGTGACGTGTCTCGTCGAAGGACAAAAACTGCCCTATTTATCTGTACACACCACCTAAAGAGACGTAAGTAGAAGGAATGAAGTTTGAGAGAGAGATTTTTTATTTTTATTAAAAATTAATATTATTTTTTATTTTTTATTAGAAACATCTGGGAAGCCATAGCGCAGAGGGCAGAAGGGTCAATGGGTGACCGGAAGTGGGAGGAGCTCACCAAAAAGGAGTGGGCTTTGCCAATCAAATCACTCAAGCCCGGCGCCTACACATCCGATCGATTCGGTACCACCAACTATGGAGTGACGTTGGCGGAAAAATATATAATTTTTCTGCCGTGTGACAAGTGTACATTGCTATAATTATTATATTATTTGGGTTCATAATTTTAATCATCAATTATAAAATTTACTAATTGATATATTACCGTATTTCCTAGATGTCACAACCTTCATCGACGAGAGTGGGTGTTGATATTTTTTAAATTCAAAGCCCTATGTTATTTATTTGTGGAAATAAATAAAAATAATAATTACTATACATAATCTTATTTATCCGGAAGAATATTTAATGCAGCAAAAAACATGGAAATCGATTTTAGAATATGCCACAAATACTTCATTTTTAAATTGTAAATTTTGTAAATTTGTAAGATTGTAAATTTGTAACATTCATTTACATCTGCTTTATCATGTCACTCCTAGTTACTAATAGAAATTGTAATTTGAATAATTAATCTTTTAATAAAAAAATGTATTACTGAATTTTTAAATTTTTCTTCCTTCATCTATTTCCCCTTCCTATATCCATTGGAAAAAAATTAAACCAGAAGAAAACTTTACTGAAGTAAAATAGAAAATACTTCATTTTAATTACAAACATTCATGTCACTCCTA
>JAHLJT010000572.1:0-25713 GCA_031308135.1 Acheta domesticus
ATAATCAGGGATCTGGACGCCGCGACGACGGAGGAAGAAGTCAAAATCGCGGTAGCGAAGCAACTTGGGGAAGAAAGTGCAAACTTCACAGTCCACGTTACAAAGTCGAACACCAGAGGACAGCGCCTTGCTCTACTTGAATTGAAAAAAGAAGAGGCAAAAAAAACTATTGGATTCGGAGAAAATAAAAATCGGCTGGACCAGGTGCACAATCCAACTCAGGGAGACATCACCACGGTGCTTCCGCTGCCTTGATTACGGGCATGTGGCACGTGTATGCAGAGGACTAGATCGAAGCAAGCTGTGCTACAAATGCGGCAATGAGGGACACAAAGCAGCACAGTGTTCACAGCCGCCTTGTTGCATTGTATGCACGGCGCACGACGTCCGGAAAGAAGACCGAGGACACGATATGAGATCCGGAAAGTGTCCCATCTATCGGCAAGCGTTGACAAGAACAAAGAATCTCGAGTATGATCCGCATACTTCAAGGAAACATGAATAGAAGCAGGACGGCCAACTATCTTCTAACCCAAATCAAGAGCGAGATTAACGCAGACGTGCTAATTTTGAGTGAGCAATATATTAATCGAAATGAGCCAGGATGGTTCAGTGATAAGTTTGGCACAGCAGCGATCTGGGTACCCGATTTGAGTACCCACAGTATACAAGAACACGGCGCTGAAGATGGGTTCGTCTGGGTGAAGACTGCCGGGGTTACATACGTAAGTTGCTACTTTACTCCAAACGAACATATCGAAAATTTTCAGGAAAAATTAGATGAACTGGAAGGCAAGATCGGGAACATGGGCAACAAACTCATCGTCGCTGGTGATTTCAACGCTAGGGCTATCGAATGGGGCATGCCGCAACCGGACTCGAGAGGTCGGCGGATTATGGAAATGGCCTCCAGAACAGGACTGTTGGTAATGAATGTGGGGGACACATCCACTTTCAGACGCCCAGGGTATACGGAGACGATACCAGATGTATCATTTGCCTCTGAAGGAATGATAGGGCACGTGTATGACTGGAAAGTGACTGAAGACTATACCGCCAGTGATCATCAATACATAACCTACAACGTACGTCCTGTTTCACATCACAAACTTCTTAGAACACGAATTCAACCAAAATGGAATGTGGCGAAACTAGATGAAGATAGGTTCACCGAGATTATGACTAGTGGAGCCGAAGTGGTAGCCAATAAATACCACGGGCGGGAAGGAACGCAAAACGCTGAGAACAGAGTTAATTCCACCATGAAGCTCATTGAGCGCGCATGTAAGGCGGCGATGCCCCGGAAGAAACCACGGAAACTCAGGGCGCCTGCCTACTGGTGGAACGATGAGATTGCAGGCTTAAGAAAACAATGCCTACAGTTAAGGCGTAGGGCCCAAAGAGCAAGGGGAAGGGAGGATGCTGAAAGGCTCTCCGCTGACCACCGCATTGCTAAGAAAACATTTCAGAAAGCGATTAAAAAAAGCAAGATTTGTAAATTGCAGTGTACAATAAAGGAAATAGACAACGATCCTTGGGGCCTCGGCTATAAAATCGTTATGAAAAAATTCGGATGCCTGACTAACATCGCTATGGACACGACGACAATGGAGGATGTGGTGAATGCACTGTTCCCCACTCACCCAAAAATATTTGACAACAAGATAACAGTACCACCCAGCGATATCCCGCTCTTTACCGAAAGCGAGCTTTCACAGGCGGTTGAATCGCTTAAAAACAGAAAAGCACCAGGTCCTGACAGCATACCAGCAGAAGCGCTGAAAGCAGCGCACAAAGCTTGTCCTGGCTTGATGCTAGATATGTACAACGACTGCCTGAAACACGGCGTCTTCAGCACACGATGGAAGATTGCTAGGTTGACCCTCATCAACAAGGCAAAAGGAGAAAGAAACTCGCCGTCATCATATAGACCATTGTGCATGTTAGATACGGCTGGAAAGTTATTCGAGAAGCTGCTACAACCTCGACTACTGAAAGCAATAGAAGAAGCAGGGGGGCTGTCCCAACGACAACACGGATTCCGAAAAGGACACTCCACTATCCACGCAATTGCATCGGTAGTCGACACAATAGAGAGGGCCCAGTCCGTAAATCACCACTCCCGGAAGCTCACGCTACTTGCTATTTTAGATGTCAAGAACGCATTCAACTCTGCCAGATGGAGTGACATGCTCAATGCTCTCGAGAGAAGATTTAAGCTACCAGTATACTTGATGAGTGTCATGAAAAATTATTTAAAGGATCGCACACTCCTATACGATACAGACCAAGGCCAAAGAACCAAAGCACTGTCAGGAGGCGCTGCACAAGGTTCGATCCTAGGACCGTATCTATGGAATGTCACGTACGACGATCTTCTGAGATTGGAAATGCCCAGAGATACGGAGCTCGTTGCATACGCTGATGATGTGGGTGTGCTCATTACAGCGCATACCGTAGAGGAAGCACAATGTCACCTAAATGAAGCAATGCGACGCGTAAAAAGATGGATGAACGAGCACTCCCTGTCACTTGCAGAAGCAAAGACCCAAATCGTTGTTTTTACAAGGAAACGTATACAGACGAGTGTCACACTCAGGGTCGGAGAAACAGATATTCAAACTGCATCAAGTGTGAAGTATCTGGGGGTCATACTTGACACGAAGTTGAGCTACTGGCCTCATATACAGCGAGCAGCAGACAAGGCCGCGGAAGCCACAAAAGCACTAAGCCGATTGATGGCAAATACTAACGGGCCAAAATGTAGTAAGCGGCGCCTCCTTATGTCAGTAATGACATCAATTTTACTTTACGGAGCAGAAATATGGGCCAAAGCTCTAGAAATAGAGAAGTACCGCAAACGAATGGCGGCTGTGCAAAGACGTGGAGCACTGAGGGTCTCGTGTGCATACCGCACAGTGTCTGAAGCAGCGGTATTAGTGATAGCGGGCACTCCCCCAATAGATCTTCTCGCTCAAGAACGCCAAGACATCTGGCGCAACCAAATAGTTAACGGCAGGGGCGAAGCAAAGAAGGTAGCTCGCCAAGTACTTCTCGAGAAATGGCAGCAAAGATGGGAAGATGGGAATTATGGAAAATGGACGAAAAGACTGATCCCCCGACTGGACACATGGCTAAACCGCGAGCATGGGGAGGTTACCTATTACCTTACTCAGCTTCTGAGCGGCCATGGATGTTTCAGAAAGTACCTACACAGAATGCAGAAAGTCGGCAGCCCTAAATGTCTCTACTGCAATAATGATGATGACGCACAACACACTTTCTTCATGTGCGAAAGATGCGAGGAAGAAAGAATTCGTCTCGGCAACGAATTAGGCGCAGAGCAAATAACACCAGGAAACATCATCACTTTGATGCTGCGCAACTCCCAATCTTGGTGTGCAGTAGCAGCCTTTGCGGAGTGCATTCTGAGACGCAAAAATAGTGACAGTGACGAGTTAATAAACTCGAGGCGAAACTAAATTGAAAGAGAAGCCCGGAAGGGCAATTAGAATCGACACTGCCCTGAAGTAATGCTATCGCGGTTCCGGGGCAGTAATCACGTCGATTAGAAAGGGTTAGTGAGTTTAGTGAGTAGGAGTCTCACACTACTTCGGGAGAGCGGTGCCTCCCAAGTGTCCATGATGGATTCTCACAGTTTCCCTCGTAAAAACTATAAAAAAAAAATACTACCCCTCACTTCCTTATCTCTTCTGTAATACCTTTATTCACTCCAGTAATTATTCCCCCACTTCCTCTTACATTCTCTATTAGCAAATTGCACACACCATTTGAAACTTAACCAAGGTAACCAACCAATTTTCAACTTCTCCTTTTTTCTCAATCAAGTGTCAACTTATTAAATTATTTAACTTTATAGAAACGACATATAAACCAGTTTTAAAATGTCTTTATTCATATCGTTCTTTCATGAGTCAATAACTATGGTACACTGATCAATGCATAACTCTCCCCCCTTATCCTCTCTACCAAACTACAAACATAAAAATACAGGTAATCATTACCAACACCTCATCTCCCCTTCTAGATTCTTATTTTACAGTTTCAGCCCAACTATTGCTTTCAGTATCATACCATACCTTGACATATTCCTGTATCGTGCTCCCTTTACATTTTCATTTATTGTTTCATTTCGATTCATCTTCACATCTGTCCCAGTATTTTCAAGTTCAATACTAGTCTCTAGTTCCTTTCCTACATCATTTTCATAATGTATGTGAATCTCTCATTGGCTATCCCTATTTATATCCGTAAAAGATTTCATCATATGATGATTAGTTCTCCTTACGAATCCACCTGTCTTTTCATTTTTTACAATATATGATCTGGATTCCTCTCCTTCTCCTAACATTTCTGCCTTTTCCCGAGTCATATTCTTTTGTTTCCACGACTACCTTCTCCCCAATTTTAAAACTTTTTTTATTTTAGCTGCAGCTGCCCTATTATACCATTATTCCACCACTTTCTGTCTAGGACATAACTTAGGTTTGAGTTTGAGTCATAGATTTGAGTTTCAATCACCTGTCCCATAGCTTTTCCTGTCATTGGCATATGTGTCCTCGTGATTCTACTATTTAGTATTTGAGACGGTGATCCACCGAGAGTCACCAGAGGAGTATTTTTATACTCCATTATTGCCTCATTTATGTTCTCTCCAGAATATGTATATTTTCTAAGAACTTGTTTGATTAATTTTACAGCATTTTCTGCCCTACCATTGCTTTTAGGACAAAATGGTGAGCATAAGTCAAGTTTATATCTTTTTCTGTAAAAATGTCTTACATTCTAATGAGTTAAGTGAAACACAGTTAGCTATAATTTCTACTGGGTATCCAGTAAAACGAAGGTTATTTTCCATTCCATCTATAACAGATACTGCACTCAATTATTTTAACAAATAGCATCTATCCAGTGGGAAAAGTAATCAGCACGACATGGTTTGCCTACATAATCAGCAAAATCATTCCAATCTTAGTATATGTTTTGGTACCTCATGTAACTGTATTGGATGCTTTATCTTACTACTCTGAAATTTCTCACATGTTCTACATTTCCTAACAAAATTAGTGATATCTGTTGGCATTTTTCCAATAGAATAACTACCTAGCTTTCTGAATGGATTTTGCTATTCCAGGATGTCCTTTATGAATAGCCCGTAGTCTTGATCTTGTTTTAGTTTATGTAGAACAATAGTTTTCTCACCTACAAATACAATTCTATCCTCAACACAAATGTTTTCTTTCATATTAAAGTATTCTTTACCATTTATCTCTACCTTCTTAAACGTAGGCCAACCCTTATATTAATACTTAGAGGGCAATTGCAACTCTTTATCTGCAGCAATAGCTTATCTAAGTTGTTCAATCCTACATTTTGACATTAGTAAGTACTGTGTTATTGAATGTACCAACTCTAGCATTTCCATGTCATTCTCTATAATATTCATTGGTATCTGCTAAATTCAAATATTTTCCAGGAACATATTGTAAGTTAAGATCATAAGGTAAGGTAATAATTTAAGTCTCAATCTTCAGATTATTTGTCCCATTAATTTTATTTTTCTGTTCTTGAATTGTAATTTGTTAGTATTTATTTAGCATTCGCTATTTTCATGACCTGATTCAATGTTTCATCATGCCCTTCTTTTTCATATGCATTTTTACTTTCTTGCCTTACGAATACTTCGTAAGAAGAGAGTTATGTAATCGTGCGCCGGAAAACGGCTAATTTTCGCCAGAAAAACTCTTATAGCTGGAGTCTGGTAATCAAAAGGTGGATAAAACCTGTTGCTAGATTTAGGAAAAAAACTCCTCTACCTCCTGGTGTAGTCAAAACCCATGTTTTGTTTCTTGATACTGTAAAATCCGCTGATGGCAAACGTCCGTCTGTCCGTCTGTGGTCAACGCTAGCGCCTAAACCAGACCTGCACAACGCCTGCTTCCGCGTGGATTCTGCACTTAGGAGCCGACCGTCTGCCCACGGTAGTGCCGAAAGTGCAAGAAGTGGGGAGTGGGAAGCTTTGCGGGGAGGAGAGAAGTCTGAAGTAGCACGTCGCGGCGCGTATAATGCTTGGACGTGTAATATAATCCATGCTGCAAACTTAAATACCCACTTGTTTAAATGGAGAACGTCTAGTAGTTACAAGGGTCATAATTCACTGTTTACGTCCTGTGAACTGCTGTGGATCGACCTTTGCATCTTAAGCAATATTTTTAAGCAGTAGCACTTTTAAAATCTTTTTATTTCTAGCTAGCAAAATAAATTTAACTAGTGGTGCTACAGAATGGCACAGACTTTTCCATATTGGTTTTCTATTTCCTTGGGTCTTCGCTAGCTATTCGGAATTGCCAGATACTCTTTCTTGCCAGCTGCCATGTATCACCGCCAAAAGTACGTTTCTTTTGTCATTTTCTTAATTTTTCTATTGGTAGAACGGAAATATTAATTTTAAAATATTAAAGAACACAAAACCTAGTCCTAAATGGCAATTTTCTTTTAAAAATAATGTGCCGTTTTAAAGAAAATTGCGTTTTAGCGCTACTAAAAATGCGAAATTTGAAGCTCATTTTCACAGAAAGTTTTGAGTTTTCAAAATACTTTATTTGAAGTTATTTGAAGAATTTACACTCACAAATATAATGTTTACAAATTTCTAGTAATATCCATATTAAAGATGTGTGAGATGTTTTAAAAAATTTACATATGTGTAATTTTTTAAAAAACAATAAAAAATTCCTTAAAGTAAATTTTACGTCAAATGAAAGAGTACCATTAGCACAATCCGATCGAAAAGTTTGAAGAAATGTTTTTAGCCATTTATGTGAAAACGCCGTATGAGCGTTTCTGAAAATGCGGAAATTTGAGCTAGTTTTCACAGAAAAGGTTGTGTTTTCGATAAACTTTACTTGACATTATTTAAAGCACATGTACTCATAAATATAATAATGGGAACAATTTGCCGCTAATGTCATGTTTTTGATTTGTCTCTCACGTCGTTAATATTTACATTTTTGCAATTTTTGAGAAAACAAAAAAATACCTCAAAAATACTTTACGTCATATTGAAGAGTGGTACTAGCACTATCCGATCGAAAAGTGTGAAGAAATTTTTTTAGCCATTTATGAGAAAATGGCATTTGAGCGTTTCTGAAAATGCCGAAATTTGAGCTAGTTTTCACAGAAAACGGTTGTTTTCGAGAAACTTTACTTGATCCTATTTAAAGCACATGTACTCATAAATATAATCATGTGGACAATTCGCCGCTAGTGTAAATATTATTAACAACGTGAGAGACAAGTCAAAAAAGTACATTTTTGCAATTTTTCAAAAACCAATAGAATAGAGCGATATCATCTCATAGGGTACATTTAGCACTATCACTACCAAAAGTTTAAAGAAAACATTTGGAGACTTTTTGCGAAAATCTAGTTTTTGTAATTATTTAAAATTGCACATATTGCATGCAATATTGCGCGAAAACCACTAAAATTTTGAAAAACATTTACATGATCTTAAACAAAGAACTCACTTTGGAGAACACATTTTATTTGAAGGAAAAATCTCTATCTTTAATTTTGTAATAATTGTAGAAAGACGTCAAAAAAATTCACTCTTGCAATTTTCGAAAATTCAGAGTTATCCGTGAAAATCGGACCTATGCCATGTGAATAAGTGTATTTTACTCTATCCATAAAAGAAATTTAAAAAAAAAATTGGAGCCGTTTTTGAGAACATTTTGAAAATGTCCAGGGGTTTCATGTAAAGTACCTCCAAATTTTGAAGAATGTTTTTCCAAATCTCAAAGCTTTGACTCGAACCAGATCGACCGGGGAATACCCATTTTGGAAGAAATCGTACGTATCGTTTAGGCGCTGCCAGTGTTTACAGACGGACAGACGGACAGACAGACGGACGTTTTCGTTTCAATTGGTTTTTCCTTATCAAGGACTCACAAAAGTGGGTTTCTGGCTACGCCACGTGTTAGGGGACTTTTTTTTTCTTAATTTAGCAACTGGTTTTATCCACTTTTTCGTTATCACGGCCCGGCAATGAATTTTTTCCGCCGAAAATTTGCCATTTTTTCGCTCAGCATTACATAACTTTCCCTATACTACGTATATCACTCCGTGTATACGTACGTATACGGGAAAGTAAAAATAAATTGTTCACCACGAATGTTGTAATCTCCAAATCATAGCAAAATGAAGAAAAGTTTGGGAACAATCTCGCGCATCAAGATTGACATAAAAGTAAAATATATGGCAATTCCAAGTAGGGTAATGTTTAACAGCACACATTTTAGTGGCCCTTTTCCCCATTATGAAGCTTAATAAAATAGATCGACGAGATCAACTCTGTGACGATATGTTACGGACAATCATGTTGTCATGGGTCTTGTTAAATAGAATGCGAAGGGCTTAATATTTTTATACGATGTCGAAAACAATGAATAAATAGTGTTGGTTAGTTTGATTTAGAAATGTAGAATACACTGTTGTCAGAAATTACAGCAGAAAAGAATCACGATTTTTTTTCAAGAATAAAAACGTTTTAGCTTCAACATCTTATTCAATTAAATATAGTTAATAAAAAATAGTTTATTGCTGTAATCATCAAACGAAAACAATTTAGTAACACAGTTTTGTGTTTAATTTGTTATTACATCGTACCAAAGCCAATTACATTATCAGCCCTACAAGCAATTAGAATACTTGGTGTCCAAATCAGATATGCAGAATTCATTGTAGTTTCATATTTCACACTATCATATATCGAACACAAACATTTACAATATAATTCAAAAGGCAATATTACTTCAACTGCATGTGACAGTCTTTTTTCGCCAATTGCTCTTTCAGTTTACGCGCTATGGTTGAAATTGCGCCTTCTAATTGGTGGTCCCCACCATAGAGCACCAAAGCATAGAGCGCCCACTCCCATGCTAAGAGAGCGGGCGAGTAAACGCCTCTCAGGGACACCGAGCGCAGCACCGTCGAATCCCCACTCCTCTCCCCTCTCCTGTATTCCACCCACCCCATTACATGTGCCAATCAAAAGGAGTCACCCCACTCCGCCCTCCCCCCCCAATGTGTTCCAATCACCCTTACTGTCAGCTCGTAAGCGGGAGTTCAAAATTAAATTATTTTTTCCGGCCTTCCTTACAGCTGTATTAAAAATTGACTGCATTTACTTAACTCTAATTACGTAATTAACTCTCTTATTGTGCCTACGTATTTAAGGAGTCGCTCTATGCTTTTTTTACTTAAATCCCAAAAGCATTGAATTTGTAGGAATAGGTATCTAGAGGTTTCTTAATCATAAATGACATGAGCTAGGAATATGGGACAATCATAATAGCTCTATGCTTTTTTTACTTAAATCCCAAAAGCATTGAATTTGTAGGAATAGGTATCTAGAGGTTTCTTAATCATAAATGACATGAGCTAGGAATATGGGACAATCATAATAATTACACAGAACAATTATTCCTAAAACACATTTATTTACTCCAAAAGTGTAAATAGGTTAACAGCATATCAAACCAATGAAAGACATTAGATATTTACCTTTAATTACAGAAATAGCGTTGTGTGCATTGACAAAAGTTTTTGCAATAATGAATATATTTGCTTACACATGAAGTCATTTGATCCATTACTTTTAAGAATTTAACAAAAGCAAAATTTCTGCCCTTTTTCTTGTACAAGAATTTTCAAACAAATGGTGACATCCAAGTTGAAAAAAATTGATTTCCAAAAGCCATCAGAATAAAACTGAATTACTTCCCATTACATAAAAATATTCATCATACAACAATCCAATAAACTGAACACATTGAATGGTATTAAAGGAACACAACTAATTAAATTTCATATGAGCAATCAACCCACAATCAGAATTAACTTTAGTTTTCACACATGATTATACACATTACTGGTACAACTTTTACAATATTTTTCATCAGATATGACAACATCAATACAGAAACTTATGACAGCAGCAATAACTAGGCAATTACAAGCAGACTCTCCTATGAAATACTAAGCAAGTCTTAATTACACTTCTGAAAACTAATGAAATAACATGGATAAACCAATTAACAATTAATAATTCAAACTTAAATAAAAATGAAAGGTTGAGACTGAATGTGGCCAAACCTAATTAATACAAATTAATAATAATACAATTTTAGGAATTTATACCCAAACTGAATTGCATGAAATTAGTGAATACAAAAATTATTAAATTACTTGTCAAAAGATTAAATGAAATCTATACATTAGTTACAATCAGGAATTTTAGAAATTGACATAAAACAAAAGAATTACTTTCATGAAAATACTACTGAATATAGTCAAATTATTGAATAACTTGTCACAGAATATGAATTAAATGAAAACTACATACTGGTTAGAATGGACAATTATACAAATTAACATAACACAAAAACCTGATTTGTATCATTACTACTGAACAGAGAAATAAAATACATATTATAAAACATAAATGAAATAGAATGTTTTACAATCAGCAATTTTACAACTTTTTATTTATATTTATTTACGTCAAAAACCGTTTAAAACTGTGTGTGACGAGCTATAGGGAGAAGTGAAATTTGTGCACGTTTTCATAATTGTGTGATCTCAATCCTAAACCATATTCTAGTACAATTTTGAATACAGAAAAAAGAGTATCCTTTTTCCAAGTTTTGTTGACAAAATATTCACTCTTATATAATAAAATATATTTTCTAAGGTAAATTAGCTATAAATTTGTGCCCTTAACCCTCATCACATTCTTCATGAAAGAATAATATTTCTTGCCGCAACAATATGGAAAACGATAATTTGAATAACTATTTCCCACTGAAATTCAGAAGACCTTCTGAACTAGTACAAGAAGTTTACCTCTACAACTACTAATAAGATGACACTCATGTTTCTGTCGCTTTTGGTTTCGGAGCGGCACATCACAAACTGAAATGAAAGAAATTACATTTTTAGACAGCCATGCAAATTCATTGCTGTTTGATGCTGTTATTGCACCTTGCATGTCTCTGTGGAAAGAACGTACACGCCCTTGAAACCTGCGAAACCTCTTCTGCAGCAGAAGGCGTTGTCTGGCAAACTTTCTGCAGCGTGGTGTAAGAAATTTGTCTCTGGTAATGCATACAGAGCGTAATCCAAATCCATGTGAACTGGAACCTTCAAAAGAAAACACTACCGTAATCTGCTGTATTTATTTCCCAACAAACATACCCAGCCTACCCATACCTAACCTACACAATTACTTAAATAGTGGTGGTAATTGAAACAGTGTCTTAAATAGTGGGAAATCGGTAAACCTCAATTAATTGTAGCTGATTTTTGCCACCAACGTTTACCAAAACATGTACTTTCGTCCGGGTAAAACGCTACCTTTTCTTAAATATTCTTGATCATTGTGCATTTCCGGAGGGTTGTACATATCACTTAATTATAGTTGCTACGAAGAACAATGCAATTATAAACATTTTTATAATGTTCAAAATCGTAGACCATTTCAATTTCTTTCACATTACGACTATTTTCAACCCACCAAGAGACGATTCACTTATAGTTATAAGTGGAAGCTGGACCTTCCTTACAGCTATAAGAAGTTTCTTATGCAAGCGGATAAGTTGCCACTATAAATTTAAAAACGTTATAAGGAACTCCTTAAGGTTTTCCTTATTATAAGTGACGACTATGAATACGGCCCTAAGTCTTTTGTCTCTCTTTTCTAACTAAGTCCCTATGGCCGCGATTGAATATCATATAGCATTTCGCGTCTCTCGGTCGTGCCGCTAGAAGTCGCATGATCGCTAGCACACCTTGATACGGTCGCGATCATGCGATAACTAGTATCAACGATTGTGGTTTACATCTGTGGTTAAGTTCGAAGGAGAGGCCGATGTGAAGGAAACTGTGGTTGGTCTGCATCGAAGTTGATACACCAGGGGGCTCATAGCAGTCGAGTTATAACGGCTTTGCTTTTTACAGAAAAAAAAAATTATCATATAACCGCCGTTTGGCGCTTTGGAGCGCTATAGAAACAAATGTTTGGTAACAATTGGTTAGCACTAAAACTTGCAAAAATATGCTGCCAGAGGACTCCTGTGCGCACATGAACGCGACAACAATGGGAGAGCGCTATGTGAACAAAATCATTCTGGCATTAATGGCTTAAATCGTCCATCATAAGTTACTATAGACTTAAAATCCTGGTATTTAAGCGTACCAGGATGTCTTTATGTATTAACACGCAAATTGCGTACTTCCCTTTTTCGTAAAAATCTTTGAATTTTTGACAATTCCAAAACTTAATTTTTTCTTCAACTACAATATGTAGGATGGACTTTTTCTTTGTGAAATAAAATCATCCAAATTATATCGTTAAATAAGGCCATGTACAATTTTATCAAAATGAGTGCAATGTTGCGTGCAAGAAAGACAATTTTAGAAAAGAGTACTTTTAAAAACGGCACAAGTAGGATTGTGGGGGAATTGTGTAAATTTTCGAAAATTCCAAAAGTTGCAAATAGTGTTAGAAAGTGTTCAGTTGAATCACAACTAGTTTTGGCTCAAATGTGCCTTTTCCATTGAAATCCATTGAAATTAAATTCTACCTCACCTGAGGACAACAACTGACGTCTTGCACTTTTTTTAGGGGTAGAGCACAAGCCGGACCCTATTGAAGAAACAAAGTAATATATAGTTTTACAAACCCTAAACACTAATCAGCAGAAAACATTCACAAATATGTTTCAACATGCGTGGCGGTGTAGGTCTTCCAGTAGGAGAGGCATAAAGTTGTTCGATAATAACCTTTAAACAGAAAAATGTTTCTAACAACAGTTCGAAACATTTATCACAGTTAAATAGTCTAAAGCTTTACCTGCATCAGTCGTTGCAGTGTTGTTGAGAGCTAACAGGGGTGAGTCGTCCTTCGTACACATCACCTAAATAAGTAAAAAATAGTTATTAAACAAAAATAAAGGGAAATAAAGCACAACTAATAAAATGTCAACATACCTCCAAATGCCTTATCCATTTTCTTTTATTTAATGACTCACACAGGCAACCTTCCTTAGAAGAGGTTTGAATTTCTGGAACTAAAGAAAAATTCATAAAAGATAGTGTTCAAAATGAGTTGAAAGAAACACTTAATACAAATACCACCACTATTTAACTTACATTCAAAATTCTCTCCATCTTCCTTCGAAGCCCCTTCATACACTGTTTTATCTGGAACAACGGAATATTTACATACAACATAAAAATGAAAATTTCTCATTAGAGTTTATAATAAAGGATATGTTGCGCTAAGTAGTTAATGTAGCGCTATGTAGTTAAGTATTAACTTCCAAAATAATTGTGAACAATGATGTGAAGCGGCTCATTATTAAAAATTTCTTACCTGGCTAAAAAAGTGTAGGGACAGCGTTTCTTTTTAGCCCCAGCAGTAATTCCCGGCATTTACTTCCTTCAGAGAAATGCCGATCATAGACATACATTCGATTGCGACACTTGCAGTGTTATATTCGAAATCACTGGATTACCTCAAGCATTAATCCAACTCGCAAACAATTCTTAGTCACTTCGAGGAAAGCCAGGTCTCGTACTAAAATGATTACCGCAATTCAATACGGCACATTTAATTTTGTTTCGTGAAATATTAGCCATGTTTTGAATATGTTAAAGTAGCACGAGAAGCAAAATCACCTGTATCACCAGTTGAACACAAAGAACCGCGTGCGCAAGAAAAGAAAGTAACGGACAACGTGGAATTCATCCCTTTGAAAACTGTTCCACAGACTTCCTGTCTTTCACGGAGTGTACGACGAATATGCTCGCACCGCGCCTGGTGGGTAAGGGTATCGTTTACTCGTCCGCCCTGGCCTATACGAGTGCTCCATCTATCTTATTTGGTCTATGGTCCCCACTCTTAGAATGAGACTCATCCCCACCCTTCATCGATTTTCGCATTTGCCCCCGCACTGCTCGCGCGCAGCTCCTGATGTCAGTGAAAGTGCAAAATGCTGAGCAGGCCTGGCCTAAACCGTTCAGCCGATTTCCTTCAAAATTGATATTCCCCAATAATTTTTACTTTCCCGTATACGTTCGTATATATATGGAGTAGTATACGAAGTATAGGGAAAGTTATGTAATGCTGCGGAAAATCTATTTCCAGATTTCAACGGAAATACACGTTTTGGGGTCCCCTAATACCGAAAAAGTGGGTCTTTTCAAAACGTTCATCCGTTCGTCTGTCTGTCTCTTCGTCTGTCCGTCTGTCTCTGGCAGTAGGACTGCTTCTTCCGGCGTTTCCAGTGTTGCCAAGTTTTACAGCATGGCTTGTAAGTAATAGTAGGCTATGCTCATGTGCACGACAAAGACGTTATGACTTTTAGAGAACATCCTATATCACAGGTCTACAATCAAATATTACTCATTTTTCTTGGTAAATTTGAACAAACCAACAAATGATTAATGAAATATATATATATATATATATATATATATATATATATATATATATATATAAGAGAAATACTAAACAATTAAAATCACTGTTAACGTCGTTGTGGTTGTTTTTGAAATGTTCGCCGTAATCTGAAAACCCGCCCAAAACCGCACATGTTTTGCTGCATTGCCGCCCATTGGCCGATATTCCGCGAAGTCAATTTTTGCCCCGGGAGAGAGACAGCAATTTTCCTACCCAAAAGAGGAATTTCGCCCAAGGTGACAACCGTGCGTCGAAAATGCGGTACCTCTGGCAACACTGTTCCTGTACGTCGCAAACAAAAATAGGAAAGAACATTAAGAAAACACTTCGCAACACGAAGTCTACAAAGAGGAGACTCAACTCCGGTGTTGGAGGCATGGTGGGGGTACGTACGAAAAACGTCGGCAGCTATTTGAAAAATAATACAAAAAACCGGGCCCCTTCGCTTTCAGCGACATCACGCGGCGAAAGAAGGAACTTATCTCGGCTTTTCTCGGCCTCTAATCGTCAAAATTAGTTTGGTCCAAGTGGGTCAGTTGGCGCCGATTACCAGGTGGTGTGCGGATGTGCTTAACCGAAAGCAATAACTTGAAAAGAAAGTAGTAAGTAGTAAATAATTTTGTAGAAAAAAAGGTTTGAATTAAATTTTGTATACGATGCTTTGCTGCCATTGGCTGTTTTGAAAGCTTTTGTAGTTCTTTCAATTGCCACGTGAGGTCGCTGAAGGCGAAGGGGCCCGTTTTTTTTTGTATTATTTTTCAAGTAGCTGCCGACGTTTTTCGTACATACCCCCACCACCGGAGTTGAGTCTCCTCCTTGTAGACTTCGTGCTTCGCAACATCGATTCGATCGACTAACTTTCCTAAACTCAAAATTTAATAATTATCCTCTTAAATGTAACATTTTTACGAACGCAATTTATAATTAAAAACAATAAAATATCGTTATAAACTCTAATTTTGTACTTCCTTTTATAATCAATTAATTCAAATGGAGCCAGTTCTACTGCTACTGTTAATAGGTATTATGATTATTAAATTATTATATAAGTATTATAATTATTTCTATTAAGTTAATTATATTTGGGTGCATTTCGACTCCGAAAATTCTATAAATCAAACACTGACATAACTTACAATCTCAGTACTATCAACTATGGTCTGATTAAAATAAGTAGGTGACTGACAGTTGTGTTTCTGAAGCTGTTGCTTCACATAATATATGATTTGGTTACTTTTATAAGTTTTCTCTTGAAGTGTTTATTTTCGTGTCCTGGAAACGCAAGCTCAGTGCTATGCAACCTGTCAACGTTGCTCCTTTCCATTCGTAACTGTCAATCGCCAACTCATTTTAATCGGACCATAACAACTTACAGAACATTAATCACACAAATAATTCAGCTTACAACAAAATAAAATAACATACACTTCATCTGTTTCCTCAATATTAATATTATCAAATCAATATCATTAACCAACATGTCTATCAATAAATTTTACCTGTCAGTTCAAAGTAACAAAAATTTACAAACGTCCCGTAGTGCATTTATGATTAGTAATCTGAAAACAAACGAAATGTACTTACATTACATAATTAACATTAAACTTTCAGTGATGACATTAAACATCTCAGTCATTACGATACAATAAGTATTTGTTATCCATGTAGGTGTAAAGATCTTGAAATGAAATACTTTTTGTGATAACTTTTCTACGGATCTACTTCCATGCTATGTAATCGCACGGGTCCAGCTAATACATAACAAAGTTCATTAAATACAACTGGTAATAAACGTAATTTCGTTGGTATTAACAATTACAGATCAAGCAGAATCTCGTTACACAACGCAAAGCAATAAGTTCTCAATTCTCCGCCATCTTACTCTACCACATTCCGCCAATTTGCGAAGATGCGTATGACGCCATCCTCCCGATTCCATTCTAGCCGGGAATTTAAAAACAACGCAAATTTCGTAGCTTTTTATTAATAAAGGAAAGCTGCGATCTATTTAATATATAATTTCCTCCACTCCTAATTTTTTTCTCTTTTTTTGGTACCTCATTTGTTTAAAACCGTGCACTGAGAGGAGAATAGGAGGGACATCAAAATCAGCCTTTTTACAGAAATAATATATATGATAATTTTATATTAGATCTAGTAAGATGTACTCAAGAGGGAACAGACGACCAATAGCAACTCATTTTAATACCGGTGTTCGAACAAGCAAGCTATTTATTACTTAATTTATATATGCTCATCGTATATGATTAACCTACCTGTATGACCTCTTCATTATGTATTTTATTTAACTGTAAAAATACTTTTGCCACAACGGCTCGCAATTCTGAGAAAGGCTACATCCACTTGCCTGATCACAAATCTGAGCTCTGTGCATATAATTCAGTTACCGAAAAGTTAACTGTATAAGGCATACTATAATTCTCAATACTCAATACCTTACAAGTTTACATAATTTACTCAATCAACAAATCAAAGTTACTTCACTTATAATCTGGTCATCACATATTTTGCACGCCCTGATTGGTTACCGCCAGGACCGGTGCGAAACAGGCAGATTGCGTCAGTATCGACGCGTCGCCTAAGATTCAGTTGAGCTGGAATCTTGGCCGCGTGCGCACCGTATCGCGCACAGCTCACTCATTGCAATATCTTCACATCGCAACGTATCACATGTAAGCATGCGCAAGATCACTGTAATATTCTCTGATAGTTCAGTGTATATACGATGTGCTAATTAGTGGCATTAACTATCCTCTTTCAAAACATTAATGCTTCAAGTGAACATTTTTGTGCGTGACAATTGTGACACAGCGATGCGCCAGCTTGCAACTGTCCCGGCGGACGCCAGATCAGACATCGGCCAGGGGAGTGGGGGGAATTGTAATTGTATCACAATTTCATTTCCTACATGTCTAAGAAATCTGGACAAAGAAGGTTGCAGTTCTGTACGAAGAACTGATTCCCGAGATGGTATCAGAGGAAGAGATTCGAAAAATTGTGTCTACTGCAAATGCTTTGATAACGCAAAGATTTATCTTTTTCCATTTCATCTTTATTGTCACAATATTCGATTTCTTCACTACCCCGGGGGAAAAGAACGAAAGGAGTTATATAAGTCTTATCATAGTTATCGACGGTGAGGTCGGGAATATTCTACTCATCATGAATTTTGTAACAAATGAAATATGGAAATATGTAATGAATCAAAACTCACTTTTCTTTTCATTTCATATCCCCTAAATACACTATTTTTTATTTAATTTCAAAAATATTTTTATCTGAGGCGCAGGATTCCAAAGATGAAACTATGTCGCAAGAATATTCACCAGTATCGAAATGATACCACCCGGCGTTCTAATGTTATATGCTCTGTAAGAACAGAACATAATATAAATGAATAAAACTTTTGATACATATACACTGTCAATATGCAAATTTAAGAGTTTAGAATAGAGTCGGACAAAAAAATTCAATTATCGATCGGTCCCGCTGGCTTTGCTTTCGCAGTCTCGGAGCCTTGGAGATCGCTTTTTATCTTGCCTTTGGAATCTATACGTTCGTATCGAAACTGTCGGAACCGCTCCATTCTCGGCTGTTCTCGCCATTATCCGCAGTGTCAGTGGTCTCGGCAGATCGACTCTGCGCTGTTTGCTTGTACGTAGTTTCGGTCTTTCATAAGTAGACAGCGGAACAATGCAATTGCATATTTTTATTGATCCGCATATCGAAAGGAAAAGTATATAACTCTACCTATCACCAGTGAAACAAATCTAGACCATTTTCACTTTTCCATATACGTACATATATACGGAATAATATACGTAGTGTAGGGAAAGTTGTGTAATGTTGCACGAAAAAACGGCGAATTTTCGGCAGAAAAAATTCATTGCCGGGCCGCGGTGCTACAGAATGGCACAGACTTTACCGCACGAGTTTTCTATTTCCTTGGGTGAGCTATTCGGAATTGCCACATACTTGTCAGCTACCATTTACCGCCGCCAAAAGTACATTTTTTTGACATTTTCTTAATTTTTCGGTTTCTTAATGGTAGAATGGAAATATTAATTTTAGAATATTAAAGAACACAAAAAATTCGTCCTAAATACCAATTTTCTCTGAAAAATTTGAAGCAGTTTTTATGAAAATGGTTTTTAAGCGCCACTAAAAATGCAAAATTTGCAGCTTTTTCACAGAAACTTTTTGAGTTTTCAAAAAACTTCATTTGAAGTAATTTGAAGCACTTACTCATAAATATAATAATGTGTATAAATTGATGGTAATATGCAAATTCAAGATGTGAGAGATCTTTCAAAAATATTACGTTTGTGTAACTTTTGAAAAAAAACAAAAAAAAGGCTCAAAATAAACTTTACGTCATATCAAACAGTGCAATTAGCAATGTTAGTTCCAAAAGATTAAAAAAAACATTTGGAGCCATTTATGAAAAAATGGCGTTTGAACGTTTCTGAAAATTTGGAATTTTGTGCTAGTTTTCACAGAAAACGGTTGACTTTTCGAGAAACTTCACTTAAATTATTTAAAGCACATGCGCTCATTAATATGTGAAAAAATCGCCGCTAATATAAATATTAACGACGTGAGAGAAGTCAAAAAAATTACACTTTTGCAATTTTTGCAAAAACAAAAGAATAGAGCAATATGGCTTTTTTTTATTTCACAAAATACATTAGGCACTATACCTACCAAAAGTTTAATGAAAAAATGACCCGTTTTTGAGGAAATCTTGTTTTTGTATTTTTTTAAAATTGCACATATTGTACGCAATATTGCACGAAAACTATTAATTTTAAAAAAATGTATATGAACTTAAAATTTGTTCTTCATAGTGGGTTTTTTCTTTATTTGAAGGAAAAATCTCTATCTGCAATTTTGTAATTGGAGGAAGACGCCCAATAAAATTCAAACTTTTTGACATTTTCGTAAATTCAGAGTTAACCACGGAAATGAGACCTATGCCACGTTTATAAGTGTAATATACTTCATCCTTACAAGAAATTTAAAGAAAAAATCAAGGGGCCTTGAGTGGACGTAGATCGACCGGGGAATATCCATTTTGGAAGAAATCGAACAGCTGCTCTGAGCGTTGCGATCAAAGTTTATTGAAGTTTTCCTTCGTTTCTCATTAAATAATATTGAACTTTTTTTCATGCCGGAGTTGAAATGCCAACAAATCTATATTATCTTTATATTAAATAAGCCTACAGGGTTGGTTCTAAATGAAATGGAAGGGAATTTGGATTTTAAATATATAAGAAATAACTTAACATTTATTGAATTTATTGGCATGTTCTTAGCTTGCTTTTTTTGGTATTTTGCTGCTGATTATTGATATTTTAGTAAAATATTTAAAATAATGTTCACAAAAATTTCAAGTACTTTTCTATAAATACATAAAGCACTTGTGCCACACCCTTCACAATATTCATCAATTAATGAATTCAAATTCACCAATACCAGATCACATAAAAGAGATTTTTGATTTTTAATTCCAAAAAAATCCCGTCGAGGTGGGTTGGTCCACGTCCTGACGGGGGGATGCAGAGAAGGCTCTCAAGTGTTCCTTTCTCCATTTTTTCATCGTCTTGCTTTTCATTTCATGTCACGTACATTCTTTTCAACCCTTTTTCTTCCTCACTGGCCTTCTCTGTATGCTGAACGCCCACCCATGTGTTTGCCGTGCATGGCGACCCGTGTCGGAGGGAATGTGTGTCCTGGCGGTTGAGGGGTCTGTTTGTTTCCCAAACACTCACCTTGTGCTACGTTCGGCTTGCACTGAGGGATACGTTTTGTACGCATTTTTGGGAACATTCCCTGTATGCCTCAATACGCTTGCTTTGGCATCGGACTCTTCTAGACGGGCGGTCGGGAGCTAACCCACTCCCGATCAATCGGCTTGGACTAGGTCTTGTACTGAACTCATGGGTGAGCGGGGGGATACACGGTGGTGCAGCGCTGTGTTATTCCCCCACTATATCCTCGTGGCAACCCTGGCACTCCGATGGAGTGTCCCCTTGTTGGGCTCCGTGGTGGGTGGGGACCACGAGGATGAACCTGATCCATCTTTATGGAAACTAAACCTTCTCCCCCGCCCTCTTCCGCAAGGAAGAGGAGATGTCCGGAAAGAAACCTTGATTTGAATAGTTTCTTTTTCAATGAAGAAGATAGACCAAAGAAACCTAGATTCCTCCTCATGGCATGCGCTGAGGAAGGTAAATCATTTAAAATGGTTAGTGCTGTGCGTTTGGCGCGAGCAATAGAGGAAAAATATGGAAAATTGCAAGCCGTAGTGCGTCAAAGGAATGGCACCATTCTTTTTGAAGCGCTAACGGATGAACAGATCGATAGAATTATGAAGACGAAGCAGATTGCCGGCCTCCAGCTGGAGGTGACCACTCACCCAACACTCAATCTTTGTAAGGGAGTGGTCAATCATGTCGACTTCTCAACAGAGAGCGAGGAAGACCTGGTTGCTTTCTTCAAGAGTCAGGGTGTGACAGATGTTTATAGAATTAAGAGGAGGGAGCATGGGCGAGAAATCCCCACTTCCACTCTTATCCTAACATTCAACCTCCCTACTTTGCCCCGGAATATCTCGTGCGGTTTTTATAACCTCCGCGTGCGACAATATGTGCCCAATCGTTTGCGGTGCTTCAAGTGTCAACGATTCGGCCATACACAACAGCGGTGCATGGAAGATACCCCAGTGTGCGGTAAGTGTGGTAAACTATCTCACGAACCTGGACCTTGCACCACTACACCGCATTGCGTAAACTGCGAAGGTGACCACCCGGCAAATTATAATCAATGCCCCACCTTTTTGAAAGAGCGTGATATCCAAAAGATAAGTGTCCAAAAGTGTCTTTCCCTGAAGCCAAACGTCGGTTCCATGCGAGGTACCCAGTCGACCTCTCGCGCTCGTTTTCTGCCACTGTGAAAGCGAAATCTCCGAGGGTAGCAGCGGGCTGCCAAACAGAACGCGCTGCCCCGCAAGTAGTGAGTTTTGGTTGCCAAGTGTCACCAGTAGACCTCCCTAGGGATACATCTCCCCTTGAGGGTGGGAGAATAATAATCCCCACAAAATATAAGGTTCACAAAAAAGTCCAACCAGCACAGTCCACGAAATCGACAACAAAAACTGTATCGACGGAAGTTGACGTCAGACGGACACCAAACCCCAACATAAAAGGACCTGCGAAGTCGCGACCGACTACAACTTCTGAAACTAGCTCTGAGCGAGCATCCAGCCCCCCTGGCAACGCCCAGGAGGTTTCTGTTTTGGGGGAGGCTCCCGTTGGGGAGGAGTCTCGTGCATCCGGCTCCCAACGTCGGAAGAAAAAAGAAAGCTAATTCTACCATGGCTTTAATGTCATGGAACGCAAATGGTTTCTCCTCGCGACGGGATGACCTTAAACTCTTGTTGTCTCGTCACAATCCTATGGTGATTTGTCTTCAAGAGACACACCTTACCCCACTTCGTCCTCTATCTTTTCGCGGATTTTCTTCGTACAGGTTCGATGTGAATCATTGTCTCCGCGCTCATGGCGGAGTTGCTTCACTGGTGCATGATTCGCTGCAATCTACAGAGGTACCTCTTCAGACTGACTTTCAAACAGTATGTGTGCAGGTGCACCTCCCATCCCTCACACTTACTGTGTGCAACATCTATATCCCTCCAGATCTGACTATATCAGCAGACGAACTCTTAGGGTTGATAAATCAACTGCCTTCTCCATTTATGATAGTCGGCGATGTGAATGCCCACAGTCCTCTCTGGGGCTCTTCCCGCACGTGTCCGAGAGGCAGTATCTTTGAATCAGTAATAGACACAGCGGATTTGGTTATTCTGAACTCTGGTGAAGCAACTCATTTTGCCGTCGCCACAAACTCGAGCACGTGTATTGATTTAGTTCTTTGCAGCCCTCTCTTTCAACCGACCTGCAATGGTCCATCCTAGACGACCTATATGGTAGCGACCACTATCCCATTATCGTCCACATGATAGACTTGCGCGTGGTTTGGCGCGCCCCCCTCAATGGTGCGTCCTTCGTGCTGACTGGCCGACATTCCAAGCGAATGTGAATCTATCAGAGGGTGAATTTGTTTATGTGGAGGATATGGCAGCTCATTTTAACACTGCAATATTGCAAGCTGCGGGCACTGCAATCCCCAAGTCGACCGGTAATTCGCGACACCCCTTTGTCCCGTGGTGGAACTTGGATTGCTCAAGGGCTGTCGGTGCTCGGAAGAAAGCGTTGGCTCGACTTAAACATTATCCAACCGCGGATAACCTTATTGATTACAAGAGGTGCAGAGCTAAGGCGAGGAGAACCATATTAGAAAGCAAGAATGCATCATGGAAGGCATACGTGTCCCTCCTTGAATTGCCCCACGCCACCACGTCTAGTATGGAGGAAGGTGCGTCTAATTAAAGGGTACCCTTCCTCATACTCAGTGCCAGATCTTAGAAAAAATGGTCAGATAATCACAGATCGAGACGCCGTTGTAGAGGAACTTGCCACTCACTATGAAAAGATGTCGAGTTCGGCAAACTACTCTCCAAACTTTCTTTCGTTTAAAGAAAGAATGGAAAATCTCGCTTTGGATTTTTCGAGCAGAGCACATGAGGATTATAATACCCCTTTCTCTATGTATGAAATGCGTTCTGCTCTGAAGCTTGCCAAAAGAACCACTCCAGGTCCAGACGAAATCCACAACTTAATGTTGCAGCATCTTCCCGAAACTGCCATGGAATTTCTTCTCCGGCTCTTTAACCGTATCTGGGAAGAGCATACTATCCCTACAATGTGGCGAGAAGCTATCATTGTCCCAGTTCCCAAAGTGGGGAAAGATCGATCACTGCCATCAAGTTATCGACCTATTTCCCTCACAAGCTGTGTAAGCAAAGTGCTGGAACGCATGGTGAATCAGCGTCTAGCCTGGACCTTGCAGCATAAAAATCTGTTGACGCCAATCCAAAGCGGGTTTAGACGAAACCGATCTACCTTGGACCACCTCGTTTCGCTGGCAACAGCTATCTCTACATCGTTCGTCTTGAAACAACATCTAGTGGCTATATTATTTGATATAGAAAAGGCCTACGACACCACCTGGAGGTACGGCATTCTGCAAACCCTGCACTCTTGGGGATTTAAGGGGAAGCTTCCGCTATTCCTCCAAAACTTCTTATTGAATAAATCCTTCCGTGTTCGTGTGGGTGATAGACTTTCTCGTAGTCACCCCCTTGAAAATGGTATCCCTCAAGGATCAGTGCTGAGTGTCACTATGTTTGCCATCGCCATAAATGGTATAGCGTCGACTGTACGAGAACCTGTTAAGGCATCGTTATTTGTGGATGACTTTGCCATTTTCTGTTCCTCCAGCAGCATCAGCGTGATCCAGAGGCAACTCCAAATGGTGCTCAACAAGCTCCACGAATGGAGAACATCAACGGGCTTTAAATTCTCTTCTACTAAATGTATCGGTTTGCATTTCTGTAGGATATACCATTTGCATAGTAATCCAGTCCTTCACTTGGCAGGAAACCCGCTTCCATTTGCAGAATCTGCCAGGTTCCTAGGGCTTACATTTGACAAGTCTCTCACCTGGCGCGCTCACATCCGTGGACTACAAACCAGATGTGTCTCTCCCCTTAATCTTCTCCGAATGCTGAATGGTACATCATGGGGTGCCGACCGCACTACCCTTTTGCGGCTGTATAGATCACTCATCCGCTCAGTTTTGGACTACGGTAGTCAAGTGTATGGCTCAGCAGCTCCCTCCACTCTGCGACCCATCAATAGTATACACCACGCGGGTATCCGTCTAGCAACAGGCGCATACCGCACCAGCCGAATTGAGTGCCTTCTAGCCGAGGCTGGCGAGCCTTCCTTAAAACGAAGGCGGGATATTTATTAGCATCTTACGGAGCTAAAGTATCAGGACTCCGTAATCATCCTTGCCGCCAAATATTATCCATCCTGAATATGAAACATCATATATTCTTCGAACATCGCTGCCTCAGCCTCCATGTATTCGATTGCAAAATCTTCTGCGGGACCTTAATGTTGATCTTCCGACACCCATGAAACCCCCAAGACACTCCATTCCTCTATGGAAACTCCTCCGCCCGAATATTGATTTCAGACTATCCAACCTGCCTAACAACGACTAGTCCTCTTGCTTACCAGATACATTTTCAGGAAATGAGGGCAGCCTACCCAGATCATGTATTCTTATATACAGACGGCTCATCGTGCAATGATGCGGTGGCTTGTAGTTTTTATTGTATCAGGGTCACAAAATCATATGGGCTACATTCTCAATGCAGTACCTTCACTGCTGAAACGTATGCAATTCTTGAAGCCTAAAATACATCGAAGTCAACGACCTTACGTCAAGTAGTTCTTTGTTCGATTCTCTTAGCTCGTTACAAGCTGTCTCCCGTTCTTCCTCAGACTACCTGACGGAAATCTATTCAAAACATCATTCATCGCCTTCTGTTCTCGCCACTACGATCTACTACTGAGTTGTGTCCCAGGCCATGTGGGAATCATAGGGAACGAGTTGGCTGATCAGGCGGCAAAATCGGCAACGGAGAATACTCATGTTGACATTCCTTTCGTACCATCGTCCGATGTTAAAGCTTCTTTAAAATGATTCAGCTTTAGAGCATGGCAAACAGAATGGCCAATCACCACCTTTAAACTAAGCGTAATAAAGGATTCTGTTAGTCCCTGGCGCTCTCTCATCCCGACCTTCTAGGCGCGAGGAAGTTATTTTAACCCGTCTGCGTATCGGACACTGTCACTTCTCCCACAGTTTTCCTCATTCGAGGAGAATCTCCTCCTACCTGTGACTCGTGCAGGGCGGCTCTCTCTGTGGAACACGTCCTCCTGCATTGTTTGAGATTTGATGGCAGCCGACGTAGACATGCTCTGGGCAAATCTCTACGAGAGGTGCTCGGAGATGACCGATTCCGCGCTCTCAAAGCTTTTTTGTCTTTTTTGAGAGAATGCGGAATATACAATTTTATAGACATAGGGACATGTTTTACTGGCCCCAAATTCTGTTTTATTCTGTCTGCTTAATTATTTTATGTATAATTGAAGTGTTCTTGTTTAAAG
>JAHLJT010000572.1:26713-46132 GCA_031308135.1 Acheta domesticus
TTAGAGCGTAATTTCATAGCACCAGGCCTTCATTTTCTTTATTTCAATTTCCTGAAGTTCTTTTCATTTCGCCTGGCGAAGAGAATTTCTCTTTCCTGCAAATTCATTCAACCATAGACAATGATTTCATAGAACTTCATGGCTTGTCCTGTCTTCTTGTAGGTTTCAATAGAAAAGAAACGTTTTAATTACCTACTATCTTTGGAATGAACATAATATAGTAGTATATTTAACTATGTAAATTTATTTTTAATATTTTGTAGACCTTGTTTTGAGTATTCAGACGTTATTTTAAAGAAGAGCGTACAACACAACTACAATGTTCCAGGAAAGTTTTTATAAGGTAATGACTTTTTTAACGCCTCAATTAGTCTAAATATTATTTCACAACAGAATGAAAAAAGGTATATAACTCCTTTTCTATAACTCAACAAAGATCCTAGATCTGCTAACAACTATAGTCCTATAACTGTCTTACAATAGTATAAAAAATATTTGAAAAATTGATATTGATTCAGCTCAACAAATTTCTGTTCTCATCCAACGCCACAGCATCTGTTCAGTTTAGTTTCAAACCGAATCTCTCTACATAATATCAATTGCTACCATTAACCTAAGCAATAGCTCAAAGATTTCACTGAAAGAAATGCGCAGTAACAGTATTTCTAGCCATAATTCAAGCTTATAATGATGGACTGGCACACATGACTCATGCACCAACTGGGAACTCCTCCACTAAAAATTATTAAATGCTTCGTATTCAACAGAATATTTATTGTTTTCATCAACAACACAACTTCAGAATCACATGCAATAGCTGTAGGACTAACGCAAGGCTCAGTTTTCTGCCAACGTTGACCAATATTTATAGCCGTGATATTTCTATCAATGATGAATCCAACACAGCATTATACGCCAGTGATGTTGCTATATCTTCTACTAATTCCAATATTGTAATAATAAGAGATTACAACAAATTCATCTTAACTATTACATATGCCGCACAAACTTTTACTCCGGAGCGTTGTGCAAGATTGAAGAACCACAGTGAGCAATCTCTTCCGCTGGAGCGTATTTACCTTAGAGCAGAGAGTCTGAGGGCTCATTTCATGGAACTCTGTTCTAGGTAAGAAGTGCCTTGAACTGTATTATCCACGTTTATGTTATCATTTTGTAATCTTCTTCATTAATAAAATTATTGATACGAATTCCCAGGTCATGCCTTCACCTGTACATTAAAAAATATTAGACGCCGGCCGGGGAATATATGGGTTACAAACAAAGAAGGGTTATGTAGGCCGTAGACACCGGGAAAAATAGGTATGATTTATAGATTTTCACACATTATACTGTGTAGTTGTTTTCGAAATTTTGAATCCTAAAGACTAGTTTGAAATTATTAATTTTATTCTAATTAACTATTTTACCTTTAAATTCTAATAAAGTCTTTTTTGAGGTCACATACATTCTTAAAAAATGCCATTGCATACTTTTAATTCTATGTATTAACAATCTGTAAGATAAAATAGAGTAATGAATCCTCTCGTCAGCATTGCATCAGCTTGCCGTCAGCTTGATCGTCTCCACTGTACCTGAACTAACGAAAATTTTCAGCTAACTGGAAAACTTTTAAAATGTGAACATATAGTAGTCACTATAGAAATTATACAATCTACGCAACTAAACCTATAGAATACAAGGACCATTTTTGGTTCATTAAGTATTTTACTTATTTTTAATTACAAATTATCACGTTCTTAACTTCTACGAACTTCGTTCCGGGAGCAGAGCAATACAAGCATGACATGCATCCACTTTACTCAGTCTCGCGCACTCCGTAGCTCAGCAGCACGTACCTGGTGAGCAGCAGGAGATCGGCGACGGTCTGCATGCGGTTGTTGGCACAGGTCGCAGGTGAGGGCGAGGGCGCGTGCCTCGGCGGCACCCGCGGGGCACTGGAACACGTCCTCTGCGTCCGCGGGGTCCTCGCGGTCGGCGGCCCCCCTGGCCGCCGCCGCCGCCCTCTGGCCCTCCCGCGCCCTGGCGTCCCAGCTCCGGAGCCATCACAGCTCCGCGCGCACGCAGTCACGCCACTGACTGCGGGCCAACCGCCCGCCCACGCCCGTGCGCGCGTTCGCGACCGGACGCGCTCTGGCCCCTCCGCCCCCTCACGCCGCCGCCGCACGCCTCGCGGCCTCTCAGATGCCCCCCCCCCCTCTCTCTCTCCAGCGGTGGCAACCGGAGCGGGAATTCTGCACGACACCCAAGTCAGCCTGTCGTCGTCCATCATCGTCGTCTCTCTCTCTGTTTCTTGACCTCAGTTTCCAATTCAGACAAAATGTTTTAAAACTAGGTATACAAGTTCGGCAAGGGGGACATTCCCAAGTAGGAATCCACCTTCTTGGCTGTTCCTAGTGGTTGGTATCTAATTTAAGATTGGTCAGCTTATCAAGCTTTTAGATGAGCCTTCAGCCACGTCGTAGGTGGACTAAGAGCTTCGTACTGGGTACCAAATGTCTTTTTATTTATTAATATTATTCATATTACAAATTAACTTGCAAATTGTGGATCAAATGCTTCAAAGTCACAATAGCAATAAAATTGATCCTTAATAACTGATAAAAGAAGAAAAACTAATAAATTAAAATTGACAATAAATATGAAAATACATTCACTGGAAATAGCATTTCTTAATAGTTTCAAATTTGTTGTAATATATAATTTGTTCCATATATTTTAATAAAATTAAATCCTGACCTATCTGTGTACGATTTTGATCTTTTTTCTGAAGAGCAGATTGTTTAGTAATGGATGTTAACGTATTTTTTAGTTCAACGAAACTGTGTGCAACAAATGACAATCCAGTCCATTATAATTTATTTGTTAGGTTATTGGAAAATGAGTCCCTTTCGTTAGTCCTATATCGGTCCTAACTTCTGCTTTCTCCTTTCTCATAGATGTGCCAAAAGAGCGAATCGAGCGTTTTGTCGTTAGGAGGAAATATTTAGCCAAACATCGAGACATCAAAATTTCAAGAAAAGAACGCCAGTTACGATAATAAAAACGCGGGTCGCAGAAAAACTGCAATACAAGAAGATTAGAAACACCTTTTTAATTTCTAGAAGTACAATTTCAATGTTTTAAATCTTTTAAAACAATTAAATGAACGTAGGTAAATAATCGATTGACTGATTTTTTTATTTGATATTTTGGAGTATTTAAAAAAAATTAAATAGCTATGTTTTTGTTTTTCATTCAATTTTACGTACACTTTAATTGAACTGTTACAGCATGAGTAATTTAATAGAACTGTTACAGCATACTTATTAAAATACAAGTAGAGTTAAATAATATACCATTTTCAAGATGAAAAAATAAAAAATGAAAACATTAAAAAGTCGTAATATATTGGAATACACACTTTGCTTACACATACACCTTCTACATGCTAACAAGATAAAGTAGTAAACATTTCATTGTTCTGCTTCTTGTAGATATTAAGTTATTCAAGTAAGTACAATAAAACCATTAAAATACTCATTTGCGATTGTTGCGACCGCACATGTTTTAGTGACTAGGAACCAGAGGGGATGGGAAATAATTGACACGATCAGGGAAATAAATTATTCTTCAGTAAAAGAAACAATTTTACGAGCCAGAGAATTGCCCCTTCCGCCATTCTCCCCACCTTTTCCTCTCCTCCGTTCATTTGCACTCTTGATGTGGCGCCGTTGCTTGAACATTCGAAACACTCATCGATTAGCTTTGTCGAGGGGCGGGATACGTCTTTCTGCAGAGAGGACGAAAGATTATGCATACTCGGTAGAATTCTGACTGCCGAGTTCAGATCTAGCTAACTACAATTATTGAAGAATGTGTTAATTGATCTGACGGAACATACTATTGCGTTTATTGACAGATACCTACCACATTGTGAATTTTGTTTCAAGTTGCACTACAGCAGCAAAATAAATTAACGCGTTAATTAAAAAACAACAACTGGATAATTACTAAAAACAGAGTCGATCCTACATGGTACGGGTTACTCCTACATAGTACGGAGCAACTAGGAATAATTTTGTGATGTTGTGGCCTGGGTATTCCTGGGAATTAGTAGTTAATTATATCGGTTTCATCAGTCTTCTTTAAATAATTAATAGCGACTTCACATGCCATGGACATAAGAGTTTTCTGAAACTTTGCAGTAAACTCATATCAAAATCTAGAGAATTAGAAATGATTAATGTTATGATACTGATTTTTCGGACTGACGACGATACAAAAACATGCACGATTGCAATTTGTTGGCTTTAATATTACAAGGATAGTCATGTTTCTAAACTACTTTCTCTATTATTTATTTATACAACAATAAGCAGTGATAATTATTAGCAATGATGCAAGAGACAACGCTATAGAATATTTCATAATTGTTTGCATAGAATACTATTATTTGTATGTGAGACGACTCCACATGTTACTAGACTTTGGTCTATAAGTTAAGTCCAAAGTGTGCACCGTTTTAATAATTCGCAATGTAGCTGGAATGAGGCCCTCGCCGCAGCGCGTCCTCCGAGGCCCCCACCCTCGCCGCGCCGCTCTTCCGGAAGCGCCGAAATGCCAATGGCCAGAGCGGCGTAACAACCTCCCGGACGACAATAACGCCACGGATGCTGGAGCCATTTTTTGCACTCGTGCTGCGCGCATTGTGCGGCGCCGAGTGGTGGGCGGGCGGGCGGGCGCGCGTCGGAGACACGCGAATCGCGCCGCCCCCCCCCGCCCGCCGGCGCGGAGCGTGAAAGCGTCGCGTCGCGGCGGGGGCGGGTGAGGGCGCTGGCGAAAGAAGCGGCGCGCGCGCCGTGGAGCCGCTTCCTGCGCGGCTGCGTCGCTGGAGGGCGCGCGCCCGCCGCCGCGCAGGCGCGCACGCTCACTGTGACGAAAGGGCGCGCACTTCTTTTCTTCTTTTTCGTCGTTCACCTGCTTGACAAACGACTATTGTTACACAGCGTTAAGAAAGTGAGAGTTCGTATTTCGGTATTTCATTGCTATTTTATTGCTATTTTATGATTTTTGTTTTCAAGAGTTTGAACGTTGGAATTCTTTAGAAATACGTACTATATGTCGCTCGATTTACTGTCTGAAAAAATAACATTTATATTTCAGTACTGGTTATTTGATAAAGTTCCCTTGCAACCTAATGGATCAACGAATGATGCAATCCATTTTTTGTCACGCTTTGTGAGAATGATTACGACTTGAAGGTAGATACTCCTTTTTCGAAATTTGTATTTAAGGAAGAATTAGCTAACAGAGTGATGAAACTGTATACTGCTAAATGAGAATTTAATTTGTCAATGTTTCATAAATTTGGGTTAACTCACTGATAAACATTATTAACATTAAGTAACACATGAGTTTGCTTATCTTCTGAAGACCAAGATACCTCGTACTAGCTAAATGAATCGTTAGCCTTTCATTGAACATTTACTATATTATTGTACATCCCAATCACTGAAGTACAGTAATCCCTCGACATCCGCGAATTCACTATTGGCGAGTCCCGAACATTCGCGATTAGAGAAATGCTACTGGTTTTAACATTCGCGAGTGTGTCTTTTGATCTCATTACATTTTTTTTAAGCAAGCACATTTTATTTCCTTTGTCAGAGTCATCTGAGAAACGAACTCGGAAGACGTCGGCGCACGAAGTATCTCGTTCTGAAAATGTCGAAGTTGGAATGTCAATTACTATTAATAGAATAACACAATTGTAAAATAATTCAATTCAGTTGCATCAAATTAGAGGTAAGGGTTTTGGCCACATGAGCAGAAAAGCCATTCAGGATATGTGACACTTTCATTATAATAACCACACTAAAGAGGAGCTTCAGGAAATCATCGAACGTAACTCCTCGAACGTAATGATGAAGTAACGGAAGCGAATCTGCGTCCTGGAGCAACTTTAAAGTCAAAACTGTTAATGGCGTTCTAAAACGTGTAAAATCTCTGGAGGGAAAGGCATTCGAATGTGATGCGAACATGGAAATAACTTCGAAATTTAAGAGAGAGATAGAAGAAGCAATTCTTCCACATTTGGCTATTAGAATGATGAGGGTGATGAAACAAAAAAAATAGCCAAATCCTGTATCTAATCTCTTTCATCTTTGAAATAAGATTCAAATATTGTTTTATTTCTTCACTTTGGGATGCTAATTGTGAATTCTGTTTGTAGTAGCGCTTACTCAGTTCTACTGCAATTGTTTGGCGATATCCAGGAACCTAACCCACCTTGTTCATTAAAAGATAGCTTCAACATTCGAAGATTTGATATTCGCGATACTTTTTGGGAATCTAACTCTCGAGAATGTTGAGGGATTACTGTAATTTTTAAACCTATTCGCTAATGAAGATAACATTCCAGTCAAGTGAAGTCTGCATCTTCTGATATACTGATCACAGGGTGCTGTTAAGACCATCGAGACGGCGGCAGTAAGCATTCGCTGAAACAGCCAATCGATCCGGTGGCGTGGCAGCGAAAGGTGGCGCTCCAAGCGTAACCCAATCCCGCTGAATGCGCCGCGGGCACGCACTTTGATGTGCCCGTCGCCGCAGCGGGAGAGGAAGAGCGATGCAGAGGTCGCTTGGCGCGAGGGGGGGGGGGACGAGTACTCATGGCTATCACAGCTGCGGCCGAACAAGGGAGAGTCAAACGTTTGGCATGAGCGGAGCAGATGACAAAAGTGGCAATAACTGCATGTGTGACAAAACGAGCGCGTTTGCCAGAGCGTCGAGGGTAGAAAATCGTAGCCACAGCTAAGACAAGGAATTTTGTTGTTGGCGGGGGAGGGGAGACTGGGCCCTAAACAGTTAGTGTCAGTGCGTAGGTTTGTAGTCAGGAGAACAATAGAGATAATGAGGAAGTAGGATAGGGAACCTTCGGTCAACGAGTGCGTTGGAGCGGTGAGGGTTTGAATGCCGGGAACGCGAATGCTGGCGAGTGATGCGAGGGCGAAGAGAGTGCAACAGCGAAAGGGAGGTAATTACGTCCGAGATTCGCGGAAACGGACATGTGGCACTCACCAATAGAGAGTAATGGAGTGTCTATCACGAAAGGACGACTATGGACTGCGAAAGTGACAGAAACAACACATGCAGAGGGGAAGCGCGAGCAGAGCGAGTAGCGAAAGCAACGGTTTGGAAATGCTGATCAAGGTCATTGATCTGCTGTTCATGTGCTTGGCTGAGCGAGCGAGGAGCCCAACTGGAATCTATTTGGAATTAGTATAGAGGAAAAAGGGGAACTTTATCTTTAAACAACATTCTCAAGTGACGGAAATACAATTCGCCTGCTAAATGCAATTGAGTCATATCTAAAAAATGAAAGAAAATATAGGTCAGATCTTAATTAAATATTGCTCATTACATTTATTGCTAGCCCACAGATGCCGAATTTTAGAGTAGAACATCGTTATCAGTACTAAATGCAACCATCTACTACCACAAACTACCTAGGTCATCGTTAGAAAAGAAAAATTCCAAGTTAGGAAACGTTCTTTTGTACAACTCCTCAACACATTTCGATTTTTTCAGGAATGATTGTTTCATGGCGGGCCAAGGGGCCAGACTTGTCTCACTAACCGTTTATTGTGAAGAGAAGTAATAAGTGATAAATGCTTTGAACTAAAAAGTATTGTTATATTATAAGTTTGGAAGCTCAGTTACTACCCTTTTTATGTTAAAAATAAACGTTCATTATTTTACATTATGGAAACGTTAAATATTAATTCTTAAGGTCACATCGCGGGACAATGTGAACTTGAAGGGCGCGGTGATGGGGCGGCGGGGTGGGATGCTGTAGAAAAGGCGTGCTAGAAGCACACGAGGGCGAGGGGCGATGGCGATGGCAGAGCCGCGGGGCGACGAGGGCGTGGCCGGGCGCCGCTGGGCCGCGCTCTGCCGCCCATCCACAACGTCCCCGGCCGCGCTTCCTCCCCGGCCCCTCGCGGGTCGCCGACCTTCGCGCCCGCCGCCGTCCGGAACGCACCGGTTGCTGTGTGGGCGGCGCGGGCACGTGACGTCACGTCGCGTCGGCACGTCAGCCCCCCTCTTGTCAAAGAGGCGGGTGCACTCTAGGGCAATGGCTAGGATTCACCTGACGATGGTACACGTACCATAGTGATATGCAAAGGCGATTTGGTTGATTGATTAGTGATTGTGGACGCGTCAACTGGTACGGTCATTAGTCACAAGTACACATTTTTATCTAGGAAGGTGATCTTCCCCCGCCCTCTGACTGGAGAGATTCAGCGTCGACGAACGTCGCTTTCCGGGGTTTTCCCTAACCAAGTGTCTCTCACCAGCGGGGCACCGAACCAGGGTCTCCCAAGAAGGGAAATAGTATAGTGAAGGTGGGTGTGAGCATGTGTAAGGGGGTAGGATAAGTAAAGGAAGAGGAAGAAAAGACCGCGCGCAGTACAGGGTCCATGTGTTAGGATACTGCTCCGGCATTCGTCTGGTGTTCGGAGAAACCAATAAAAACTCCGGACAGCGGACACTAGAATTCACCTCCAGACAGCGACCGAATTCGACCTAGTCATCTATCTAGTGTCGAAAAATCCTGTCACTGTTGGGACTCGAACCCTAGCACTTCCCGGTCGGAGGCACTGCAGTGACATCAGTTGATGCTCCGAGCCTCCTGCGCCGCCGCCGGTGCAAATTCAATTCTAGTTCTGCGTGAGCCAGTGTGGGTCAACATTTGTATTGAAAAAGATTACATATAAAGTAACTATTGAATGCTAGTGGTAATGAGCGGATTTTAATGAAATGTAATTTTTTTTCATGTTAGAAAAACACCGTTTAGTACTATAGAAGTTGACAAAAGGAAATTACCCATTTTTACTTTCCCTTATACGTATGTATATACGTATTATAGGGAAAGTTATGTAATGCTGCACGACGAAACGGCGGATTTTCGGCAGAAAAAATTCATTGCCGGGCCCTGATAACGAAAAAGTGGATAAATACAGTTGCTGTATTAAGAAAAAAATCCCCTAACACGTGGTGAAGCCAGAATCCCAGTTCTGTGGATCTTTGGAACCGAAAAAACAATTGAAAGCAAAACGTCTGCCCGTCTATCTGTCAACAACGCTAACAAATAATCCGTTCAGACGATTTTCTCCAAAATTGAAATTCCCAGATATATTTAACTGATCTCGTGGCTGCTTGAATTTGAAACCCTTATTTTACTTTTGGGGATTACTTTACATGACTTACCACGGGCATTTCCAAAATTTTCAAAAAAATGGCGCTAAAAATTTTGACTAAATTTTGTAGTTTTATAGTCTGAAGGTTAGTTAAGAGAATGGGGCAGATCGCATGTTGGTTGAAAACTGATTTTTCGAAAATTAAAAAAATTCAATTTTTTTCGGCGGTTTCCGACAACTACAAAATTTAAGATAAGAGATTTTTCCTCTGAATAAAATTTGTTCTCCCAAATGAGGTCTTTCATTAAGGTTATGAAAATATCAGTAGTTTTCGCGCAATATTGCGTTCAATACGTGCAATTTTAAAACTAGTGGTGCTACAGAATAGCACAGACTTTCCCTTATTATTATTCTATTTCCTTGGGTCTGGTCTGTTTCCTTGGCTAGCTATTCGGAATTGCCACAATCTTGCCAGCTGCCATTATCGCCGCCCAAAGTACATTTTTTTGACATTTTCGTAATTTTTCGGTTTCCTTATCGTAGAACTGAAATACTAATTTTAGAATATTAAAGAACACTAAATCCTCATCTTAACTGGCAATTTTACATGAAGCCTCCCGTACATTTTCAAAATTTTCTCAAAAACGGCTCCAAATATCTTTAAATTTCTTGTTAGAATAGAGTAAAATACACTTATTAAGGTTGGCATAGGCCGATTTTAACTGTTAACACTGAATTTTCGAATATTGCAAGGGTTTGAATTTTTTGACGTCTTTCTACAATTACAAAATTAAAGATAGAGATTTTTCCTTTTGTTCTTCATACATAGTTCTTTCATTACGATTCTGTACACTTTTTTGAAAATTTTAGTCGTTTACGCGCAATATTACTTGCAATGTTTTATTTTAAAAAATTACATATACAAGATTTTCTCAGAAACGGCTCCAAATTTTTTCTTTAAACTTTTGGTAGGGATGGTGTTAAATGTATGACATAATGACATAAACGCGATATTGCTCTATTCTTTTGTTTTTGCAAAAATTGCAGAAATGTATTTTTTCTGATTTGTCTCTCACGTCGTTAATATTTACATTAGCGGCGATTTGTTCACATTATTATATTAATGAGTACATGTGCTTTAAATAATGCTAAGTAAAGTTTCTCGAAAACTGAACGTTTTCTGTGAAAACTAGCTCAAAATTCCGTATTTTCAGAAACGCTCAAATGCCATTTTCTCGTAAATGGCTCCAAACGTTTTCTTCAAACTTTTGGAACGAATAGTATTAATTGCACTCTTTAATATGAGGTAAAGTTGATTTTGAGGCTTTATTTTTGTTTTTTTTCAAAAATTACACTAATGTAATTTTCTTAAAGATCTCTCACATCTTTAATATGCTCATTGCCAGCAAGTTGTAAACATTATGTTTGTGACTAAGTGCTTCAATGAATTTTCTGTGAAAAAGCTTCAAATTTCGTATTTTTAGTAGCACTTAGACGCCATTTTCTTAAAAACGGCTGTAAATTTTTCAAAGAAAATTGGCATTTTTGACAATGTTTCAGGTCATCAAAATCCTCTTCCTAATAATCAGATTGTAGGTTTGACCTTGCATTGCTACATGTATTTAGGAACAACTTCCAGTTATTCCAGCTATATAATCATAATTGTAGGTGAAATATATAGTTAGAATAATATTCCAAATATATATATTTCGAAGACGATTTCCCTAATTCGACATGCAGGCTCCATTTGCAAACATTTTTTGATGACCCTGGAACTGTCCATGCGTCACATTTAGAGACCTGAGCTCCATATTTGTGTGGGAATCCCTGAGATACAGGTGTTTCAGGATGGTGGTAAGTCAGAACTCAGTACATTTCAAGTGGTACTCCGTGATATTAAGGTTCGGAACACAAGAGGTGGCAAGTTTCACGTGCTTATTTTCTGGGTGACTCGTAACTTGAAAACTTTCTATCTTTCGCAGAAATCACATATTTTTTATTTTCACTCTCTTACAAGATTAGAAAAGCAAAAACAAACCAACATTTTTCAACATGAGCATCAAAGATTAAAATCAATTCAGATAAATACCATTATTTCGTACATGAAAATCCTAATTCTTCTGTAATGTAATTGACTCAGTTACACCAACAAGGAAAGGTTACGGCTGGACGACATGGAGATCTAAGGTAACTAGAATTATTTGAAAGACATTAAAATCATTTTGAATAATAAATGTGCTCTCTCATCTCGTAAGTACTTCCTAAACTTCCCTCTTTCCATTTTCTTTTTTAACAATACAAGTTATTCTAGTCATATTTGCATTATTAAACTTGTGAAATTCGTATATTCTATCTTCTGAATACTTTGAGAATATATGAGTAGGAAATCAGTCGACACAGACCCTCCGTAATGTTGTCAAAAATTAATGTTATTGTTAGCTGTCAAATAACTAGGAAAATACTTTCAAATATTACATTATTTTTCTTTCGTATCATTCGACTGAAATATCAAAACGTAGGCACGAGAACAACTTTCAATTTTGAATCATGTGATTTTGCTGCTCGATCTCTGAAGGTTATCCTGTTGACCCAATAGCCTTGTACTCCTTTCCAACAGTTAATGTATGTAAATGACATGTCCTACTTCAGAGTCGTCCAATTGCGGGGGAGGTTTTTGTTTGTAATTCACTGAATGTGGCCGGATAAAGAACGGGTATTTACATGTATACTTCACAACATGTAATGCAAAATATCTCATTTATTATGGCGAAATTATGGCTACAATGACAAGTTAAGAAATATTTGTGATGTGGTCTGCGATTTCTATTATTCTATTTATCTTTTTTTTATTATTATTATTATTATTATTATTATTATTATTATTATTATTCGTAAAATTCTGTGTTTTACTATCATTGTTCCGAATAGTGTTAATAAATCATTGTACAGTACATTACAACATGTTCTCCACAATAAGTTATCGATAAATGGCTGTTTTGCACATTTTTGACACCATCAACAATTACTAATAAGTGCACTCCTGCTGGATAAGGAACTACACTCTGAGCCAGAGTTCAATACATTTGGGACGAAAAAACGTTTGCTTTTTCCCTCTGCAGATTGTATTAGGAAAATAGGAGACGCACGGACAACCCACAACACAAATTTTGTTGCAACTCCTGTTATTATCGTGTATAACTAGGACATAATGTATGTAGTGCCGTTTAAACAAGGTGTTACACGAGTTCTGTTTCTTACATAATCTACCAAATGTTTGGATTTCTTGGAGGGCACTCACAAGGGACACATTTTTGGAGGGCACTGACACTTCTTAACACGTTATAATTGTTTGATGTTGGATTTCAGTATGAAACTATTTCCATATTTTAAATACACTCATCGTCATAAAAAAAGCTGCACCCTGAAGGACCTTACTGATCCGCTGCAAACTCGGTGGGTATTTTATACACCATTCGCAATGCGAACGATTTCGTTTTCACGGTCGGCCGCGCACTGGGGGGTCAGTGGTAGGTGCATGAAGTCGCGTCCACCGGTCTAAATAAGAGGGCTTCAAACGGCCGCGCCGGCAATTGCGTCATCGGGTAGCGTCTTCAGAGATTCATCTGCACGTACACTATGCCTAGGGGACGCGTTCGACAGCCAGTTGTCCTGTTAGACGCTTTCGAGAGGGGCCACATCGTGGGTGTGCGGGAGGCTGATTGGTCCTGTCAACGTATTGCGCGCCACATCGGTCATACGGACACTACCATCGCCCCCTGTTGGCGGTAATGGATTGAGGACGGCACGCACATACGAAATGCAGGATCTGGATGTCCGCCACGCACCACGAGGAGGGAGGACCGATTGTACACCACGTGCGAACAGTTCCAACGGCAATGATAGGTGCTATTCAGCGGGCTATGCAGTCTGCACTGTCACATTCTGTAAGTGCCAGTACCATTTCAGGTGATTTCACAACGCAGGGATCGCCACACGCCGACCGTTACGACGCCTGCCACTCACACCCTAGCAACGTCGTTACACACTCGCCTGGTGTCGGAAACGACGGACCTGGGGGCCATGCAGACTGGCAGCAGGTCATCTTCAGCGACGAGTCCCGCTTGTGCCTTGATGGCGACGACCACACACGGGTCCGTGTCCGTGTGTAGAGGCGTAGTGGGGAGCGCCACGACGAGCGGTTTGTGGTATTCCATCACACGTCCCGCTAGCCTGATAAATGAGGTGAGGGCGCGATGTCCCATGGTTCCCGTTCACCGTTAGTGTTCCTTGGAGGCACCGTGACAGCCGCACGGTACATTCCGAAAATCCTGCAACCGGTGGCTCTGCCGTTCGTGAAATCCCACGCCAATATCCTACTTCAACAGGACAACGCGCGTCTACATACCGCAGCCATCTCCAGAGCATGCCTTGCAGCCGTGGATACTCTGCCATCGCCAGACCTCTCCTCGAGAATGTTTGGGGTGCTATGGAGTGTGCGATCAGGATCCCACCCCTACCCACCAATCTGCAAAAACTGCGCGCTCAGGTGCAAGCTGCATGGGATGGATTGCACAGGACTCCATTCGAGACCTGTACAACTCCATGCCGCAACGTCTGGACGCAGGTGTTCGCCAACATGGCGGTCTCACCCCACACAACATGTACCGTCTGTGGCCGCGTAGCGCAATAAATGTTGGTCCTACAAATGTGAAAGTGTAATCATTTTGTATATGTGGTACCTGTCGTGGCCGTCAGAGCGGTTGATTTAGCCGCCAAGAGACTGGAGGCTCGCGGGCAGCGAGCTGACGTCAGAACAGCCACCGCGCGGTTCTGCAAGCGCGGCGGAGCGGAACACCAGCGTTATCGGCGGCAAGGAGCGGGGGCAACCCGTTTCCCCTTCCATCCCCGTGAGGTGACGCGGCTGAGGGGAAGTGACCGTGGCGCTGATAAGCGGCGCGCGGGACGCGCGCGGCCCCAGACTGCGTACTGCGACGTGTTGAGTGAACGACTATGGTGATAAGAACGAACTCTTACGATAACGACTCGGCAATATCAGGTGTTACGAACTCTGGAACTTGGAATTGAATAGCTGCTTGTGACTGGACTTTCTCTCTTGGATTCTCGGCCGACTTCTGCTATGGTACATGGTTTTTCTCTTTAACGTAGCGGGTGGCTACGTCAAATAAATTTGTTTGTTTGTGTTCTATGATTTTTTCCTTTTCCTGGAACACAACAGTACCCTCTGTCTACATTAATCGCAATCTACCTCATCCTAGGTGCAGCATTTTTTTTATGACGAATGTATTTTTTCTACTTTGAAATACTTTCACAGATCAAACAAGCGTTTAATAATATTTTAGAATGCAATATTGGAATAGATATTTTTTTATGTAAATTGAGTAATTTGAGTAATATATTTTGTGTGAAATATTTTTTTAAATTTCCAACAATTTGCATACGTCAGCACTAATATTATTTTCTACTTTTACACATTTGTCAATTCCTCCTATTGTTTTTGGTCGTCAGTTCCGCAACTATCTCTCGACAATTCAACACCACATCTGCAATCTTGCAACTCCTTGACTTTTGGGTTATCCTCGTTTTCTCGGTTCTCACCTTTTTTAGTTTTATGGGCGATACATTTTTTATTTTATTATATTAGAGTTCAAGCTATGTTTTTAAGTGTTTTAATAAATTAACACATCGTGAACTCTTTAATTGATTGATGTAATAATTGATTGATATTGAATAATTGAGAATAACAGTTTATGTAATAATTGATTAATCTATGGTTTTTATTTTTGTCGTTTCGTGAAGACTACGAAAGGACGTTTAATGTCTTATTTTCACTTTTAAATGTGCTTATCGAGCTATACCAAATAGTTCAAGGGGAAATTAGAAATAATTTAGTTAATGCAATAAAATTATTGGATATTAGATCCCGGGTGCGAAAATAAGTAAGTGATATTACATTCGAGTATTTACAATTAAGTCGCATGATGGCCATGTTTGTGTTACCGAAAATCAAACGTAAATGTCATGAAGCAAATTTCAGGACTCATGTGTTAGAGACTAAGAGGTCGATGATTATTAAACGCTGAATACTGAGACTAGCGATTGAACTGCTTTTAGACATACCTTATTTTAAAAAACTAGCTGAAACCGTACGATTACATCGCACAGCAGTAAGTGCTGTAGGAATGTTAGGACAGAAAATACAACATATCCACAACAATAATTAAGTTTCGTATTTACTATGATTTTTAAGGCCGGTAAATACGGGCAGTATTGTTTTCGTGAATATTGGACGTATAGAAAACGTGCAGACCAGACTGCATAAAGCTTAGTTTGACTCAAGTGTCTCTAGCGGGCAAATCGTTCACTAATTGATTTGTTAACCCACACGACGGTAATTGGCCATTTCTATTTTGTGGTTACGTGTGTTAAAGTGCGATTGTGTCAAGTGATAATGTGGTAAACTACCCCTTTCCACATTCCCGCCTTCCTATTTTTCTTATCTATGCTCCTCATGGTTTATTAATACTTTATAAAGATCACAGCAAGAACCCACACACCGAAATACAGCCACTGAAAGTTTGATATAAAGAAATCGATGTTTAAAACATCGATGTTTGGAATCATCGACATCGATTCGCATCCCTAATGCGCACAGCCACTTTTTTAGGCGCAATTCAGTTGTTTCCCGGTAGTCCCCAGCAGAATCTCTGGCTATTCGTAAAGAATTCATACAGAAAACGTACAAAGTAAGCACGACTTTTGACTTTTATACATGTAATTTGAGATCCTGAAGTTTCTATACAGAAACTGTTTGAGAATATGCACGGAAACTATATCGTGTTACAGAATTAATATATATGATTTACTCATGTCATAGCCAACTATTATATTCCAAGCCATGCTCTACATATGTTTGGCAACGCTGTGGTGGTCCTGCCGATGTAGCCTTGGCTCAGTTTTGCAAGCAGCGTGCCCTGCAGTGTATTGCGGTTTCCTGGCGTGTTGCTCGTGTGAGTGAATCTCTTACAGTGTTTGTAGCTTTATTGTGCTGTATCAGTGGTACATACAGTAATTCTTAGATGTGTGAATTGAATTGTGGATGCATCGGAAACATCTTCTCGAATAAAGTAAGTGCATATCGTTTTTTGGATTTTTCTCGGCATATAACCTATTGCTTTAAAACAATGATCATTTTTCAGTTTATTGTTTTTGTTTTTACTTTATGGTTTGATTATTTTGCATTATTTGTTCACAAGTAATGCAAGCTGAAAGACTTAAGAGAATTACGTATTAATAAATGCTGTTTTCTTTGAAATTTTAGTTTCCTGGCGTTCCTTGTGCGAGTGGAACTCTTGTGTTAGTAACTTTATTGTGCTACACTAGTGGTGTATATAGTATTTTTTAATGTGTGAATTGAATTGTGGATCTATTGGATAAATCGTCTTGACGAAAGTAAGTGCATATCATTTCTTTTTACTCCATTCGTGGCATTTTACCCATTGCTGTAAACTAATGACCATTTTCAGTTTATTTACGTTTTTAAAAAATAACTTTTTGATTATTTTCTTTAATTGTTAACAATGTGACGCTGACACTCTGAAAAACTAAAGTGAATTGCATATTAAAAAATGCTGTATTCTTTGAAATTTTAGATGCCGCGACGTTGTTGTGCATCTGGTTGCCAGTCAAACTATGACAGTGCAGTAAAATTGGAAGGCACGGTCACAACATTCTCTTTCCCAAGAGACGAAAACTTGCGACAGTTGTGGATTAAGGCTATTCCCCGTTCCAATTGGACTCCTTCATCAACATCAGTTATTTGTTTCAAACACTTCATGAAGAAGACATTATTAAAACCTACAAGAAAGCTACTAACGTTGGTGTTATTGATGCTCTTTTAAGCTACCCACGGTTGATTAAAGGAGCAGTTCTTATTGAAGCCAAAACCAGTGCTAAGAAGACATCCAGACGATCGTAGAAAGCAGATGGTTGAGCATCACATTCCAAAGTAGAGGAATTTTTGAACATGGACAAAATAAAAAAAATATGAAGATTTTTTATGCAATTTCCCAAAGAGATTGCGTAATGAGTGGAATTATAAAGTTCTGGAAAGAGATTGCTATTTTTTGTGTTGGAATGCAATGCGAGAAGTGGTGTGTGTGTTACAAGCAGTATTGTGTGCAGTGATATGTGTATACGTGTGTTCGCAGGCAAAATAGAACTTTCCAATGCTGGCTTGAGGTGGATATTGCCTGAGCCTCTTAAATTATCATTGTGGTCTCAATTTGAGAATATTTTGACTAGGTATGCTAGATTTCGTATGTCACAATTTACTCTACCAACTACGACATGTTTATCTAGAGCCAGTGATTACATTGCATTAGCTCATGAAAATGCTGCTGCCACTGATGATAATATATCTCCAAAATTAGAATTAATAAATGCACAAATCAAGTTGTTGCAAGAGAAGAGGAAGAGATACCCAACATCGGTATTGGTGTTTGCGTTTTTAATTTACCATCATTCTCCTGCTGCATATCACATAATACGAAAGTTTTTAACTTTGCCACTTAAAAGGTGGCTTCAACAGCTGTCATCGTCATTAAATGTATCACCTGATTCTTCAGCCAATACTTTCAATTACTTGGCCCAAAGAATTAGTTCTCTTTGTGACAGAGACAAATTTGTATCGTTAATAATTGATGGGATATATGTCAATGACAAAATTGACTACAAGTCCAAACATGTATCAGGATTTCCAGATAATTTAGAATCTATGGTCATTGCTAATACTGTTGTGTGTTTTATGATATCATCTAACTTTGGAAACTTTAAGGAAGTTGTGCAATTGTTGCCTGTGAAATCACTTTCTGGAGGACAGTTACTGGAATATACAACAAATGTGATACAATTTGTAAGGAAGTTGGGATTTACAATTACTAGCATTATCACAGATAATAACCGTGTAAATCAAAATCTTTTTCTCTTGTTGAAATATGAAGAATCTTTTTATCTTAATTATCAGCAAATTTTTCTGTTATGCGATACTGTTCATCATGTAAATATATCCGTAATAATTGGATTAATTTGAAATCTGCCAAGAAAAAATTCATTTACCCTGATTTTGAGACTCTTCAGAACAAGACTGCATCATACAAGGATTTGTGATTTGTACCAGAAAGAAAAAAATCTTATTAAAGGCGCATACAAGCTAAATGAAAAAACTTTGTTCCCCAACAAGTTGCAGAGACAGTGTAGTCGTTGCTGACAATTTGTTTCATGACAGTACTATTGCTGCTGTAAAAGCAGAAGGAATGGAAGGAACTGCAGGGTTTTTGCAAATTATTAAGAATTGGTGGGATGTTGTCAGTGTAAAAAATTCCTCAAAAGAGAAGAAGAATGATAAAACCCTTCATGAACCCTGTTCTAGATTCTGATAATGATGATTGGTATTCCTAAAAAAATTGCTTTTTGGCTTGATGTTTGGAGAACAATATCTGAGGGTTGTTATTTAACCGCTGATACTTTTGAAGCTTTATATGACACCTCAGTCACCTTAATTAAATTTATATATTATGCTTTCAATATCTATCCTGTCAATTATATTTTTCTGGGGAAATTACAATCTGACAATATTGAAATGCGGTTCAGTGCTTACCGACGAATGTCTGGTTGTAATTATGTTAGTTACAGGCAAATTATTGACTCTGAAAAGAAGATACGGATTAGAAAGCTGTTGGTGATCAGTGATTTGCAATTTAGTTGCAATGAAGTTGAAAGTTCTTCTAATGGAGAAGATGAGACACAAAGTGATATGTTTCACTTTCTGGATCTTATAGATGCAAACTATCTTCAATGTGACGTTGATGAGGGTGTATTGCTATATGTAAGTGGTGTAGCAAGTAACAAAGCTGCAAATATAATTACTTGTAACTTTTGTAAGTCATTGGTAATAGAAAGTAACGGTGTGATGACTCAAAATGAGTATTTTGCCCACTTACAACGTGGAGGATTATGTGTAGCAACAGAAAAATGTCAAATTGTGTTTACAACATGTTGTAAATTTGTTTGAATTTATTTGTAGAAATGCAGAGAAAAGGAACATTTTTTTGGATTGATTGATTGATTGATTGATTAGGTTTAAAGGGCGCTTCAACTGCTAAGGTCATTGGCGCCCATGTCAAAGTTTTCTAAAAAA
>JAHLJT010000573.1:0-13839 GCA_031308135.1 Acheta domesticus
CCCTTCTCTTTCCCTTCCCCACGGCCGCCCACCCCTTCCTTCCTTCCTTCCCCCTCCCCTCCTCTTCACCCCTCCCCAACCCTTTCTCCTCGCGCCGGCGCACAGCCTTTCTCTCCCTTAACGAGAGGCTCATTAACTTCGTCACAGATTCCAGAAAAGTCTGTGTCCTCTAATTCTTTTATGCAGACTCGTAAAGTGGATTTGAAAAGTAACCTAATTGTAACCTTCCACCGCTTCTTTTTTTCGCGCCGTTGTTCTCGTGTTCCCGGCCTCTCGGGTTTCAACAAAAGGGTTGTTTCGAGGCGAGGTCAGGCGGAGGGACGGCGGCCGTTGAGGGACGTTGAGGACTGAGAGGGCCGACGGCGAGGGCGAAAGGTCTCCTGGTGGCAGCTGTGAGCATGCATACTTAATTTTAGTGTGCAAATGAGTATTGCTGACCGCGTACACAACAGGACGTGGTAACATTACGATAACTGTGCACCAGTTTTGATAAAAAAATTAATCAATGAAGAGTAAAATAACTGCTAAGGGTTAAGTTGGTGGGATTTAAAAATGTTTGAAGAGCATTATCTTCAGAAATTATGTAGAAATAGAATAAAATACTATCTGCTTGAGTAGAAACTAAAATGAAAAATTGAAGATGCAAAATGTTGTCCATGAGAGATCATTAAAAAAGGAATTATTCTTCGTATGATCCTTGCCGCTGCATGATTTCCAAAATCAACACCGAAGTTCTATACAAGTTATATTTAACACACCATGAAAATGTAAATATATTTATTCTTTGTGTTTTTATGAAACCTCATGAGACACCTCCTGTATGAAGTGGTAGATGATAAAATAAAATTATGATTCAGAGCATTTATTCTATTGTTTTTAAAATATTATTTTTTTAATTACACTAAGGTGGTCGAAAATATTTTGAGAAATTTGGATTTGTTTCTACTAGTGTTAGTAGTGGTTCGTCAGTGACAGATAACATTAATCCAGATACTTTATTACAAAATTATGTTGTTGTTTTGTAATCTAGTCTTGCAGATAGGTGATGTTTAATTCTTTGTGACTTTGTTCGTTGGATATATATAATTGGATTTTTAGATTACTCGAAAAACTAATAATTTTGCTTTGAACTGTTTGCAGTTCTTTAACGTTGGATTTGACAGCACACCCCCCATGTGGGGAAGATATACAGAATAGAGGACTTATAAAATATTTATTAATAGAGATTGATGCTTTTACTTGTGAGAATGGCTTAGAGTTTCGAAAGTAAATACAAAAACAGCGAATATCATTTGGAAAGTTCTTTTAATTTTATTTTATTGATTCAAGGTTGTAAGTGACCCACAATTAAGTATACAATTAAGTAATTAAGTAAGATTTTTAGGAAAGTTTTTTCTTACTTTCATTAAGAATGTGTTGATGTGTGCTTTCCAGTTTAATTTATTACCAATGAAAGCTCCTAAATGTAAGATGGGTGACTTTGAGTGGAACCACAGGATTGTTGGACCGTTAACATTTAATGAAAGAAGATTGAGTATTTCCTGAGTGAAAAATGCATTTGAATGAATTGATTTTTAGTTTTTATATTTATAGCCAATCTATTAAAGATGATGTCGGAGCACACTACATAAATTAATAAATAAATAATTAATTACATATTTCTGGGGGGACAGTGGAGCAAATACAACTCCACAAAATTTAAAAGGCACGTCCGTAAAATAATTGTGCAGTACATCCATTCTTAATTCCGGCACAAAATCGAAGACAACAATAAGCCGCCACATCGCTTCCGCGAATTCGTAATCACTGTTATAAAAGCAAATGAAAAACGCATCAGTTCAAACAAATTTATAATTTCAAAATTCAACAATTTCAAAATCTACTTTGAAATGCTAACCAAATCTATTAAACTCAAACGCTTAAAACTTATTTAGCAATTCACAATTACCAATGACGCACGTTCATTGGCTGCGACCCCTCTCCCCTTCCTGCGTCACCCGACGCCACAGTCAGTCTAGTCTGAGTCTTGCTGCAGAAAGGATCGTAATGGCGTGTTGGCAGCCGTTGTCTTCGACGCGTGCTGCTTGCTTTATTTTCTCAAGTGTAGTGTTTTGGTAACTAAAATGAGCAGTTTATACACTGCAAGCCTTCCTGCTCCGCGTTTCCTAAGGCGGGCAGAACTTAATAATGCTGACAGTACCACAGTGTTAGTGAGTGTGTTGTAACGGTGTTTCTGACGAAAGCCAATACAAATTCGGTTCTGCACTGCAAGCCTTCCTGCTCCGCGTTTCCTAAGGCGGACAGAACTTGATAATGTTGACAGTACCACAGTGCTAGTGAATGTGTTGCAACGGTGCTTCTGACGAGCGCCAATAAGATTGTTTTTACAGCGCAACCTTTCCGCCCGCTTTCCCTGAGGCGGACGCAACTTGGCAACGCCGGCGGCGCCACGCGTTACGTGAAGATGTTTAGAAGGCGTTGGGCAGCAACTGTTTCAAACACAATTTCCTCGAGCTTGTGTTCCCCGACTCGAGCAATAAAGGATGTATATATGTAACCGTTTGTTAAACATTGTAGTATTTAGTGCTTAAATTTAATATATGTTTTTCTTGTGTCATTTGCAAACTTATTTTCCCAACCGTAATAGCAGTAATTCAATACACAGATGCAACCTGTTTAAAAGCTGGTCCTTCGATCCATGTAAGTTGAACTATTGAAGGTGTTGGGGGGAGGAGAACAAACGTCTCGAAAAGCAAGAAAAGTCCACTACTCTCTATCTCTCGAACTCATCCTCCCACAGATGATATGTCACTCTTATTTATTCAGTCACCTCGTATAGGTCGATTTTATTTAGGAAAAGGTGGTATCATCGAAATAAAACGTTTTCTGTGTGAGATAATCGCGGGAAGTTATTAATAAATATGGAGAATAGCAGAACACATAGCGAAGACCCCTGAGACATGCCTGCAGAATTATTGTAGAGAGTAGATCCCGTATTGCTGACCCAAACTAAAAGGTATTGTCCGATGAGGAATTCATAATAAAGTTTGTACATATATGTTTCCTTTGTACGCTTAATTTCTAAATTAAAACTGAATGTCGCATACAATCAAAGGGGTTGTTGTTGCCGGGTCCTGAAAATTCAAAAGGATAAATCTTGTTTCCGTATATAGTATATTACTTCCTACAAAACGTTGTGAAGTCATATTCTATATTTTGTTGATACTTGATATCGAAAAGTTGATTGACGGCAAAACATCTGTAAGTTCGTCTGACTGACTGTCAGTCGTCAACTTCGCTGCGTAAATCATTCTGAGGATATTCTTAAAAATTACTGATTGTCCAATGAATCTGAACGACTCGAAGAACGGATATTTTTTGTTTTGGGGTACTTTATGTCAAGCCACAAGCCACATCAAGAACATTTTGAAAATTTTCTCCAAATGTTTTAATTAAACTTTGTCCTTAGCATAAAGTAAAATTTTAAGTAACAAGTAGAGGTAGGATACTAGCATTTAATTGTTAGGTAACAGTTACCAATAATTTACCAATGTAATAAAGGGATGTTACAAAGTTTAATTATGCAAATGAAAAAACAACAATGAAAGGTGTAAACAGAACTGAAAAAAGTTCTAATTTAAGGAGGACGAAAAATATCTTTAGAAAACGTGATAGGATTCCAGGATGAGAAAAACAGTTTTGACTTAATGTGAAATTTGGGAAAATGAGCGAGGTTGATAACTTTTTTTAAAATTATTTTGTGAAATCAAGTATAAACGATTTGAAGGAATAAATTTGAAGTTCTCTGTGAATCTGTTTATTTGAGATAAACCAGGGAGCATGCAAAATTTTGCCAAGGAATTTATTTTGAATTATTTGAAATTTGTTAAGATTAATAGTAGAGGCTTACACCAAATAGTGCAGGCATATGAAAGAGATGCCCTAATGATAGTTTTATATAACAAGATTCCACAATTAATTGGGGAATTTTATTACTAAAGGATATAATTTTGAGATCATGTGATGTATTTTGCAAATTGTAATTCGGATGTGTGATATCCATGAATGTCTTTGGTCCAAACAAACTAACTTTTTAACAGGACTATTCTTATTACTGCTGTTATAACGGCGTTATTGTTAATGATAAGAGGAGGAGGTTTTGAAGGCTGACGTAGAATAAATATTTTTGCTTGAGTTTTATATGGATTAGTATGTATTTTCCAAACATGAGCCCAACGCGTGTATTATTGAATTGCATTCTGGATAAATGTTGAACCTTGAGGAATTCCGGAAAGAAGAGAACGGAAACAAGAGAGAGGAGAATTAATTTTTACGGCGAAATGGCTATCACAGAGAAAGTTTTTAATAATTTGCGGCAGCTAGCAGTGAAGCATGTTCTAAACGTTTCTCCTCCTTCACCTACATCATCGCACTGAGGTAAGGTTGTTCGAAATAGAAGTTATTAACCCGAAACTGGTGATGTGGTGGATATTAGTACCCCAGCCTTTTAAAGATACCGTACCTGCCCAAAGCGGATGCGCGAAGGAGCCTATGCTTCTGGATACCCCTCAGGAAGTCAGTTGTTTTGAGAACCCGGTGGTCACGTTGAAGATAAGCAGAAACGTGATATTTATTTTTTTTAACGCCTGGGGTATAACCAATCCCCACCTCACCGATTACGTACTTTTTTATCGATGCTTCGAGGATATTATAAGGATATGCGACCCAGGATTTGAGCAATGGATCAAGGTCAATTTAGAAGCGGAAGAGAGCGAATTCAGTGGTGAAAATGGGACCGTGAGAGAACGTATAGTGTACGAAAATTGTTTAGTGAATGAAGGACTGTGGAAAGTTACTTAAAATTGAGTTGTGTTGTTTTAGTCATAACATTGTATTAATTAGTCCTCCTTAATCAGATTCTGATTCTCAAAAAACAATTTTATAATTAGTATGTGTATTTATTCCAAATAGAGTTAAGAGTTCTTTTTCAGTGATTCATGTTGACACTAATATATTTCTTTAATTTTGGTACGCCACAGTTCTTCTTATTTTTGTAATCATCCTAATGATAATGTACACTATTTCTTGTTCATATCACCAAAAAAGACATTTTTATTATTTGAACACTTTTAAGCAAGATTTTGTGTTGGGTACGTGTAATCCCCACATCACTAGTTACGTAACAAAAAATGACCCCACCAGTTACGAGTTAATATTGTATATTCCACGAATATTTACAATAATAAACCGTGGTTTACTTTAATGGTTTTGAAATCAAATCATCCAAGTTAGACATAAATTGTCTCATCAGAAGCAATATTGTACTCCTGTTTTGAGTTCGTCAATACTATCATAATTGATTGCTGAAAACCGATTTCACTGAGTTGCTAGTCTTGCAGAAGCTATCTCGGCGTGAAATTGTGACATTGCTCTCTGATTGAACTTGGTTCTGGTAGGCGCCCAAGCCCATCTCCCCATTCCCTCAACCACCATCGCAAGGGGCTGTGCGCATGCGACTAGTTGAGAGAACGCTCACAGAAGTTCATCGATTAATTAATTGATTAGTGTCATCCCCCTCCCGCGATAAATGCATGCACTAAACTTACGGAGCTAACTATCTTAGCTATTGACGCGCCCGGAATCGCTAATCAATCTATCGTCGTGAGACGTCACACAATTCAATTATCTGTAGCCGCTCAGACAAGTAGCCGGAAAACAATTTGTACGTGGATACAACACATCTAATGTCGTTTTATTTTTGGTTAACTAGTCGTGACCAAGAGAATCGAATGCCTTGCTGAAATGAAGGAGGAGAAATATAATATCACCGTCGCCTATTGCTTAGTCTTCAATCAGACTAAGTTTCACTGTTACTGTGCTTCTACCAGGTCTAAAACATGAGTGTTTTTATTTTTGAAAATTGAAAGTGTGAAGATATTCCTCGATTTGTTTCCTATCTTCTCAAGAGCTTTCGATACTGAAGACAATATACTGATGAGGTTCTGCTCTTGGGATTCTTAGGATTGAAGATTTTAAGGAAGAGATGAACAATTGCTGTCATCCGAAGAAAACTCGTCAATCTTTAGTGAAAAAAATAGTTATTTAGTGAAAATATGCGCTACACATTTTCTATTTTATTTGTAAATTGTGCAGCGAACTGCTACTTAATACTACATATGAATTATTCTTGTATAAGTACCAAGTATGACGAGCTTGTTTTACAATTCATATCCTCCGTAAGTTTATTTGTTTTCAAATGAAGCTTCGAATACACGTTTACATTGAATATAAACTTATTGCAGTTTCCTGCTATTCCTTGCATCTTAGGTTTCAAATGCAGTCGCAACATGCCAAGAACGAAACGAAATAAAATATCCTTTTCTCATTTTTGTTTTACTTTCCTCTTTTCGCTCCCTTTGGAGATCTTGATACTCGAAATTTGATTCTGTGCGATAACTGAATTTTCTTTTGAAAAGAATGTATCAAATTATCTTCTGAGGAAAGGAGATTTCCTCTTTCTTGGAGGGAAAAAACTAACTTTTGGCCCGGCAGAAAGCGTTTCTATGTCCCTAGGATGTTGGCGAAGTGCCTGGGCTAAGAAATTCTAGACTCGGGATCCTCTTGGCCGAGATGTTGGAGAGCAAAATAAACAGCAGGCGGGCGGAGCGCCGGTGCGCTAAGAGCGTGGTGTCTCTCGCGCTGTATCAGATCCGCTGCCAGGCCCTTGGCGAGGGCGGCGAGGAAGGATCCTTGAAGCTGAAAACTCCTTGCCCTGGCTCTTGTGGACCGCATACGGTGGAGGGGCAGTAAAAGAATCTCCACGTGCTCGCCAGATATCTATTGTGGGTGAAAATGTCACTGATTTGATTTTACATTTTCTCTCACAGCGAGGTAAGCGCTTTATAAGTGTAATTAGAACTGCAATTGAAACTTGACACGCTTAGCTCTAAAAGTCACCAATAGGAGAGAGAGGATACTCCCAATGGAGACCTCAATAATCAATATTATTGCGTTTGTATTATTATATTAGGGTATAGATTACAATTGCAGGAGTAAAAAAGTTACAATGTGTAATTTTTGGACAATGTGTTTCTCTTCAGGGCGGTTTAAATGTATCTTTTGGGAATCTAGATTTTATTCTTTGACGTTGTTTTAAGTTTTTCCTAACCTGAATGTCACTTTATGTGGGACGTATTTTAGTGGTTTATGTGGTTGACTAAAAGCCTCCATGCTGTTACTTCTGACACTAAGCTTCGTTATTCAAACATTCTCTGAGGAATTTCTGATGGATAAATTGCGTGAAATGTCGTAGGAATCCTCTCGTATAAGTGGCCTCTCGTTACCCGATTGTTTTTTAAATAGTTGTCTTGATCATTATAATATATTCATCTACAGTTTCACAAAATATTGTTCTACGTACATATATCATCACTTCTCATGATTTGTTGAGATGCTGGTTGAATCTCCGTGTAGAAATATTCGCACGATAAAAGCTACGAGTGAATGTCGATGGCTGATCCAAGATTAGTTGAGGCGTTTTACGAGCTCCTCGGTTAAGCAACTCATCACAGTTTAAGATTTCAAATTCAGTTGGGAGTAATTTTGAACGTGAGTTTGTATAGAAAGAATAATATATTTGTGTAAAAATTTTATTCACTAGAATATTCTTATATCAGATTTGTTTTGCACTAAGGACATGTTCTTTTGTTGCAACACCCACCATTATGTTGCGACATGATTTGTCAGTGATCTCAAAAAACAACACAAAGAAGAACAAAAAATCGGGACGGTCGTAAATCGTTAAGTTGGCTCCAGTAAACGTCTCTACTAAAGCCTATCCAACTCTAAAACGTAATGAGTCTCGATATACCATATAATGACCTTTGCGTTAATTTGTATACTATTTGTACCCCAAGAATAAAATATGTTAATTTGGCATGTTTTATCTGTTGACATATTTAACTGTAATGCCACACTATTGAATATTGATTGCTTCCAAATGTTTACTTCTAGGAACATAAACAGAAATATTAAAACTAACGAGAGGCTCAATTCCTAGCTTTTGCTTCTTAGCGAGTCCTACTTGTTCCGATAATGACATAACAGACGTTCACCATTACGACAGACGCACCGTCAATATTTCTTATTGTGAGAATTGTCTCAGCCTAGATCGGAAATGGCTGCGGTTTGACGTTTCGCCTGAGTGGATGGGAGGAGGTTTACGGTCACCTATGCTCGTTCATGTTTCTTCGCAGTTGCTTTTCTAAAGACTTCGCTACCATTAAGTTCTTCAAATTTGCCCTTCTAGTTGTGGATACGAAAAGTGTATCTGGCTTCTCTGTTGTCAAGAGAGGCCGAAACTCCAACTCTGCCTGGGTCGCACCATGGAATTCTCTTTCAAGAGTTGCTTCTTTTTTTCAATTTCTTACCTTTCTCAAGTACATCTACATAACAACGAACATGCAATCACCTAAAGACCTCTATAGTAATTGTACCACCAAGTAATTCATTGTGCAGAATTTTACCATTAAATTATGTATTTGTTCGTAATACCTGATATAAAATTCATTTAACGTTATTATACTCAGTCATTTAACTGCGTATTTCCCTCACTTTGAGATTTTTGATAAGTATTTTCATCGACATCTGCGTTAACATGAGGCTTACATAATGTTCTAAATAAAACTGCTAAATAAAAATTGTCAAGGTACTTTTGTATTTTGAATTCAATAATTTAAAACAAATTCTAAATAAAAAATTGTTTCATAAATCGTTCATCATCTGTATTTCTGAAAACATCACGATCTTCAGAAATTCATTTGTTTTTATTGCAATCACCTGTGTCAGTCTATCATATGCCTTCCAATATCAATAGTTTATATATTTGTGAAATTTTTAGATGATTAAAGTTTTCCACCTCACAGAGATATATCAGTAAAAATACTAGCGGGAAAGACAGAAAAAACACATTTATGTTACTGCGAAAGTCAAGTGGAGAATATACTGACTTGTGCTTACAAACTATGCGGTGCAAACATGATGAAACTACTTGCAAGTCATTCAAAGAAAACCGGGAGTAATGGTGTGACTTTACAGACAAAACAAAACAATTCTAGAGCGCAACTAATTAAGAAGTTAAAGGGCTTGAATTTCTTACTTAACCTGATCGTAAACATTCTCATTAGTATCGTTTCCGACACCACTACGTCAAATGAAGTCCGAAGCACTTTCGTACAAGTTCATTTCTTCCACTTCGAGCGCAAGTCGCTTACAGGAATCGGAAAGTAGTAAACGTGGCATTTATTTCTCTCTGCACGGTGTGTTCCTGTTCGTTCTAGAGGAACATTTATATAGCGGCTGATAGCGTAACACATGACATGTATGTGAGCGAGCGTAATTTATCGGAATATGTAAATGTACTACCAGTCGCGGCCGCTCTCGCATGGGCAGCGGTGTGAATTAAAAATAAACCCCTGCGGCCGGTACATGAACTACCACTTAGAGTCACGCTGCAGAATTTAGGGTGGACACATGACCTGAAGAGTGTTGTAATTTAATTTTGCGGTGCTGTTTCATCTGTGCGGCTCCGCAATACATTTTAACGTTTGAAGGATCAGAAAGTGTCACAGTCGTATTCACTTTCAGTGGCGTTGTGGATTATTATTGTTATTAATGTTGACAGGTGATTGAAATTGCGCAGTTTGTAATACTTTCTTTCGTGTACTTTTAAATGTGCTAATGGATTTTCTCTTTTATGCGTTTAATTTGAGTTTATTAAATCGTTCTGTACATTCACAACGCCCAAAACTGAACACAAGGTGGACCACACTTTTGCCATTAGTTAGGCAACTCGTTTAAACAATTCATGTCAATTAGTTCGTGACAATATCATGCTATTTCTGAATAAATAACTTGCTTAAATAGAGGTTAATTGCATAAAATACAAGTTTATTTAAAATGAATTATTTAGAATTTCATATTTCTTAAATTCCGTAAATGTTGGAAAAAAATTACTGCGAAAGCTAAACAACGCTACAACTTGCAAAATGTCAGTTTTAAGCATATATTTATCTTATCATCTGAATTTTATCTGAATTAAATAGTATCAAATTTACGTTAATTAGTTTATTGTAGAATGTTCAGGATATTCAGATCTAACAAGGTGTATGCTCAATGTTACGAGTGCTTTACTATTCATGAAAACGACATATATAATGGCTTTAATATTGCAGGTGTAAGACGCTTCAAATATATTCTAACTTTCTGCTATTCTAATAATTACTGAACTCATTACACAATTTGCTGGGAAAGGATCTTTATTACCAAAATATTCAAAATTAATAAATGGTAACCTAGCGTTCCCAAAATGCGTAGAGTGACTTAAATTAATTTTATGTGATCTTGACAACGATAAAACAACTTTTATTTTTCACTGGAAGTGTTTAACAAAAGAACATTTATTTAGTATTTTAAAATATTATAGTAATTCATGCGAATTGTTAGTTGATAAAATAATACGTATGTAATAAAATGATATAATAATATATGATACATTAGTGTTTCGGTGGCATATAAAATACACTAATCCGAATTTAATTACTAGCGTACCCATGCGAGAACTCTTGCACATTATACAAAACTTTATTCCTTATTTTTCCCTTTCCATATTAAGCCTGTAATATAAATTTTTCTTCAAGATCCTCTTATCCTCCATCACGTGTTCTACAGGTCACCTTGTAATTGATAAAAATATAATACACTCGTGTCAATACAAACTATTCTTATTTAACTTTATTATCGAGCAAAGAGGTATACCCATGTAATTCAATCGCATAGAATATCTAGGAATTAGTAATTTCACATACAGTTACAGGTTCTAATGGCTCTGAATGGATGAGGCAGAATCTAGAATCGTTGAACCAGAAAAAATGTAATAGAATGGTCAAGAAGATCTCATCCTGTAGATTACGGTGTGAGGAACGTTTCTTCGAGGCATTTTTCTTCAAAATTTCATATTTTAAGGCCCTGGAACGCTTAGTTTAGCAAGTTATTTAACAATACAGATTGAAAATCTTGACGTGCGTTGCGAATTGCATTTTATGTTAATATTTAGATGCGTTTTTTGAGCAAATCCTTCATATTTTTAAAATCAAAGTGCAATTCGTCACGTCTACGTGAAATTCTCTTTCTTTATACCCATATTTATAAAGATCGTTTGCGTGTGCGTGACGCAAAAGAAAAGCTTACTACTGAAATAATATTCCATTCTTCGAAAGAATTGTTACTTTTTAACGCATACTGCAATATACAACGGCGACCAGTAGCAGCTCCCGCCTTAGTTGCGGCCTCTACAGGAGGATTGGGTCCGCAGCAGTGACTAGCAGTGGCCCCAGGAGATCGCGTGTGGGGGCTGTCGCCCGGTGCAAGAACATAGGCTGGCGGCGGCGGCGGCGGCGGCGGCGGCGGCGGCGGCGGCGGCGGCGGCGGCGGCGGCGGCGGCGGCGTGGGGGCAGGCCGCAAGAGGCCTTTTAGTCCATTAACTTATAGGCTAACGTGCGCGGAATAGGTTCCGAGGCCGAATCGCTGTGGGATTGCATTCAGTTAAGGACGAAACATATTCCCTGGCTAATTTTCCGTGCAGCGCACACAGCACGTGCAGGGCATGTGCGAGCACTGCTGCCCTCGCCACCGCCTGCGCGGAGCAACCGCCAGGCAGCGCCACTCAGCTCACTCAGGGAAGAATGTTTTTGTTGCTTTTTACTTTTCCGTATACGTGCGTATATATGGAGTAATATACGTAGAATAGGGAAAATAATGTAATGCTGCGGAAAATCGATTTCGTGATTTTAATGGAAATACAAGTTTTGGGGTTCCTTGATATCAAAAAAGGTTTTTTTTTCAAAACGTCCGTCCGCCCGTCCGTCTATCTGTCCGTCTGCCCTTCTGTCGGTCCGTCTGTCTGTCTGTGAACAACACTAGCGCCTAAACTATGCGTGCGATTTCTTTCAAAATGGATATTCGCCGGTCGATCTGCGTCCACTCAGGCGCCGCGATTTTGAAAAACTTTCTTCAAAATTTGGAGGTACTTTACATGAAGCCCCCCGGACATTTTCAAAATTTTCTCAAATCGATTCCATTTATTTTCTTTACTACCCTGTTTGTTACACTTTTTCGTATCGTATGAAGTAATTCTAAAACATGTCAATATATCACAGAAAATAAGGTGTGGCTTGAAAGCTGGTAGTTTGCAATGACTGCACGTAAAACTTACATGTCTGTATATATTGTACAAATATTAATAATACAAAACTTTATTTTTACAAATATCCACATTAAGCACAATTCTGCGGAAACGTAAGTCACCAGGTTGGTTTCCTGACTAGTCTTCCAAATGTGTCGTGAATGTAAGTGTAATTGTGTGTGTTAGTAAGGGGTGAGGATAGAACAAGGAAGCCAAAGGAAAGATCGTGGCCCGTTTGTTATGGTACTACTCCGGTATTCTCCCGATGTTGATCGTAAAAAACAAAAAACATCCACCAAAGCATCCGGGCTCTATAATTCTCCGGCAGCTAGAATTCTCGTCCAGACAGCAACTGAATTCGACTTAGCTATCTAGTTAGTGTCGAAAATCCTGCCATCGTCGGAACTCGAACACCAGAGCCTCCCGGTCAGAGGCACTGCAGTGACATCAATTGAAGTTCTGAGCCATCTAATCCGATCTTCAGCAGAGAGAAACTAGTCGGCAGTGAGCTCGGCGCATTTACTGCGATTAAAAATTGGAGAACGAATAGACGGCAGCGCGGCATACAGAGTCCGTCTGCCACAGGCTGGAGAGGATGAATAATTCTCCTCTGTAAAGTCAGAACGTCTCTCCGCAAAGAGGCTAAGAGGATTGACTTTGCAAGTGATGTACACTTCACCTGACCGCTCGGTGCCCCTTCCATCGAGAGATTAGAAATCCGCGCGTGCTCTGTGCTGTGTATCTGGAACTAAATTACTGACGAAGTAGATTACGAAAGCTATTTTTAGCGTGAAAATTTGGGAGGAAATTTTACTGTCTTGGACGCGGGTGATACAAGAGATTTGAAATCTCATAATCAAACTTAAACGAAGAATCATTAAATATTAAATAGCCGACGACTATTCGCCAACTAACAGAACTATGTTTTAATTACATCGTATCCTTATCGAATAACGCATTCTCATTAATCATGTACAACTGCATTATGTAACTGACTTTTAAAAAAATATCAAAAAAATTCTTAACTTAAAGTGTTCAGAAATATTAACTAGAGTTGTAAATAATAAGAAGAAACACGTCCACAAGACAACCTTGGCTCTATTGTTTATATTTTTTCTGAATTTCGATCACGGTTCAAAACGACATGTGCTATAAAATGTCGTTGGTTGAAATAAATATTTTTCAGTAAATAACCAGTTGCATTTTCTTCAGCGAGGTATAAGAAAATTGAAGTTAGTTGCATTGCTATTTACTCTATTACAACAACCAGTAAGAAAATATTCACTGGTTCTTTCCGAGGGAATTTGCTTAATCTACTTAATAAGATGAGAAATGGATTTAGATCCACGTTAGGTTAATGTGCTTTCCACGCAAATATGCTTTCTAACGCACTTTAAAATACTTGTAACTGGAACACCCTTTTACGATGAATAGGTGATGCATAAAACAGGACCTTATAAACTATACGAGCACCAATGCAAATACCAGTAACAATGGCATTTTCATTGCGTCGCATTCAAACCTAAAATAGTAAATTACGTATGTTATCGGAAATATCTTAATGTTCATGTTAAGATATGTTAGCAATTAAAATAAAA
>JAHLJT010000575.1:0-35479 GCA_031308135.1 Acheta domesticus
TCGGAAACGTAACGCTATAGAGCACGAAGTCTACAAGGAGGAGGACTCAACTCCGGTGGTGGGGGGTATGTACGAAAAACAGTCGGCAGCTACTTGAAAAATAATACAACAAAAACCAGACCCCTTCGTCTTCAGCGACCTCACGCGGCCAATCGCAAGAACTACGAAAGGCTTTCAAAAACAAGCCAATGGCAGCAAAACAAAAGGGAATCCGCGGGAAGCACGAAGTCGGCTGGAAGCAAAATAAAGTTATTTTCTTTAACGGGGCGGGCTCTTGACAATAATAATATTAATAATTATTATTATATAATATAATTATGATATATTATATACAATATACATTATATTATAATTGTAGTAATGTTATATAATTAATCATAATTATTATTCTGTAAATTAATAATTATTATAATTATTACTTAAAACAATGTGCCTCCAATTTCGTGAAATGTTGGGAGGCGAATGAGTGGGAAGGAATTATTGGTTCTCGATCACAAAGTCTACAGTCGTGCTTTAAAAATGCTGCAATAGTGAAGCCAAAATTGCGATAAATAAAGAAATAGCATATTTTCGAATACCAAATTTAAGTAATTTTCTCTATGAAAACAATGTGAATAAGTATTGTCAATCTCAATCATTAATACATGAGTAATAATTAAACGTTACTGATTGCAGGTAAGTTTTGTTAAATGTATATGAAATATAATTATTTGTTGTCATATTTCATATTGCAACATTATATAAATGCAATGTTTTAGTTTTTGAAGTGAACATGATTTATTTTATTGGTTTTATTAAGGAAAAATAAATAGAAAAAACTAAAATGAAGTAACTGAAATTCAGTTTTGGAATGTAGGAAACACAACATAATTCTGCAGAAAAAAAATCTTTGGTTTAGGATCTACAGTGTGAGAGAGATGGCATTCCATTGCTGCTGAAAACATGCGCAAATTCCCAACATCTCAAAATATATTTATTTTTTGTGAGAAACATTTTGAAGCATCGGATATTGTCACGGCCTACTCTACTACTAGAGAGCTCTACTCTACTCTAGAGCTTACTAGAGTATGGCCGTGGATATTGTCCAATCTTTCAATGTGGTAATTTCCGGCAATGTTGACTTGCAAATACAATGAGATTGAAAGCTGGGCAGTTCCTTCAATTTTCAATGCAAACATTATTTGAGAAAATAGAACTTGTTAAATTAGTTTACCTTTTCAATACAGGGCAATGTAAAAAATGAATATTAAATTTTACAGAATTTTCAAACCAATGATGATACAAATGAAAATGATTATCATGAATGGAAATCCATTGCCTTCAAGATCTATTAGTAACTAAATCTGTTTTACCTTATTGTATTGGACTGAATAAACAAATGTGTTAATATTTCACAAAATTTTCTTAGTCTAGTAGAGATGAAAGTGAAATAGCGAGTCTGAAACTATGATCATCGATGGAAATCCATCACCTACATGTTCTGTAAGTAATGATATACATTGCCTTCTTTGTTTTGAGACAATTCAGTGTAATAAAATACATATAACATTTTATGTTATAGGCCTATGTATAAATATTATATAACGATAACATATAATATACTAAACATACAATTAATATTTTATGAAATCCTCAATCATCAGAGGATGTGTGCAATCTTAATTGAAAGTATAGGAACTTCTTCTTCTTCTTCTTGAAGTGCCGTCTCCATTACTGGAGGGTTGGCGACACTTCCCCGAACTTTTGTCTGTCTTGTGCCACATGGAACAACTCAGAAGCACTCGAGATACCTGTCCATTTCGATGCTTGCCAACCAGGACATGTTCTTCCTGCCGACTCCTCTTCTACCCTGAACTTTCCCCATATTATTAGTTGTAATAGTTCATATTTGGGGTTCTAAGTAAATGACAAGATACAATGTTTTTCTAATTTTAATCATTTTTAATATCTCTCGGCATATACCATTTTTCTCTAGTATGTAATCATTACGAACTTTGTCAGTCCAGGGGATTCTCAACATTCTCCTGATCATCCACATCTCGAAGGCCTCCAGTCTTTATTACTTGATGCTGTTTTCAGAGTCCATGTTTCAGCACCATATAAGAGAACACTTGCCACGTAACATTTTGCCATTCTCCATTTGAGGAAAAACTCAAGTCTCTGCTACATAGACAATTCCTCATTTTGTTGAAGTGGATCTTGCTATTTCAATTCTCGATTTATTTCCAAATCTGATGTCCACGACTCATTTAAGATTTGTCCCAAATATTTATATTGAGAAACCTGCTTAATCGGTCGATCATTGATAGACAGTTGAAATGGTCTTCCACCTTTCTTACTAATTAGCATGTACTTTGTTTTATGTACATTTATTTCTAATCCATAATCTTTGCAAGCTTGATTTGTTCTGTTCATTATTTCTTGCAGATCCGCAGCAGATTCTGCCAAGATTAGTGTATCATCTGCGTAACGCTAGATTAGAAATAGGAATACCATTCACTTTTACTCCCAGATTACAATCCTGTAAGGCATCTTAAAAACATGTTCGAATACAGGTTAAATAGCAATGGAGACAGAATACACCCCTGTCTAACTGCTTTTCTCACATCCACTTCCGCAGTAAGGTGCTGATCAACTCGCACTTGAGCAGTTTGTCCCAATACAAGTTTTTTATGATACGTATATCTTTTAAATCTATATTAATACTCTCCAAAATATTCACAAGCCTATCGTGTTTCACATTATCAAACGCCTTTTTTAAAATCAATAAAAACATAAAAATACTTCTCGACCTTGATCCAAACATTTCTGTACTAAAACTTGAGTGGCAAACAGGGCTCCTCGTGTACCAAAAGCATTTCTAAAACCAAACTGTGTATTTCCTATTTCATCTTCTACTTTTCTCCAAATACGAGCATGTATGATGCGTAAAAATATCTTGAGTACATGGCTCATCAAACTTATCGTCCGATAATCGTCACAACTTCTTGCCCTAGCTGTATTTGGAATCATGACAAATACAGATTTTAGCCAATCAGTAGGTAGATACCCAGTGTCATATTGTTAAAAAGATTGGTAATTTTAGCAATACATCGCATCGTTCAAAAAGTTTTAAAATTTCTACGTGATGGCATCCAAACCTACAGCTTTGCCATTTTTACTAGCAATAATGGCTTTTGAACTTCTTCCTTGAGAATATGTGTTCCAGTTCCGTCTATTAACTCAGGCAGTGCATATTCTCGATCATCATCAAACAATTTTTCTATGTAACTCTTCCGAACATCACATTGTCTTCTTTACTAATTGCAGCATAGGAACTTCTGAAACTATTAAATATGGATGGAAATTGATTGCAAATTCTGTTCAATAATAGAAAATTTATAATGTTACATTTAAACTTGTGTATTGAATTTGTTATTCATTTGTAGGCCCTACTATCTTTCAGATATAAACTGCTCATTATTAATATTATTTTACTACACAATTTTGTTGTTGTGCAAGTTCCACAATCTTGTGACACTGCACATATTTATAACCTTGAAGACTTCGCAGTAAACCTTAATTCTGGAGTTTCTTTGAAATTTAATTCTTTGTGTTAACATGGGTGTAATTATTTATTTAGTAGCAGGAGAAACCTCTAAAATTTTGATATGACACTACAGGTAAGTTTTGTTTCATAAGTAAAAAAATCTACTATGCTACTTCATATAAAATTTATATACATGTATAAAATAAATAATGAAGTTCTATCTTAGATTCTTATAAATGAACACACGGTTGTTACTAATATACAGAGGAGAATAACATTATTCACATATTTTTTATCATTGAAGGACACCTTACGTCAAATGCCAATGTGCAGAAATGAAATGCAAAAACAATGTGTTCTGGTGTTAAGAAATTAAAAACCAGATCGAAATACTGTCAGCCATGTGGACTCCACACAGGGACGTCGGAAGTATGGTTCAGGAGGGGTCTGAGCGACCCCCCGAATTGGAGGGTCGCCGACCCCCTAAAATCAAAATATATGGCAATAAAATCTCACGTCAAGTATCCGACTTTTCTTTTGACTTTTCGTCGTTCGAAAATATGAACGTTCTCAGAAAAACACTTTACCCAAATAGACGATACGCCGCGTCCGATGTCCTATAGTTAAGAAAGAATAAAAAAAATTAATAAAAAAAGGCACGATATAAAAGTGTTATTTTCTTCATGCTAAATGTGTCATCGGCTCGAACGAAAACTTTGTTGCAATACAACAAAATTCTCTGCTCAATATATGACGCCTCATAAAAAATATAGGCATATGGATTTAAGCGTGACTTATAAAGGAAATGTTTGTTTCTTGAGTGATTGAAAAACATGTGGTTGTAAAAACGTCGGGGATACGGGCCGCCGCGGCGGCGGATGAAGCGGACAGAAAGGTTCGGAAAAATGGCCCAACGCGGGCGGGATTTCCTTTACCTTTTTGACGTCATATTTCGTGGGGCAAATCTTGTCTATTGCAATATGCACTCTTCTTACGTTTTTTTATCCCTTCACAGGGTGCAAGTTTTCCGGAGATGTCTGAGAGTAGCATCTTTGTCATAAACAGATCCGTAAGAGTTTTCACCAAAGACGCTTGTTCGGTTTGAGCGCATACTTTTTTGTTAGTGCAGTTTGTCCAAGTACAGATTTTTATCCAAATAGGTAAGTTGATTTTATCGTTGACAAGCACCGATTTTTCTTTTTTCTGTTACCACATTTAAACGACTTATTGAAATTGTAAATTGTGTGTTTGCCAGTGTAAATATTAATTACATAATTTGTACGTCCCAGAAATAATTTACGTTAAATACAAATTATGAAACGTTGCAAATAGTAACACGAATCAGCTGAGCATCACTACGTTTTTTAAGAAACCTAAGGCAGATTTTGATTCTATAATGGTAAGTTGCCTTGTTTATTAATAAAACAAATTACCAATTAAGTGTCCGAATTCTAAAACGACACAGACGCACGAACGATCGAGAAGCCGTTGAACTGATTGTGGGATTTTAGAAAAAATTAAAGTTACTCCAATTTGAATTTTAATTAGACTGAAATATGCAGAATAACAAATCTTTTTTCTATTTAACATGTTTTTGTTAGATTAATTAATAACTGCACATTTTCACATAATGAGATGCAATAGTTTTTTTTATATTTAAGTCGATATTTGTCGAGTAATAATGATCGAAGTTACTTGAAAATTCGTTTTAAAAAAACTATTTGAGTTATAGATGACGATAGGTTTACTATTATTACTAAAAATATTGTTGTTAATTAATATTAAATATTTAATGGAACCGTGCTCGTAGATGTCGGTTAGGAGATTCAAATAAAAAAAGTATCCAGGGAATTTTTAATTTCGAAAACCGTTTAGCGAGAAGTTATTCATTTAGGTGGAGAGAAGTTTTTTTACAAAATTTCAGAACAAAATATTCATAAGTCTAAAATTATAGCAATTTATTTGACACTTGTTTTGGCGCGCTCGGCGACTCTTCACCTAGTACTACCGCACGTATCTTCGGATTTGTTTATGATCAAACAATTAACTAGGTTATTAATTTATTCATAACATTTTTTATTTCGCTGACAAGTTTGGTTGTAAATATAGTTATAAACAATAGAAATGGAGAGCAAAGGGACTCGAGAACGAAAACGAAACGAGAATTCGTTTCCAACAGTTTCCAACAATGATCATAAACAAATCTGCGAACAATGACACAATAAATAATACACGTATGAGTAGAGTGTTTTCTAAAAGTAAAATAAAATTATTCATTGATTACTTGCTGCAGGAGTCATGGGACGCGGTTTATAATACTATTGATACAAACGATAAATATTATTCTTTTTTTTCAACGCTTTCATTTCATTTTAACACTTGCTTTCCTCTTCAGAAAAAGAAAATTAAATATTTCACGCAAAAACAATTCTTGGATAACACAAGGGATTAGAACATCATGTAAAAACAAACGAGTTCTCTCTTTCATTTCTAAGCATCATAACGTATCTCAGATTTCCTCCTGTACTTTAAAAAATACAAATCATTGTTAAGAAAAGTCATAAGGCAGGCTAAAATCATGAAATACGATCAGGATATTTGAACTCAAATAACAAAACAAAATCAATGTGGGATATAGTAAAAAATGCGACCAAACCAACTAGAAACCTTGTAGAGAATGTTGTTTTAAAAAGATAACGATAGAGACTGTGAACGATCAGGCAACAGTGGCTAGTCTCTTTAACCAATACTTTTCGAGAATTGCTGTCGATCTCACTAAGGGTTTTCAGCCACAAAATTCAACATCTGACGTTTCCCTAAATGTCTTAGACACTATGTTCGTTTCCGAAACCTCTCCTATGAAATTCTCAAAATAATCGGTACAATTACAAAAATAAATATTCGGCCGGTTTAGATGAATTTCCGGATTGTTTGTTAAAGACGTGCGCGCCAGCCATTATACACCCGTTAACTCACATATTTAATGCATCCTTATGCACCGGAAATTTTTCCAGATATTTTTAAAACAGCTAAGATTAAGCCGCTCTTCAAAAAAGGCAACAAAAAATGAAGTTCAAAATTATCGGCCAATTTCTCTTTTGTCAGTTTTTTCAAAATATTAGAGAGACTTTTTATGTGCGAATGGAAACCTTTCTCAATAAACCCGACGCGTTTTCAAATTGCCAACATGGATTCCGGAAATCAAAATCTACGGAAACAGCCATTTTTTCTTTTCTTAAGTGATGTTGCCTCATCATTGGATCAAACGAAGCAACTATTGGAATATTTTTAGATCTTTCAAAAGCTTTTGACGTCATTGATCATAACATTTTACTTTCAAAATACCTTCGTATGGAATTCCTGGTATTGCTCTAGATTGGCTATGTTCGTACCTTAAACAACGATCTCAGAGAGTAGAAATACCTTACTGGAATGATGGAACTTTATGTACACACCTTTCCGGTTCTTTGCCAATTGTATGTGGAGTCCCGCAAGGATCGATTTTAGGCCCTATTCTCTTCCTATTATACGTAAATGACATGCCCTTAGCGATTCGAAACGGAAGAACAGTTCTCTTTGCGGATGATACAAATATTCTTTGCAACAAAGAAACCGTAAATAGTACAATATCAGACGTTTCAAATTGGTTCCGTAATAACAAATTAAAAGTAAATGAAAATAAAACAGTTTCAATGCAGTTTTCCATATCAAATAAAAAATTCTGTACTCCATTGAAATGAACGGTGTGCCATTGACTGATGTTAATGTAACAAAATTTTTAGGTCTATCAATTCAGTCAAACCTCAAATGGAATGCCCACTTAAATGAATTGAACACAAAATTAAGCTCAATATGCTACGCGTTCAGAATTCTTTCAAATTCCGTCAGCCTTCATACAGCTCGTTGTGTATATTTTGTCAATGTTCACTCCCGCCTGAGATATGGCATAATATTTTGGGGAAACACATCTTATAGTTCACAGACTTTCAGATTACAAAAAAGAATTGTACGAATAATAAGCAAATCCAACCCACGTGATTCTTGTAAGTCACTCTTTATTAATCTAGGAATTTTACCATTACCTTGTCTCCTGATTTACGAATCAGTAGTTTTTGTCAAAAATGACTTACTTAAAGACGGGAATATATTTTCAGCAAACGTCGATGTCTATGAGTATAACACACGACGTAGTAATCATATTCACCAGGTGGCAGTATCAACAGCTCACTACAAAAAATTCACATACAATTCATGTACATTACTCTACAACACTTTGCCAGAAGACATTAAACGATTAAATTCAATAGAAAAGTTAAGTCCCAAGTAAAATCTTTTCTGCTGCATAACTGTTTCTATACAATTCGAGACTATACCGAGCATCAAAAAGGAAAGTAGAATTAATTTTAACAATGATAGTTAATGTAATTATTTATCATTTGGACTGTATAATTCTAAAGAACCTGTAACAAGTATTGTACCACAGTTTCTGGGTTGATGGCCCCCATCTCGATTAGGTTTTTCGTCCAGTTTCCCTGATCCTTGAGCAAATGCTGAGATGGTCCCTTGTTTTGCTTCTGGACATAAATGTAACTTCATTATTTGTGCACGTCTTCTGAATTTCAGTGGGAAATATAGTTATTCAATTTATCGTTTTTCATATTATCGCGGCAAAAAGTATTATTCTTTCATGAAGAACACGAGGGTTCAGGGCAGGAATTTATAGCTAATTTACCTTTGAAAATATATTTTATTATATAGGAGCGAATATTTTGTCAACAAAACTCGAAAAAAAACCCTCTCTTTTCTGTATTCAAAATTCGACTAGAATATGGTTTAGGATAGAGACCACAGAATTATGAAAACGTGCACAAAATTCACTTCTCCCCATAGCTCGTCATACGCAGTTTTTAACTGTTTTTGACGTAAATAAATAAATAAATAAATAAATAAATAAATCTGAGGTTGCGGTAGTACTAGGTGGAGCGTCGCCGAGCGCGCCAAAATAAGTGTCAAATTTATTACGTCAAAATTCAGAATAGTCAAAAATCAGAATGGTTAAAAATAAGAATTACAGGTAATCAATTTTATTAATAATATTAAAATAATAATCTAATAATTTAATTAAAGTTTTACGTTCGAATTATTTCTTGTTCATTATCAGCAATGCTGATTTTTTGACTCACACCCTCAAATAAAACTTCTCTGCACCTAAATGAACAACTTTCTCGCTAAAACATTTTCGAAATCGAATATTCCCTCGATACTTTTTCGATTTAAATCTCCTAACCGACATCTACGAGCACGGCCAGTTTAATATTTAATATTAATTAACAACAATAATTTGTAGTAATAATAGTAAACCTATCGTCATCGGTAACTCAAATAGTTTTTGAAAACAAAAGTTCAAGTAAAGTCGATTATTTATTACTCGACAAATATCGAATATAAATATAAAAAACTATTGCATTTCATTGCGTGAAAATGTGCAGTTAATAATTTTATTTTAATAACAATACATCTAACAAAAAGATGTTAAAAGAAAAAATATGCGTTTTGTTATTCTTCATATTTCTGTCTAATTAAAATTCAAATTGGAGTAATTTTTAACTAAATCCCACAATCTGTTCAACTGCCTGTCGACCGTTCGTGCGTATGTGACGTTTTAGAATTCGGACACAATTGCTTGCTTAAATACCTCATGGATATATGTATATTAAGGTCAATGTAGGTAATTCTGACAGAAAAACAATGTTTAACTAATTTTTTTAAGAAATCTATTTCTCCAGTAATATATTATTTAATATTTCAAGCTTACATCGATTCCTTTTCCAAAGCAATTTCGAATCGGCACCGTTTTCGTACGTGGTGTCGATATGCTTTTGCAATACATAAAATTTGTGCTTTTGGGTATCTACACTCAGAGAAAATGATTAGCTGGTTCAACTGATAAAACAGTTATATGGACTATTTAACTGACTGATTAGGAGAACTAACTAACTCGTTTGTTGAACATTCAAACCAAAAGTTGGTGGTAGTAATTTTCAGTCGTTTCAATTTTTATTCAGTTGGCAAAACTAAAGTATGTTAATTGTAATCTGTCATAACTGTTTTTTCTCACTGTGTATACAACACTATTTTACAACAGAAATTAAGAAACCCATAGTGACACTTTTTTTTAATTAAATAAAATTATGTTGTAAAGACAAAAATGATTTTCAGTATAAAATAGATGTTTGTCAACTGTTTAAATAAATCTGAAAGTATTAAAAAAAAACTCCTTTATCGGTACGTCGTCATGATCCTTCACTATAGATATAGTTCAGCTTATGCTAACTAAAGCAGTCATGTATTCAAGTTGTCTATACTTTCAATAAGTAAAATATTTTTTCGTGTAATAATTATCATTTTATATTATTTGTTTCAAATAATAATTGATAATAAAATATTTCAGATTCATCAAAAGAATCAACCTCTGAAGTTAAAACAGACGAACTCCATCTGCAGCACGACATAAACTCTACGGAAACGGATCCTCAAAGGCAGAATCTCCCAAAGAACGAGTAGAACTAAATAATTCTGATAATAGCAGTTGTTCGATAAGCAAAATATACCTCCAATTGAATTTAAATTTCCCCGAGACAAAGACGGTCGTTGCTGTCAGCATGAATGGTTCAAAAAATATCCATGGATGCACTATATTGAACAGAAAGATCACATCCAATGCTTTATATGTCTTGAAGCTTTTCATCATGGAAAAAAATATACATCACGTGGTAATAAAGAAACTTTTGTTACTGATGGTTTCTGCAATTGGAAGAAGGGTAATGAAAAACTGAAAACACATGCAACTAGTCAGCATCATTGCGATAGTTTTAAACTATATTCATCACTTAAACATGGCAAAGGCAAAGTATAGATAAAAACTATAAAGAGAAAATAAACATTTACTTAAGGTAAAAGAAATACACATATTTACTTGAACCTTCATTTCAGTCCCAAAACAGTATGGATTTGATTATAAAAGAATAAGTCATTTTAGTATCATACCTGAAATTAATGTATACTTTTTCTGTTTAGTAGCAATTTTTTACCTAACCCTTGAGTTTCTTTTTGTATACTTTGTATATTATTTATAAACAATTACTCTAAAAGTATAAATAGTTACTATATAAATTATATAATAATAATTCATAATATAATTTATAATCTATATAAATTACAAATATATATATATTGCAACTGTACTTCTTCTTTTTAACCTCCAACCCCCACGTTATGGTGCCAAAGCAACCCGATCTATTCCCTCCTCTTTTCAATTAATTAATTAACCTAGCCACAGATTGTGAAGCCAATGCAACCGTATATATTACTATACCCCTCCTCTTTTCAATTAATCAATATTATTATATTACGACGTTGCATAAAATTATTTTTGATCGTAGGTCGTGGCTGGCCCCGTACGGGAAATACCTGTAAACAACGTTCCCTATTGCAGCATACACAGGACTTCAAAATACTGAAATAAGAACACTTTTTTTTTTCATAAAAGAAAGAAAGAACTTTAAATCCTGTTCTCTCTCGTTTATTCTCTCATCAACATGTATCACTTCGTCCCCTGTTGCCTTCTCTCAACAACAATGTAACAATGTGTAAAGATATAAATGCACTCGTGCTTGGCAAAATGCTCTTACTCAAATACCATTACATTTAAATGAAATTAATATTAATCAGCAGATTTATAACTATTATGCGTCCAGGAATTCCTTTTACCAAAAACCAATGTCATTAAAAAAAATTTCCCTCGTACGTACGTACTTATGAAGTTAACAATGAGAAAAGAAGACTAAATTTTGCATTGCTAGTTCGACAACAATTGCACGCATTCTTCTTTTAAAATTTAAGATTTCCACCGGTCTTGTCAAAGTTTATTTAGTTTACTTGGGTATCCCCGAAAACAAATATCTAATTTGATATTTACGCCACGAATGCGACACTTTCCTGTTGTTGAGTTTCGTCGAGACAGCGCCGTTGCCACCCGGTCGTCCCCGTGCGCGCCCACTTGCACGCGCCGATGTACTCGCACGCTCCAATCTTGCGTATGCTGATTTTCTTCATAAGAAATTCCCCGAGAAATCCAAAATTGCTCGATCACTTCGAAGCACAGAGTCACGATAAAAAATAATAAAACAACTTCTTCTCTCTTCCACTTCATTCACTGCATCAATGGCTGTTTGCACTACCCGTCCGCATGTCCATTGCACGGTACCGATTCGTCACCAAAATGTCTAAGTCCAAATTCTAAAAAATCTCGAATTCGTCCAACATGGATTCGATGTTTCTATCACCCCTGACTCGGAAGAAGTGTTCTTAAAATCATGTCGATTTAACACGTCACCTCGTAAGAGAAAAAATGCCGGCGCATTTCCATTCTTGCATTTTCATTGTTGTTTTTCCTAATTTCTCTAAAATGTACGATATAAGTTATTTTGACATGACTATGCGTTTATTCATTAACGCTTTTGCCCAATGTTAAAGTTTTTTGCCCAAACATATATTTTTGATATTTTATACGTCGAAAATGCTAAATTTCTCCGTCGACATTATACACCAATTCGTCGCTTGTTTTGATAATATTAATTTGTAACATTTCTTCAATTCAGAAATTCAACGTTCTATAAGTCTTTTGGATCAGTTATAATTTTTATTAAATTTAGACAACGACGATTTACACGCCTCTCGTTGCCTAATTAAACTTCTTCATAAAATTTGATATTTAAGTTATTGCATCTGACACGTCACTGGGACTTTTCTCTAATTTTTCATATTCTAATTTTAAATGAACCGTCGTCCGATCGTGTTCAAATAAAGACCACAACGTTTATTTATTTATTTTCCAACTAACTGTACGGTCAGATTTCTTTCCAAAGCTACCGAATCCACTGTGTTTTCCAAAATTGTCGAAATATACTTTCCGCGGCGCGCTGTTCTTCTGTCTTGCTACTATCGATTCACGTACACGTTGTTTTTATCAATTACAGTTTAATAAATATTTATCCCTTTTTCACAATTGTTTTTGGGGAATGTGCCAGGAATGAAATCATTACTATATATATATATATATATATATATATATATATATATATATTGATTGACGGGGAGGGGTGAGGATTAAAGTGAGTCTATAATCGCCCCCCCCCATTTGAAAATACTTCCGACGTCCCTGGTGGTTGGCCTCGTATCAAAATTTGGACTTCCCTTGTCATTTCATCCGCTGTAAGTTTGGGCTTTTCTTCAATTATAAAAGGTTTCTCGCGTGGAGAAAATTTAAGGACGTCAAAAGGTAGACGTAAACACTTGGCTGTAATTTATAATTAATTTCTTCGAAACTAAACCATTAATAGTAGTTTATGCAATTAGTTTATAATGCTATAAGCTTTACTGCATGAGTACATGTTTTGAAAACGAGAGACGTTAGGAACGAGTTTTCAAATTTGTACGAATGCAATAAAGCATTATAAACGAATTGCGTACTATAACATTACTATTCGTAACATATTTTTTTTTTGTGAATTGGCAACACAGCTTGCGATAGAAAGTCTTATGTAAAATTGTATTAGAGAGAAAGAGAGGGCAAAACTTCATAAGGCTCAGTACTGCAATCAAAAGCTTGGATGCACATTACTTTAAACTCTAATAATCGTTAGGAAAAATCCAGAATGTTCCTAAACACAGTCCCAAAAATGTTGGCAATTTTCCACGGAGTGGAGGAACTTTCAGCACTAAGTTAACTAGAATTTTATTTAATTTAACAATTATTTTTTCTATGTATTAATTGTGTGTCATTCTAGACTGTAATTAAATGTGATGTCATTCTCGATATCTCTATAGAGAAGCAGAACGCCATTAGAATTCTCCAGCCGTCCTAGCTGTATACCTTGCCGAAATGTAACCTTTTTGATACGAATTTTTAGGGAATGGAAGAACTGTCAGAAATGAACTCAGAGAGTATATAACAGAGACGGCACTCAATGTATATTGGCGAGCTCTTATTTGACATGGTGGGGGGAACCGACAGAGAGAGTGGGGGACGCCGCCATTCGCGGGCCCAATAGCGTTGAAGCTTTAAAAATATGCCGGGAATACGAATCAGCCAATCACGACCACCCACTCAAAACGAGTAGCGAAGACGACCCCCGGTGTCAAGAGAGTACAGCTCTTGTTTCACTTCCAATATTATATTGACTTTTGAATTTATTTATAAGTACATATGATTTGCAGATGAATTAAGAACAAAATAAATGTTACACTATTTAGGAATTTGAAGGCAGGGAAAGAAATCTAGGATAAACATGCAAAATAAACGAAAGTGATTTCACATTTTAACATTTATTTTCAAATTAAACATGGAATAATACAAAGACATAATACAAAGGCACAAAACACATACATCCAAAAATTGTGAAATATCACTAATTCAACTTTCTGTTGGCTCCCTACATACATATTTAAACCCTGACAATCTATTCAAAAAGAAATTATAAAAAGCAGCAAAAACATAGCATAATTCATTGGCATACAGTGATGACAATTAAAAAACACACAGATATATGGATATTGCAATAAGCCTAAAGTGAGTTGCAATGTGAAATGTATAAAATGCACCGTTACCAAACAGTAAGAGTTAAACATAGGAAAATACAATTGAGTGATCGACTTGAACTTTTCTAGTCATAACATACAAACATAGATAAGTAAGATCCTATCAATTAATCTCAAAACCCTTTGGCCCAAGATTCAAAGCACTGAAATGAATCAACATACTAAGATTTGTAAATACAAAACGTGTAAATTGAATTCATATACTGTCAATACATTGATATGTAGTAAATATATACTTATGTATTTGCCCACTTGTTACAGTGCAAGCTCTTATTCATGCTCAGATTTATATGGAATGATATACATAATATTAACATAAATATGTACTAATACTGTTCAACTATGACTTACAATACACACCAAAGTTTGTAGTAAAATAATGTCTTAATCGAATGCTTCTCTTGCATAACTAGGATGGACAAATACTGTAGCTTGCAGATTAGCCAGTAAACAAATTTTATACATTTGTGTGGCTGAAAACAAGTTCTTTAATCTTTTTCACACAATTGACCATTTACAAATCTGCGAGTTACCGAGCATTGTTTCAAACATTCCAATGTGGATCAGTGCCTTTTGTTTTAATATTGCTTAGTTCTGGTAAAAACCCCATCCAACATGAGAGGGAAAACTGGAGACAAACTTTAATAATATTTTGTGGAGTGAATTCTGTAAGTTCTGTAATTAGATTAACCATGTTACATTTGAACTAAATGTCTTTCTAATCTTTCATGAATAATTTTAAAAGAATATGTAATACATTGCAAATAAAATGTAGACAGGGCTGGGCAGTATTTAAATACATAAAATAGGTGTATTTAAAAAAGACTTAAAATACATGAAGATAATGAGGATAGTTTCTTTTTGTTTGATTTGGCTAGTGAATGGACCTCATTAAAAATAAATAAAAGCTTCTTTCAGCTGTAGAACTTGAGTTCTCTTCATTTTTAAATGACAAATCTAAATTATTAAACGTGATGGACAATTATCAAACAATAATACAAAGTTTATTCTGTATAACACTAGTTTATGTTCATCAGTGCCATTCAACAACCGTTTTCCTGTGCAGGCATTCACAAAGTAAGGGTTTGCTTATGCTTATTTGTAATGTAAATGAAACAAGACCAATGACTTAAGCTCACTATAACTGAGAATTCACTGTATCCGAGTTCACTATCAACAGAGTAGGCTAATTATAGGGGGTGGATTTGAACGAAATGTAATTCCTTATCTTTTCACTTTAGACCAGTACCTTTTAGTTTAGATATTCATTTTATGTTATAACTAGAACTGGGAAGCTTATGCAAGCTCTTAGCCCTGAAATATGCATACAAATATGCCCCAAAAATGTTTGGTCATAAAAAGATATTTAACAAGATTACATATTTTTGCCACCCAGAGACAGGGAATATGCAAATTAAAAACAAAGTATCTACTCATTGTACTAACATATTTGAAGCAACAGGAAAGTTCATGCTTTGTATTAATACAAATTTTTTACTTGGAAATTTATGGTTTTGTGTTATTTAGCGAAGAAGTCGAACAATATGAAAAAAACATTCATTTATATGCCAAAAAGCTCTGAAAACACAAGGTATGCAGTATATGCAAATAATTTCTTATTTTATTTCCAATATTTTGCCATGAAACACACATTTTACAATTTCAGGGAAATATGACCATTGACAAAAAACTTGCAATTGCATTAACTTCCCAGCTCTTGTTGTAACAAAAGGAAATGACCCATTTTTATATGCCCTTTTTGCATTTATCATCGATTTTTACTACCAAGTCACTTTTTACTTCTTTCTGTCATCTTTAAAGTATGTTTTGCTAATTTCATTGAATTTAATACAATTTTAATGGTACTTGCTTCAAGTAATGTTTACAAGATGCAACAATGTTTTTCACAGAATTTCTGAGCAGCTTATTCAATTTTTGTGCTCAGAAATTGTAATGTCATCCATTACAAGAATGTAATCATCATTGTTTGGTGGATTTCACAATACCTGAAGACAGCCTGGTCCAGTCCAAACCCAAAGTTTGCAAGCTCTGTTCACTTGAATGAAAGGAAAAGTCTAGAGACAAAAAAATTATGTTAAATTAAAATGTGCTCGTAACATCCTAAAAGCAAATGTGCAATAACTGTAAACAGTGAATACTTTACCTCTCTCCTCTGGTACACTCTGCAAGAATGCCCTGAGCATCCTGTCAGGTACCTCAGGACATACATCAGAAAAGAGAGTTGGTACTGCGTTACACAGCACTCTCCTAGAGGCACTAATCATGTGTGGTGTAAATGATCTACGCACACATATCGACCACTAGTTACAGTGCGCCATGAACAGGAAGCCATCAGGACGCCAATTGCTTTCAGCTACTTTATACACCTGAAGTTATATTAAAAAAATTATCAATAATATTATCATCATCTTCTATTTATTCCACAACAAAAATATAGTGATGGTAATAATTTTCACATTTTTATGAATGTATTTCTATCGTACTACTACTACTAATAATAATGATAAAAGCATGAACAATATAATTTAATTTTATAAAAATGTAAGATTAACATATCGAGCACATGTGTTAAGCACAATAACCTTTCAAACATCGTTGGGGAAAGCAAACAGATTTGGCCTTGCAGCAATTTGGCAACAAACACTGCCTCTGTCGTGGCATTTTGCAGGGAAGAAAAGGGTATCCTCTCCGATCCTCTCAATTGCCTTCAGCCCCTTAATACACCTGAAGTTATATTTAAAAAATTATCAATAATATCGTCTATTTATTCCACAAAAAATATAGTGATGGTAATAGAAATACATTCATAAAAATGTGAAAATTATCGTACTAATAATATTAATAATAATAATTATAAAAGCATGAACAATATAATATTATAAAAATATAAGATTAACATATCGAGCACATGTGTTACCTTTCAACATCGCTGGGAAAAGCAAACAGATTTGGCATCGCCTCTGTCGTGGCATTTTGCAGGGAAGAAACAAAGGGTATCCTCTCCGATCCTCTCAACAAAGGTATCCACAAAAGGGCATTCGTTTTGCCATAGACTATACTGCGATTTTTCCAGTGGTGTGACACTAGATAGGCTGGAGATATTCCTTATTCAAATCCAATACAGTAGCCAATCAGAGCTCAGAGCGACGCCATGAATTGTATTACACGAACTCGCTCTAGCGTAAAATCTGAGAACTACTCATTTTCAAAGCTCTCCGGGTCGGCGCCGGTTGAATTACCGTTGGATTGCTTCAACGTCTGACCAGTGGTGTGACACTAGATAGGCTGGAGATATTCCTTATTCAAATCCAATACAGTAGCCAATCAGAGCTCAGAGCGACGCCATGAATTGTATTACACGAACTCGCTCTAGCGTAAAATCTGAGAACTACTCATTTTCAAAGCTCTCCGGGTCGGCGCCGGTTGAATTACCGTTGGATTGCTTCAACGTCTGACCGGCATGGCCGCCTCGTGCTCGAAGAGTGTCTGTGACACTGTGTGTGGAATTTCGTGCTGTTTTGTGGGGCCGTTAACGGGTGCTAGCAAAGAATATATCAGTGAATTCAAGAAATTTTCTAATTTACAGCTGCATTTGTGCTGCAAATGTGTTCGTAATGTGTTGTAATTTACTATTGTCCTACAAATGCGTTCGTCAAAAATATGGCCAAGAAAATTCCTGAATAATAGAGATTGGCGAACAATTAGTGTGATAATTCATGGTAAGTTTTTGCCTTGAAAGAGCATTCAAATAATTCCATTGTAAATTTTGAAATATTTTTAATGGTAATGTTCAGTTGCAGATCCCTTGTTTGAACCAACAGAGGTGACACCCACTAAACCAATGGGTGTAATCGGTAAGCCATTTTAAAAATAAATTTGAAGTTCATCTGAACAGACAATAGAACTTAAAATAGAACAGATGTGTTTGAGATTGTAAAAGCGGGATACAATTTTGTTTTGTGAGATTAATTTTAATTACACAATAGTTTGATGGAAGTCTTTCTTACCAGCATTTCTTAATTTTCAGGTCTTTGTACTCAGGCAGCAATTGAAACTGAAAATGGTAAGTTTCTTTATGTGCGTGAAATAGAAGCATGCTATTGAAAGCGAAATGTACTGTTATAAAATAGGGTAATAATTCGTTGTTGATGAATACAGGTGGCTCTGCCATGCAGTGTGCTGCTACATGAAGTGCGGCAGATGAATATGCTAGCCTTGTTCATGGTAAGTGTTTGCTATAATCTTTAAGCAACTCAATTATCACTTGGTTGCATGTTTTAAAGGTGGGAAAAATTCATAGTTGTCTCCATTTTCAGATCTTATTCACCCATGAGAGGTGTCACCTAATGTTACGGATAGTTCTCACGGTAAGTTTTTCCGTTGAATATACAGTTATTGGTACCAATTGAGTGTGAATTAGAGTAAATAAAAAAAACAAATGTTTTATGGTTGGTGATTACAGGTGCTGAAGCCATTCCGGAAGATGAATCTGTGTCTTCAATACATTTGCTTCACTTATTAGTGATATCATCAGATTGGTGTGCAGGCACTCTGGTATGAAGAATATGTGAAAAGTTATTACTGATAATCTAAATATTTTGCAGTTAGAAACCATGGAAAATATTCATAAATATGAAAAATAATAGTGGCCTATTACTTCTTTATGTTAAAAATATGCTCCAATAATGTCAATTGACTAGGAGAGACCATTTTGTCTGTAACTTTAGGTTCTCTTTGGAGAGTCAATACTCAGAGAGCTAATTTTAAAGAGTAATTGTTATGTTCAGTGAATGACTTTCTTCATTCTGCACAAAATTTCTGCTCATACCTCTTTTACGCAGACAGTTTGTAGTGATACGAATAATGAGAGTTTTAAGATTAATGGTGTATTCTGTCATTGGATGCTACATAAACCATATTTTCCACATCTGATTTGGAAAGTTCTAATAAAATTTAATTTTATTTGAAGATGAAATTCATTCTGTAAAAGACAAATCTTTTTCTCAAATTTGGAATCCCTTTTGCTCTGTGAAGACAGTTTATTTGGAAATTATGAATACAAAATTTTTGAGTCCTTGTTTTAAAGTCTATTTTCATGAAATTTTAAGATTTCTTTTGGGCTTAATATCTGGTGTGTAATATTTTTTGATTGTTAGTAGTGCCTATTAATTGGTTTTTATTATTGGAATTGATATAAGTTGCATATGCAATGTTCTACTGTTCTGGCAATAATTGTTTCTCATGACAAAAAACTGTCTTGATTTAATTTTTATTCTACAATTGGTGTATTATTGTGTTTTGTTTAATCTTCATGCCAATTATATTGTTAATGTGAATGCTGATCCCTATTAGATTGTGAATTATCTTGAGTCATGAATGCAATGTTTGATTTCACAGCTCGGTTGTTAGAATATATGTCCAGTTGTCAGAAAGTTCCAGGCTCGGTTCTTAGTGCAATTAAATATTTGCACTTTCACAATCTATTTTCAGATTTAAATTATGGCGCACAAGCTTTGTTGGGACTGTTACATTCCACTCTTCATAAATAATGTTTTAAAAGTTAATGTAGTTTCTCATTTAAGCCCATCTTTGGACAGCCAGGCCCCTAACTGTGCATGTGTGAGATAGGATTTGTCGTCCTGGCCGGATGGTTGTGTGCATTCTCATTTATTTTTGTTTAATGAGTTCTTTAATCGATTGAGATTTTCTTGCAAACGTTTTGACACTGTGTGTTAGTTTTCATAATTTATTTTTGGGCATCTCTTTAATGTTCTCTTGTGTCAGTAAATGCGTTATAAATTATTTTAAATCTCTTATTTTGTTGCTCAATGTTGAAGAGCATGCACACTTCCTTTGTTTCCCCTGATTTTCCCCGGCCGTTTAAGGTAAATGCTGGGCCGTTGTGTTTTTTACTTTCACTTTGTGAGCCCAGGGGCAAGACATATCTAAGTTGTATTTTATTTAATTTAATAAATGTACTGTTCTATTTTTATCTATATATGTATGTGGTTAGGTGGAAGAGCGGGCCTGATGGCCCGAGTCTCGCCACAAAAATAAAATCACTATTATTATTATTATTATTATTATTATTATTATTATTATTATTACTATTATTATTATTAGGCATGGGTAAATATACTAATTTTGTCAAATAGTTATTGACTAGCAAAAAATTTTTTAGGCTGCAACTAGTAAAAGCAGTTCTGTCAAGGTATGCATAGTATGCTAAAAGTTCAATTTTTGGCACTAGTGTTAGAAGTGGGAAAACGCTCAAATGTTCCGATAAAACTGAAAGCAACATGGAAAACAAAATACTTTTGTGTGACTTAATCAGGTACTACTGTAACATAGTACATAATTACATTATCTGTATTCTTGAATTAAATAAATCAAAGGCAGTAATACTGTTTAAAAATTGATGGTGAAAGTGATTTTATTTTGCTTGTAGGATTGGGGCACCTGACATGCCTCGTGATGCTATCTTTCCTACTCACTAAATAAAATGGCATTTGTATCATAACTATTTGTTTTACCAGGGCAAAAGTGTGGTATTGTTTTCATTTGTTTCTTTTCAACACTGTTCATATGTAATGCTCTGTAATAATGCAGTATTCCATACTATTCACGTTTATTTGGCATGTCTACAAGCAAGTAAAGTTGCATTTCAGCTGGTGTACTGTGTTTATTGCCTTATGTGATACAAAATTGTTAACACTAATGAAATTTTTAAAAAAAGTGTAATATCAATATGCTCAATAAATACTTGATTTTCCTGCCCTAATTTGACTTTTTTTTCACATAAAATCCTTGTGTAGTTTTTGATGATAATAATAAAAATTATTGTGTAGTTTTTGATGAATTAATACCAAAATATGGGAGTGAAATTTTAAAATTCCCGCTTATCTGGTTTATTTCAAATTTACCGCTTACTTCTACGCTATTGGCTGACCGTTTGCCCAATAGCAAGTAATACAATCCAATGTGGCGGACCGGATGCTTACAAATAAGGCTTCTCCGTTTAACATTGAGTGCCGTCTCTAGGAAATACTCTTTGGATTTTTCTAGGAAGAGCTCTCAAGATAACTCAAATCCCATCTTCGCGATGGAATATGTCACGGCATTTCGCGTCTTTTCTCTGTCTTGCCGGTAGAAGTCGCATGATCGCAAGCACTGCTTCATACGGTCGCGATCGTGCGAAATCTAGCGGAACGACTGTGAATGACACGAAATGCCGTGACATATTCCATCGCGAAGATGGGATTTGAGTTATCTTGAGAGCTCTTCCTACAAAAATCGCAGTATAAGGATGTAGACATCTTTACTCTATGGTTTTGCACAGCCACTCTTCGTGAAACGGTTCACCAGCGGTTCACCACAATCATAAATTTCAAAACATAGAAACAGGAAGTTACGTTCTCTTCGGTAGTTGTCAGAAATGGTCGCTAGAGGGTACTGTTGATCCCAGTAGTCGTACGTAATTTCCGGGCCCGGATATGGCGGACCCAGTCAGGCGTCCCCGGGCGTCCCCACCAGCGTTTATACGAGAAAGTGGTGGGAGGTGTGAAGGTTTCCCTACCCCGTGACGGACCCCTGAATGAACTACTATAGGAGTAGTCTTACCAGTGGCCCTTAATCACGGTGCCCTTAATACTAAAGTGCTTCACTCTGCTGCACGGTGTAAGAGATATAGGTGGGTTCACTCCCGGTCTAAAACTGAAGCTAATGTCAGGCTAGTTCTCACAGTTCTCGCTATGTAAGCGCTGCGAACGACTTGGGCATTTTGGGAGAAGATGGTGATCTATTTAATAGCTTTGTAACCTCTGGTGGAAGCCACTATACTGCGATTTTTGTAGGAAGAGCTCTCAAGATAACTCAAATCCCATCTTCGCGATGGAATATGTCACGGCATTTCGTATCATTCACAGTCGTTCCGCTAGATTTCGCACGATCGCGACCGTATGAAGCAGTGCTTGCAATCATGCGACTTCTACCGGCAAGACCGAGAAAAGACGCGAATGCCGTGACATATTCCATCGCGAAGATGGGATTTGAGTTATCTTGAGAGCTCTTCCTACAAAAATCGCAGTATAAATTGTGAGACGCCATCATGAATGCCCAACTCGATCGTGCGCACCATACGGATAAGCGAGGAACTAGCCTCAAACTGGCTTCAAAACTTTTGTCCAAAAGGCGGCTAGTTGACACACCTATATATCTAGGCGCGTCCACACGATGCGTCTTTTCTGTGCGTTACGGGAAGGAAAATGGCATGCGCAAAGTTGAAAGACGAACGTTCCACAGAGCGCACGTGCGCTACCCTGTCCACACGGTGCAACTCTGTGCGGTGCTTGTTCTATTCTGTACAATAGATCCAGCAGCTATTTGCACGACAATTTCGGCAGCTTATTTTATAATCAGTCGAAAGAAGAGAAAAATTTCCTTTTCCCTATAATCTTGAATGAACTGAGGAGTGAGTTCTTTGTTTTCAAGCGACATTCTGAAAATACATAACCTTAAAAAAACAGCTATTGCATTTATTTGTTTCAGATATACAATTTATTACATAAATTTCGAAATTTCGAATTGGCATTACCGTAAAATAAAATACGAAGGAAATACAATAAGAATAAAATAATAAGGGAGAACTACATATTATCTTGTCACTACAACACACCGAAAATAAAATGAAATCATCACATGTTTATTTTCACTTGTTTCCACAATTTATCTTAAGTGTATATGTTGAAAATTGATATTACCGTAAGTATATAATAAATGAATAACCTGCAAACAAATTCGCAATCAAACGCAGACGGACAACACAAAATAATTCAGAAGACTACAAAAGAATTCTTACGGCTCGATATTCCGGATGACTTCGCTATGAAATACACATTCTTTGGAGGAAGCGCACGAGAAAGACGAACGAGATTCCCGTCAGCTCTGGGAAGCTTGCGCTATTGCATGCGTCCATCGTTTTGACGAAAGGACGCATGCCCCAAACGCATGCGCTGCTTGCGCTAGACGCATGCGTTGGACGCATGCGCAAAATTGAACGAAAAGACGCATCGTGTGGACGCGGCTTAAAGCCGTCAAGATTATAGGGAAAAGGAAATTTTTCTCTTCTTTCGACTGATTATAAAATAAGCTGCCGAAATTGTCGTGCAAATAGCTGCTGGATCTATTGTACAGAATAGAACAAGCACCGCACAGAGTTGCACCGTGTGGACAGGGTAGCGCACGTGCGCTCTGTGGAACGTTCGTCTTTCAACTTTGCGCATGCCATTTTTCTTCCCGTAACGCACAGAAAAGACGCATCGTGTGGACGCGCCTTTACACCGTGCTCTGCTGGAAGAAGATATTCCAGAATGAATCGTTCTCGTTCGAGAAACGGGATCCCTCGAGAAACGAGGAAAACGCGGAGTCGTTCACTGAGAACGTTTCACAAGAGTGACTCTTGAAGAGTCATTTAAATCTGTCAGTGTTTTGCAGTGCTGTTGGTGTTTTAAGACGTTTTGGGGTGCATCATATTTGTTGATTAGTGTATCTGTTCTGCATTTGCAAGTCGCGTGGTGTAATGCTTACTGTTGTTACGTGACATTTGTGAGGAGTGCTCCTGATTTTCGTTTTTACTGCAAAATTATTATTGACGTTTTTGGTGGGTGATTTAAAATCACTTAAATTATTTTTTATTTTAAGATATTACATTCTGCATATTGAAAATTCCGTCAATTTCGTATCGGAATCAAAATTAAAGAAAATGTTGTTTGTTTATCTTTTACAGAATTTGGAACCTACTGATAAACAGCAATCATGGGTGAACGAAAGGGAACAAATCTTTACTATCCCCCTGATTATGATCCAAAGAAAGGGGGATTAAATAAATTTTTAGGTACTCATGCTTTGCGTGAAAGAGCTAGAAAATTACATCTTGGAATCCTTATTATTCGATTTGAAATGCCATATAATATATGGTGCGATGGATGTGGTAACCATATAGGAATGGGTGTTCGGTAAGTATAGTGTTGTTGCAGTGAGTTATTTTCATAAGCAGTCTAGATTGTGAATAACTTTGTGAATGTGATTGTGATTAACTTTGTGATTGTGAATATTCATTTTCAACTAGGTACAATGCTGAGAAGAAAAAAGTGGGAATGTATTATTCCACTCCAGTGTATCAGTTCCGTATGAAGTGTCATTTATGTGATAATTATTTTGAGATAAAGACAGATCCTGCGGTAAGTTCTTAAAAAGTGATTAATGATATTCATTTAAACATACGTTAAGAAATATGTTATAAGTAAGTTTTGTGCCTTAACAGAGGATAATGTTGGTGTAATTGGAGAAGTGTCATTTCAGGGAAAGTGACACGCAGACAAGCAGTTGTCTTAAGCACTCTGTTAATGTGGCAATGTTAACCTCAAGTTTCTGTTGTTTTCCATCACAAATTGACTTTGCATTGCAATGATGTTGCATTTTACGTTTCTAAATGTCACATAACATAAGTAACAGTTCTTTACTTCTTTTAAACTAAATGAACAAATCTTTTTCTTGTTGTTGTAAAACTGTATATTTTATGTACAGATTTTACATTCTTTGAAACATAATGAATTCTCATGGTGTAAAGAGTGGAAAGAACAGAGCATTTGTAATCTTGAATATGTATGTATATACAGAGCAATATACGTAGTATAGAGAAAGTTATGTAATGCTATGGAAAATCAGTTTAGAGATTTTGTTGGAAATTCACCTTTTGAAATCCTCTAAAATAGAAAAAAGTGTAATTTTTTTTTCAAAGTGTCAATCTGTCTATCTGGGAACAACACTAGCCTGTAAGCTACTTGCAGGATTTTTTCCACTATGAATATTCCCCCTTTGAATTTTGGGGATACTTTACATAAAGCCCAACAGACATTTCAAAAATTTTCTCAAAACTGGATCAAAGTTTTTTCTTTAAATTTCTTTTAAGTGTAGAGAATTTATAGCGTAAAATGTATAAAGATGGGATAGAGAACTTTGGCACTGTTAACTCTAAATTTTCAATCTTTACAAAAGTTTGACATTTTTGGGACCCTCACTTACTACTATATTATAAGATAAAAACTTTTTCTTCAAATGAAATGTGTTCTTCAAAATTACTTCTTTAATTACCATGATGTAAGCTTCTTCCTTTGTAAATATTAATGGCTTTGAGTGGAATATAGGCAATACTAAAATGAGATTTTTTTAAAAATGGCTCCTAATCCTTTTCTTAAATTTTTTGTACTGATCGTATATATCTGTTCCCATCTTGATGAAAATACTAAGCATACAATTTTATGTATTCTATGGGATACCTAATTTGAAGCAAATTATATTAAATTGCCCAGATTGACCTTTTTAAATAATTTGCAGAACCTGGATTATATTATTGTGTCTGGAGCTAGAAGACAAGAAAATCGTTGGGATCCTACTCAGAATGGGCAAGTTGTTCCTGAAGATAAAAACACACAGAAGAGGTTGTTTGATGACTCCATGTTCAAACTGGAACACGGAGTGAAAGATGAAACAAAAGCAAAAACTGCTACTAGTGCAGCCCGTAGATTGTTGGTTCAGAGAGATCAACTTTGGCAAGATGACTTCAGTGCAAATTCAGCCTTGAGAGCCAAATTTAGGGTATGTTATTTAGAACAAATTAGATGTTCAAAAGTCTTAGCTATTTTAAAAGCTGAATCAAATCCTCTGTTATCACAATTTTGAATTTGTCTTTAATTCAATTCATGGAATTGCAGTTTAATTTTGTAAAATGTGACAGAAATTAAGAAGTGGAAAAATGGAACTACAACAACTTAAGAATTTGTTTTATATCTCATAATATTATTTTTTCCTACATTATTATTAACTTCTTATTTTTTCCTACGTTATTATTATAATATAAAAATTATTAGTGTTTTTATTATTATTATTATTATTATTATTATTATTATTATTATTATCCGAATTTTTCACTCTGCACTACGTGCAGGAACATTCATCTGACCATTACTGGTCTAGGCTCGGTCGGTCTTGCAGAGACAAGACATGAACGAATGTTACTCTTGACATTTCAATCAATTGTGCCCCAATCAGTCGTTCATCCCAGGAATTCTTTTATTATTCTGCAGCTGTCCAGTATTACTGATTTCTGAATTTACTCTATGCATGAGAATGGTAATTCCAACACTGGAATTGCATGCACTGTGTGATTTGGTATTAATCCTATGATGGACATTATAATCGGTTGTGTGTCGATATTCTGAAGTCTCCATTGCAGGCAAAGCTCTTGAGTCACTGGTACATATTTCTGAATTTTCAAGCTATGAACAGATTCTAGGTTGTTATTGTTGACGACTGCAAAATCAATGATCATGGCTGTTTTCTTGAACTTTTTTCAGAACTATTTTATGTGGCATATTGTTTCGAAATTGTGGTATTTATAATAATGCTTCTGTCCCAGTACAGCTTCGATTCTTCATTTTCCAAGACTGTAGAAGGATGATATTTGTAAGGTAGTGACTGTAGAAGGATGACAGTACCGGACTCACGTGTGTATTTTCTTACTTGTCGTCCGTGAATTATTTTCCCCAGAGGATCGCCCCTAACTTTATAAGCAGTCTTGGGCAGCTTTGCTCTTTCCTAGGTTAACCTGTAGGAATGGTTGATTGTTTCGCTTGTTTATTTCAGCATTTTATGCAGAGCAATTTTTGCCTCCCAACATGTGGTCACAACTGAAGTTCTTATCTTTACAAATGATGCATTGGGTTGTCCCTTTGCAATCTTTAATTAGGTGCCCCGATTTGCCACATTCTTCGCCCTTCGATGTGGGCCCTTGCAGGTGCTGGATATGTGCTCGAAGTCCAGGCATTTGAAGCATCTTGTTATTTATTGCTTCTCTTGTATCCTGCAGGAAATCCAGCCTATTTTTATTCTACCTTTCCCTTTCTTCAACAGTTTTAGGGCTTTAACTGTGGGCAGCAGGATTGTTGCTGTCTGGGTTCTTGCAAACCCTCCGAATAGCCGTCAGGAGTGGCAGATTCGTTCAGTCTGAGTTTCTATTTCCCTCTTCATAGCTGCTGTTACTTCATCAACAGTGGCAGTTTCCTCGATCTATTTTATTTCCAGCATGCTTTTTGGTGTGAGAGTACTTATTTCTGCGCTTTCACCAACAGCCTTTACAAGTGCTTGATTAAAGGCAGTTAAATCCCCATTTTTGTTAAGGACTATTAAAAGGTCTTCCTTCCGAGTTCTTCTCATCTTTTTGATATTCATGTTGAAGTCACTAGGGTTTACTGATCTTTTCATCTTTTTTATAATGTCAGATTATGTCTGTCCTTCTTTAGCTGTGACTTTAATTGCCTGGTTCAGAGGTCTGTTTCTCATCTTGATTTGTTCAGCTTTTTTCTCCTTTTCTTTTCTTTTTTCTTCTCTTTGCTCTTTCTTCTTTTGCTCCAGTGGTTTCATCCACCCCTCCATTGAGTCACCTTCTGCTGTCTCCACTCTTTGGTATTCTGTTACCTCTGTGTTGATGTCGCTGTCCATTGTTTCTACCATTCCCTTCTGTATATCTTTCTTGTCTCTTCTGTAAATCTCTTCTAGTGGGGTAGGCTCCTCTCTCTTTTTCCTTTGTGTCAGTGTCGGCCTTTTCCCAATTCTCTTATCATTCTCTTCTTGTTTTGTGAGATAGTGCAGGGTCTCTGCAAGCTCTCTCTTCTCTTCTGAGGTGCTATGCAATCCTTTCCGTAAGGAATCAATGTTCGTCTGAGCTTTAGCCATAGCCTCTTTGACATCCCTTGGGTTGTTTTTCAGCAGGTATGTTTCCATTGTTTTGAGATTTTTATTTAGGTTTTCTATAAACTAGTGAGATCCCGTGCGATTAAATCGCACGGTTAGTCAAATAACCAAACTGTTTTCTGCTTAAATTCTTTTTTTGTATTCCAGCATTATAAACAACCTAACCTCACTAAGATCACTAACCTCTCATATTTCAAGATTTCTATTCAATGTAGAAAATCACGTTCACGTGCTTACACAACCTACACTAAATTGAAACAAAACAAAAATGCTTGAGATTGCATTTCCCGCCACCGTCCGAGTGTAATTTTCTTCCGATAGATCGCGCGGCAATCAGATATTACAGATCCCGAATTACTACTTTTTTAATATTAAGGTATTTTTAACGCCCTTTTTCAATACGAATGTCACATGTGCAGGTGAAAGGAAACACGATTTTTCAATCCATTGCTTCTTTATACAGATCGGTTTCGTATGTCGCCCAATTTATTGAAAAGACCAAACATCCCTTTGAGAAATAATATATAAGATTTTGTCTCTTTCTTTTCCAGTTTCTGAATTTTTCCCATTTACTCAGAACTTACTGATTAACTTACTTAATTTTCCTGACAATGTTAAGCAGTAATCTCAAACATTACAATTTTCTATGAGAAGTTGTTTTTAGAAGATAAAAATTGGAAATTTCATATTTTTCAAAATTATATATACAACACTTCTCAAGATTTGGAGGTGTTTGAAATATAAGTGATTTAGAAATTTCAATATATTTATTACACTTTTATGTTCCTGTTACAGATAGTTTGAGCAAATGTTTACTACGTAACATTAGTTTTTATTTTCAATATAAGTAATGGAACTCTTGAAATAATATGTTACCAAGCAGAAGAATTTATACACAGAATGCCTGAAATCATAGCTTTTAATCTTTTAAGAGTTTTAAAAGAGACAGTGTTTTGATTGGTAATTCTAGGGATACAAAATTGTTAAAGATATGATCGGTGACAGATTGATGTGTTATTACTGGCCATATACATACGTATATATGGAGTAAAATTTTTATATATATATTACAGGAAAGTTACATAATGCTGCGTGAAAAATGACGAATTTTCGGCAGAAAGAAATTCATTGCCGGGCCGTGATAACAAAAACTGGATAAATTCAGTTGCTAAATTAAGAAACAAATCCCCTAACATGTGGTGTACCCTGAATCTGTTTCATGGGTCCTTGATTCCGAAAAACCTAGCAAAACGTCCATCTGTCTGTCCATCTAACATCACTAGCGCCTACATCATATGTAGGATTCTTTTCAAATTGAAGAAACTCCTGTCTATTTGGCTCCAGTCAAAGCTTTGAGATTTGAAAAAAATACTATAAAATTTGGAGGTACCCCAGACACTTTCAAATTTTCTCAAAAATGGCTCCAAATTTTTTCTTTAAATTTCTTGTAAAAATAGAATAAAATACACTTATTAACTTGGCACAGGTCCTAATTTCACGGTTAACTCTGAATTTTTGAAAATTGCAAAAGTTTGAATTTTATTTAGCCTCTTCCTACAACTACAAAATTGTAGATAGAGATTTTTCCTTCATATAAAATTTGTTTTCCACAGTGAGTTCTTTCAATAAGGTCATGTGCATTTTTTGAAAATTTTAGTAGTTTTCGCACAATATGTGCAGTTTTAAAAAATTACTAAAACAAGATTTTCTCAAAAATGGCCCCAATTTTTTTCTTTAAGCTTATGGTAGGGGTAGAGCTAAATGTACTCTATGCAATGACTTAAACATCAGTGTGCTCTATTCTTTTGTTGTTTCAAAAGTTACAAAAATGTAATTTTTATGACTTGTCTCTCTCGTGTCTGTAAAGTTAGCCCACACCAAGGAAATAAGAAAACTTTACTAAGGGAAAGTCTGTGCCATTCTGTAGCACCACTATTTTGTTTGGTACTTGATTTAGTTCTTGTTCCTAAAACATGAGTGAGTTGAAAGCTTGTGTCCATTTGTTGTTGTGTGTTATTTCAAAAAGTTAAATTCATTTTATTTAAATTTTGGTTTCTTAAGAAAATCTTTTGATTTAAAATACTGCCATCCTATGTTGTAAGAAGTTTTTGATATCCAGGCCTTGAGGGTTTGCAAACAAAATTTAGGGACTGATGTATATTTTCATGATAAATAAGAACATAACGTTAAGAATGAGTAAAAAAACAACATTTAGGTGAAATTTGCAACATCTTTTCAAATGCTAATGTCCCTTCTCCCCCATTTTCAAATGCAATAATAACAACAATAAATACAATAACAAAGTTGATAGAAGTCATATACCTCTTGAAAGAAAATCAATACATGCTATTTTCATGGTATTGTATTGGTCAAACAGATCTTTTATGAGATCTTTCATAAAATACCTAATGCTCACTAATAGGAAAGGGGTTTGAGATTGCATTACCTAGAGGTTGGGGATGTTAGTTTAGTTTTAAGTGACTGATTTTTTAAGTTTTCAATGTTTGGAGTAATAATATCTTTTTCAGTCTTGTACTGAAACATTAAAATATTAACTAATTAAATTCAAATTAAATTTATTAATAAATTAAATTTCTCATCTATTAATCTATTAATCTATTAAATTCTCATCTATGCGTCCTTCTTTCACTCATGTTCCCAGCTCATTATTAGGTGTCAGCAATGCCAAGTAATTCTGGCTTTTAGTATCATAAATTTTAATATATAACACAAATAACATTAATACATATTGTTTACATTGTGATATAATTAATTTTTCTCATAAATTCGGGGAGGGTGTTATAGCAAGCATTACGAATTATTTAGAGGGGTTCAAGTGCATGTTAAAGGGAAGTTACAGGTAGGAGAGGGCGGTTTTAAAATACTCCAAATTTGCATTACGTTATTTATGGATGGTCCCTATGTGGCAAGTGATATATTTTATAAGGTTCCAATCAACCTTGTTTTTATCTTGTTTATTGTAGACATTGCATTTGCATACAGAATTGTTTCAGCACTCAAAAAGAAATTGCAAATGTTACTCAAAATGTGTTTTACAGGTTGTTATCATCCACTAAACTTAGTTCATGATTTAACTCCTCAAGATTTGCATATCAAAACCTTTGTACCACATTATTGATATTTTGAGGTTATGAAGTTAAGTACAGACGACTCCAATTGTTGTGAACTTCTGGGGACTAACATGTTTGGTTCACTGTATCAGAGGTTCACTATATCCGATATCAAAATTAAATAGAATTTCTCCACAATGATTGATTTTATTAATATAGGGACACAGCAACATTAATTAACAGCACAAGATGAAAATTTCAGTATCTTTATTTGTACTTAAAAAATAAATATTTTCAATTGTTTACTTCATACATTTTTCATTAGTAATTTCTCTAGATCCTTCTCCAGAGTTTGTGCTCTCTCTATACTTGATTCAGCATTGTCCTCCGTGTCTAAGTACCATAATGCAGTTTTGACACCTTTCAAGACCTCTTGTACTGTTGGAACACCATCCCACTCTAAAGGCCCTTTTGCTCACTTAATAACATATGAGATCCTATTAATTTCCAGGAGTTCTTTCCTATGTTCACTACAGCTGATATTCTGGTTCACAATAACCGAATATTTTACTTATTTGTAATGTAAGTGAAATGGGACTAATGACTTTCTCCACAGGTTCACTATAACCAAGGGTTCACTATAGCTGAGTTCCCTATAACTGGAGTTGAGTGTATTATTCATTCACAATCTCTGCGTCTTGATGTGCAGGCTACCAAAAAAGCTGCAGTGGCCCAGGAAGCCAAAGATAGGCTTACAACCAGCAAGTTCGGCCTTGACATTTCCCTTCTGCCAGAAAACGATGTGGACAGGAAGATGGCCTCCTTGCTGGCTCTGAAACCCAGCAAAAGTAAGTTTTAAAGAAAATTTTCTAGATTATATTTGGCTTATTTTAACTGCAATGTATAATCTATGGCTTTAATTTCAATGAAATTCAGCTTTATTCAACATGTTGACCAAAATAATTAAGGCAATGGCACCAAAAAGCTGACTTAAGGGAAAAATTGCTTTCAACTGTCTGGTGTAGTCTATTTACAACAACCTTTCTTTCAGATTTAGTTAGATATAATTCTTTATGAGTTTAAATCTCTTTCTCTGTAATAAATTTAATTTTTCGAGACTTTTCTTTTTAGAAAAGAGTAACTAACACTGTGATAAGTCTTCTAAACCTGACAAGTCAATTGTTACTGGTAGAGGTCATGAGCAAAAACCACAAATTAATTTTAGAAATGATTATTGTAGTAATTATGAATAAAAGTAATTTTAAACAGAACAAATAAAAGATCAGTTCAGGTATTCAAAGTTGTTTGGATATCACAAATTAATTACTTCTCTTATACTTCAAATGCTTTACAAAATTCATATCTGACAAAACCCCTATGTTGCTGCATTATAAATTCTCCTTTCATTTACTGCATTGATTGCTTTCACTAGACATTTCTTACTGTACTTGAGAATTATTGGGGTGCCATACTTCCTAAATTTGCAAAAAGGGCACACTAATTAAAATGTTTCTAAAGCTGACATACTGGGTACCTAAGGTTGACACACCTCATCAATATGGACCAATTGTAGATTACGTATACTAAGACCACCTATTTATGACATTTTTCTTCATTTTAATACAATTTATAGAGTAAAAAATTATAATCAGAACCTAAAATTGCCCCTCCTGTCATCCTTATCAGTGCTATCAAATTTTCGAGAATCTACACCTAACAACCCACTTAATTTAGGTGATCTAGACACAAGTAAGATTATAGCCACATGTAACACTTCCTAATTCTTTCCTCATTAATAAATCAATTATTGAAAATCTGGCTTTAATTATTACTTACACACTTTTATTATACAATTATTCCACACGTTTTGAGGTTTTACCCTAACATCCCAACAGCATAAAACAAACTCATTTCATTTTATTGACTACAGAACAAAAACAAATTTCATAAGGATTTATATTGATTACTTCCTTAACTACATATGGCCAATCCTAAGATCTGGACTAGTACTGCCACCTCTTTGTGAACCATCGTAACTACTAGAATCTTTATTTCATAGACAAGTATTCTTGCATATCAGCATTAGGTGACCTGTCCACATTTGGTGCCATTACCTTACATAAGCATTCACAATAGTGTTTACATATAGTTGTTACAAGATGGAAATTGCCAACATTGCTGTATAACCATTGCTTCACTGAGGCAGTAGCTTGTGAGCCTACCTTGTAATTGAAATATCAACATCTTTCTGCTTTCCACAAACAAGTGATTATATAGTTATATAAATTATTTAACCTATTATATAATTTTAGTGATTTACTTTATAACAAAAGAATCAGATTCCTGCGTAACTACCTATTTTCTTTGCTAACTTCAGATTGGATGAAACCTGACAGAAATTTGAATGATGAAACGGACGTTAGTTTAGTACTGTTTTTATTTTGCATGAAATTCCATGTTTTGGGAGTTATTGCAAGAAATTGCACATGTTGGGTAATGGTGCCTGAAAATTGCACATTTTGAGGTTTTACTGGAAACATTTGCAAGATTCATAGTTTTATTGCATAAAATATAATTCTTATATTATCAACTTCTTTAATTTTCTTTCTTTCTTTTTCTTAATTTTTTTAAGCATTTCATTTTAGGAGTTAGTTTTTATGACATGATCTAGCACTGCATTCGGTTGGTCTATGAACCCCGTGTACCATGTAGTATGCATCAATTCTGCATTTTGTTGCCTTATAAACTTATACTTTTGATGATGCCTATTGTCTAATTAAAATTTCTGAGAGATGTGTGGTGTTAGCCACTAACTTTGTCCATGGCCCTTGATTGTCGTTGCTCAGCCAATGCTATATTCAGGGTCTATCTTCCCAATCAGATCATATATCCATTTTGTCATTCTTTACTGAACTTACAAAAGACTGCCATACATCTGGGCACTTAGTGGCAAGCTGAACTGCTTTTCAAATTCATAGGAATTTTTCAGAACAAATGTTTGTTTGTGAGATACAAGTTTTTTACCTCTTTAGCTGCGAGCACATGTATGTCAGTGTGTTGAACCATGTACAACGATTTTTTTTCCTGTCTGAAACATATATGATAGAAGATATAGGTATTTCTCAGAAATAATTTGGAAATGGACACAATTGTAAATTATAATGAAAACAATTAAGAACATTTTGTGTATTACTTAATTAAGTATTTTTTATTTCTGAAGGTATTTTTGTACTTTTCTGTTTTTGTATTTACTTTTTTTACTTTTATGTTAATTTAATTTTTTTTGTGAATAATATTTAAAATGACATATGATTTTTGAAACTTAATTATAATGAAACGCTAAAATCATAATTAGGGAGAGGATTTTTATGCCTGAAAAAATCTTGAAATATACTTTAAAAATATGCATTTATGATGTACAAATTCTTAAATATGCTCTTTTACGCAATTAAAATTAACGATATTTCATAATAAAATTCAGGAGAAGCATGTTTGGAATGAAAAGATATATTTTTTGCAAATATAATAATAATGTAGCTTACTTTGCAGGAGAAATAATTGAAGTAAATATGCACCTTAGTGAAGTGCATTGTATGTCTAGTTTCATTTTATCTGTCTGGTTTAAAAAATATATTAAGAAAAATCCTACATTTTCATAAGTATTTTATCATCAGTAGAAAAGAAATAAAACTGTGGAAAGCTCTTTCTAAACAATGAACACTCAAAAGTAAGTAGATTCAATGAAAACATGAAATGTTTTACAGATAAGTCTCTATTTTAATGCAAATATGCAATATAGCTACTATAATTACAAGAATATGTACCAATAGGAAAAATTGATCAAATATGCACCAATATATTCATCTACATAGCATCCAATTCTATCCAAATGTCAAGAAATTTTACTTAGCTACACCCTGAAGCAATGGACAAAAAAATGGTTTAAAGTGGTGTTGGTGGTGAGGAGAAAAACACATTTTTGTACCACAAAATGTTAGATGAATTTTGATAGATGGATGGATAAATGTGTCACCCACAACTCTGTAAGTTTAGAAGCTCTGGAGTTGAAACTTGGTAGTTGCTTCAGGAGGAAGGTCTAGCTGTGCAATTCTGGGGATCATTGAGAAATTTTAATTTTGGAAGTAATTGTGAAACCTCTGAGACATTTTCAACCTTTTTCTAAAAAATAGCTACAATTTTTTTTTTTAAATCTTTGAATAAGAAATTGCATGTATACATATCCGTATTTCAATTTGCTTGAAAATAAACATCTATGTTTCATTCAGTTTCTTGACATTTTTGAAAAAAGTGCAAAAGTTAAAATACTTTTCACACCTGTCTTACACCTCTGAGTATTAAAGCCAGATATTTCCTCTCTCAATGCAATTTA
>JAHLJT010000576.1:0-34290 GCA_031308135.1 Acheta domesticus
AAGGAACAGTGGTCCATGGGATAATGAGGGATTTGAAGTGTGAAATAGTAGTCCAGTTATTAGCAACGGGGTTTTAACACATGTTATTTCTTGGAAAGTTATTGAAGGATTTTCATAGATCATTTTGTGGACTCTCTTTGGGCTTTGCTCAAAGTCATTGTATTTTACACAAACATAGAAAACATTCCTACCTATCCATGACTCCTCCAGCAATTCTACTTTCTTCCTCGATTTGGTGACAAAGAATCCAATTCATCAAAGGAAAATTATGCATGGAGATGAATACGAGCTCGTTGTGAAAAACTTCAAAAGAACAAACCAGAGTAAAAAATTAATGTGGATGAATCATATAAAATAATATACTACTAGTGTCACATTATATGCTGACCAAAATAATTACATTACATAACCAAAACTGGGTATGTGTAAGTAGTGTTTAAACCACACTACAAAATACATTTAGGTGGTTGACAGTTTGTGATCACATGGTAATGCCAATGCCTTATTCGAGGCAATAGAGAATCAGAAGCTTCAGCATTTGTGAAGTGTTCCACAGCAAATTTTAGAACAAATGAATCACCTGCCCGAGTGTGACTTAGTTTAAACAGCTGACCATCACTTGAAGGTTGGAAGTTATGGTTAATTGTGTTCAAGCGTACTGCATAAATAAAAATTGCTGGTATTACATGCTGTTATTTTTATTGTTATGTTCATTGGTTATCTATAACATGGAAGCTACATCAATATAATAGAGCACTTGGTATGTGGTAATGATTGACCCCCCTCCACACTCAACTACCTTCTCATTTCATTCTGGACCATATGGGGGGAGGGGTGACTGGAAAACACTTTCTAAATTACTATAAAAATATTTACAAATTTACCTTTCTCTAACATTCTCTTCACTCTGTCCTACATACATATTCAACAATTGGGACCTTTAACAGACAGGAAAATTAAGGCTGCATTCCGTAGCAACAGCTTTGGCTAATAAAGTTTTCCTTTGCCAGGTGGCCCGTAAAGAAGAAGTCGACGCACACATGGAAGAGTCAAAGGGAGATAAATCATCTTCAATACATTTCAAAAAAAACGGAAGAATAACTTGTTATCGACATAATGCCAAAAACATACCTGAGCGCCTCAGGACCAGAGCAGTTAGTTCTGGGTGGACGAAGGGCATATTTATAGTGCGAAGTATTTCCTCCTTAAGAGACGACAGACCACCAACATCTTTCCAAGATACGGTAGGTAGGATTCTAGGGGCTCCAATAGCTCAGCATATGCAGCATGCATTGTCTCTGTCACATTAAAAACCCCTTTAAAACTAAAAATATTTAAATAACCATTAAGAATATTGAATTATTAACTACCTAATGCTTCGTCTACATCTTCTTGTAGTAAAATTATTTTGTTCTTGATTTTTCACAATTTGATGTATTTCGGGAAGTTGACCTTAATTGCTTGTAACGAATACTGTTAAAAAGAAATGTTGTTGTGATATCAATTTCAATATCTTTAAAGTCATTTGCCAAAGTCTTTAAAGATTATAAGAACCATGATGAAAGGAAAATGATATAATTATTCAAACATGATACCCAAGAGCATTGCTTAATAATGCCACAATATCAGCAAATAGAAATCCAGATGTCTGAGCTGCCAACTTTTTAAAACCGATAGTTCAGTATCCAATTTATATTTATCTTTCTTAAGTAACCAGTCAGCATAGATGCTCTCTGCGATTCATTTGGAAACCAATAACATGTAAAACATTTCAGGAAAGTTCGAGCCACTGCTGCAGGTAGTGACCGAACTAAAAAACAAACATTGAAACCCTTATTGTAAATTTTGGATTTTGTTAAAAATTTCAAATCACATCTACCAAACTTTTACTAGTCACAAACACTGTATGATTCAATTACTTTCAAGCTAAATTAATTTATGGTGTTCCAGAATTATTTACAAAGTAAAGAAAATAATATTCTATATGTCATCTTATTTAACAATGCAACAAATTATTTATTTTTTCCCAATGTTTACTTTGTACATATGAAACAGAAGAAGAAAACAAAGTGAATCTACAGAGATCTGGTTCACAAATATAATTTTCCTGAATTCTGCAGCAATTAATTACAGATTCTCAAAAAAAACAACTTTTGCATATGAGTATTATTCAACTCCATAAATGTATATACCATCAGCAATGTTTACAAAAAATATTCAGTGACATAACTCTCAGCAGAAATAAATTCTCCTTAATTCCCTTTCTGCCTAATAATTACAAAGCAAAATGTTTACCACCACAAGAATCTTTAATAGTATCACAGGTTGCTATAATGAAAACAGGATATTTGGAAGAGTTTCTCTGGTATAATTAAATAAATTTGTTATCTCTTCCTGAAATGTAATCATTATTCGTTGATCATCTTCTCCATCTTTGTCTTTAACATTGGCCTGTAAACATAGTAGTCGCCACAAAAAAAATATGGAATTTACATAAACTTGTAAAGTTACAAAAAAAATACTATAGATATAAATTAATAATGGAAAAAAATTAAATGGTTCGATTGCATTAAAAATTTATGAAAAACTAACTCTAAATTCCTGAAAAAATAAAATGCAAGGGGGAACATTCTTCTTAACTTTGCTAAGTACAAGTTTCAGCTTTCCTTCTGAATAGCCAGTGTTGAACTATGCATATGAGAACAATATTAACTGAAAGTACATTAACACCAATTGATGCAGTACAGTTCCACAATTCTCTTTTACCAATCTCTTGTGGGCCCAAATAACAGGAACATTGGATTTATCTACAGTGCCTGGTGTTTTACTAAAAATGGGTCAAAAACTGGGCAAGCAGTTGTTTCATAGTATTCACAACAATCCTCTGGGACAAATATCTAAAATAAATGAACTTGTAGTTTTTTGCTGTGGGACAGTCTTTGAAGGTGTTAGCAACACATGAAGACTTCAGAGGTAAATAACAATGTTTATTTAGAAAACTTTGATGAAGTGTTGAAAACTTCTTGTGTACAATAATAACCACAGACAACACTATTTGAAGGTATTGCTACAGTGTATGGCCAGATAAATCAACAACATAAAAAGAGTGTATCATTCTTAGGTTGTGCTTCTGAAAAAATTTAGCAATGGCCAAATATTGTTTTATTTCTATGCTATAAATGAATCCTTTGGTCAAATATCGAGGAATTCGGAAAATGCATTTTCAAAAATATCATTTAATACTTCATGGTCAATATCATTTGAAGATTGCACCAAAGCAATTTTAGCCGTTTCTGCTGTTTGGGGTACAAAACTTGGACAATCTGTGTCTGAAATATTTGATTTTTGTAACAATTGGCAAAAATAGCGCATAATTCTTTGGTCACATCCCAAATTTTGACAGATTTTTCAAGTTGTGATCATGACATCACCAACAATGGCATATGTGTCTTCCAGATCTTCTAGAGCTATCACTTGAACAATAATAGCATTCGTTTCATTTGTGTTCCTTGCTTGCTTATCATGTACATCTTTCACAATATTCATTACAAAATATTCTCATTTTAACCCAACTGCCATTTGTTACACCCAATAACTTGAGTGTACTGTCTGGAATTAAAACACTACTGCAGGAATCTGTCATATGTGAACTTCCATAATAAGTATTGATGAGTTTTGTAACTATTTCTTGAAGGTACAACACGGATTATATGGCTTGCCCCATCTTCCTTTTACGATTACTGATATTATATGACAATTTGAAAGCTGGGGAAAAATAATTTGAGGGTATTTTGGATATAGGATTCTTGTGGTGAACTGCAAAACATTCAACAAAGTTTGTGCTTCCGTTTTATCTTTAAAAATAAACCATTACTATGTGGTCATTCACAAAAAAATATGGCAGAATTTTTACCAGTCTTTTTACTAGAAAGCTTAACAGGAAGTCAACATACTTTCGACATGTTTTAAAAGTCGCATATCAGAGTTGACAAATTTTTCCACCTTCATCGTGCACCACATGCCCACACTGCCCACATACGCGGCTATCTTCGATTTCCGAGAATCTTGATGAATGGGATGCGGATGATTTGCTGCATTTTGGAAGAGCATGGCAGGCCTGTGTAAATAGTAGTAGGCAGAGGGTAATACTTGTAAACAAAAGATACGCAATCGTTTATTGAACCCCGGTGTGATTGTTACACCTGTTGTGTTGCTAAAAACCGTGATTCGAATAATAAACGAATTAGAAGATAATGAAAAGAAAGTATCTAAAACTATGGCGCGTTCCGAGGTTAAGAATGAAGTACGGTCGCTCATCGGCAGTAGGGCAGCAGGTCTACAATGATGCCAAGCGTGGCGCTTTTCTGCTGTACTGTATGAATCGAAAGACAACGCGCCCGATGGGATGAATCTCGCAATGATGGTAGACGGCCAGTTTGCACTAATAAAGTCGAAAGCGCGATTTAAATTAAGAAGGTGACTGACAGTTCTGTGTGACGTCAGGACGCCTCTCCCGTTTCCATGGCAGCTGCCAACCAGAGAGAGACAAAAATTGAACGTGTCAGGTCGCTCAGTTGCCACTGCCGAAAACACGGGGAACATTTGAGCATCGCACAGCGACTTCCCTGCCCGCCGCGCCGCCAGCGTTTCTGCCTATGCTGCGCGCGCAATGTGTACTGTGTTGCAGTGATGCATTGCGTTGAGGTTAGGCTTTGTCGTTATTTTTTTACACTTTTACACGTATTTTTTGAAGTGTTGTGTTTTTCGTGGTCCCGGTAAACACGTGCTCAGTGGTTTGCTGACCTGGCAAATCCCTCCAATCACAAATGTCAATCACCTTCTTAATTTAATCGGACCTTAGTTAATTTGTCCCGGACCTTCTCCAATTTTATGAAAGCGCATTTTCTTCCCTTTTCTCAAATCTAAAAACTATTCCTATGAGACTTCCGATACTCAGGAAACGTTTCAGTTAAAATTCTCACGTCCTTTGTGCTTCGAAAATGTCATAAGAAATCAAGGAGAAAATAAATTTATTTAAAGTGCACCATTATTTCAATTACAATATCCAAAAATCTCAAGGCAACTACATGCAGTTGCAAAAAGGTCAAGGCTGTGTCCTTTTTAACCACTAGAGGAAATAGTGTTTTGATTATCAAAACAAAATGTTTAAAATTCCCTTTGTCGACAAAGTCGGGCCCCACTGGAACAAACTGATTTGATTCACGAGACACCGAGCTGCCTCGCGCCGGGAGAGGCGGACAGTAGTCTTGTGAGCATTGAGTACGAATCCCGTTCGAAAATATAATTATAGTTAAAAATAATACTTATAAACATTAAACTCAATCTAAACCACGATTAAAGGAGCGCTTCCATAGCAACGACCATTAAAATGCTCGAGAGTCCATTAAAAAATTTTTAGCGACTTTTGGTTTAGATTTTAGCAGAGCTTATAAAACGGGATAAATATGACGTTGACACAAAACACAATTTGGGAATAAATGTAAACAAAATTTGTTTTTACAATTACTTTTGGTTCAGATATATTGAAAGTAGTATGCTAGCATAATCTCTTCGTTAATGCCTTAAAACACATTTTTTTTCGTTCGCCAATCACAAAATAAATCATAAGCTTTCTGATAAGTGATGTCAGATTAAGAAGGCATCAAGCTATAAATAGGTATATATAGAGATAATAAAAATAATAGAGCTTTGCAGCTTCTGCTTCCTCCAGAATATCATCTGACACGAAATATCTTCTGATACTTCGAAATTCCCAGACATTTTCCTCAATCAGCTTACAGTCATTGTAACATTCATGGCCAGGGTGTATATATGACTTGGGTTCGGTTCGAATCTTTTCATCTAAAACCGTACTTAGAAGCTATAAGCCTGTGGTTAAGTCGGAGGGAGAGGCGAGTAAAACCAAACGGTGTTTGGTCCGCATCGAAGTTGACGGGGGGCTGATGCAGCTAAGTTTTGCTTCTTTTATAGAAAAAAAATACTCCAATAACCACCGTTTGGCGCTTTAGGACGCGCTCTAGTCGTATAATTTAGCAACATAACAATTGAATAGCATTAAAAGTGGCAAAAACATGCTACCAGAGGTCTGCATACGGCTCCTGTGCTGGCACGAATGCGACAACAATGGGCGAGCGCTGTGCGAAACAAGAATTATTCTAGGCCGAAATGGGTTAGAGAGGCATCCACAGCAACGACCGCTAAAATCCTTGAGAGTCCATTAAAAATATTTTAGCGGATCTCGGGAGTTTAGATTATACTAATGCTCATAAATCTATGGATGAATATTGACCCTTTGTCCCGGTTTTTATTTTTGTCTCCACCTCCCCTTTTGTCCCACATATTCCCTTTTGAACCCCTTGGGTAATTATGTTCTATTGTCCCATTTTTGTTCCAATTCTTAGCTTTTATGGGAACGTGTACAGAAAAATCACATCGGGTTGTAATGAAAGGTCTCTGTTAAAACAATAGAAAGTATAAGGAATAATACTGATCAAACAAACAAAATAAAACTTTTTAAATGAAAATTTCTTTCAAAGAATGTTTCTGTACTCTCTGGTTTTCACTTCAGCAGCCCTGTTGCAGGTTTTCGATTCCGAAGGGAGAGGGGTTCAGCCGATACATTGCTCCAGGACCCTACGATTTTCAAGAGGGACCCATTGGAGCTCAACAGAAGCAGTGCTGGCGGCACAACGGAGAACGACGAGAATTACCGTGCGATATTCCATTTTGATGATACCCCGTGCGCCAAGAAAGAAAAAAACCGAAGTATAGAAGCAGTGACAAGATACTGAAACTTTTATATAAATGTAGTATCAGAGGTGCACCTACGAATTTCTCTGGGGGGGGACCAACCGATTAGCGTTCCGGCGGATTCGATATTTCCTTATATTTTTACTTCCCTGTATGCATATCTATGTACGGAATAATATACGTAGTATAGGGAAAATTATGTAATGCTGCCGAAAATCGAATTCGAGATTTCAACGGAAATACACGTTTTGGGGTTCCCCTGATACCGAAAAAAAGGTTTTTTACATTCCCGTATACAGGGAGTAATAAACGTAGTATAGGGAAAGTTATGTAAAGCTGCGCGAAAAAACGGCGGATTTTCGGCAGAACAAAATTCATATAAGGGGCTCTGATATCGAAAACGTGGGTAAATCCAGTTGCAAAATTAAGGGAACAAAAACCTCTGACACGTAGTGTAGCCAGAATCCCCTGTTTTGTGGGTTTTTGATACCGAAAAAACCAATTGACAGCAAAACGTCCGTCTGTCTGTCTGTGAACATCACTAGCACCTAAACCATGCGCAATTTTTTTTCCAAATTGAAGAAACCCCTGTCCACCCTAACTCGAGTTGAAGCACTGAGATTTTGAAAAACATTCTTCAAGTTTGGGAGTACTTTACATAAGGCAATTTCAAAATTCAAAGGACATTTTTCAAAATTTTCTCAAAAACAGTTCCAAAGAAAAAAGTTGGACCCGCGTTCGAGAAAATTTTGAAAATGTCCCAGGGGCTTCATGTAAAGTACCCCCAAATTTTTAAGGAATGTTTTTCAAAATCTCCAAGCTTCGACTAGGAGCCAGATCGGACAGGGGTTCTTCAATTTGGAAAACAAAATTATGTATGGTTTAGGCGCTAGTAGTGTTCACAAGACAGAAGGACGGATGGACGTTTTGAAACTAGTGGTGCTACAACAGCACTTACTTTCCCGTATTAGAGGAAACAGCTAATTAGTACTGTAATATTGCACTTTATGCGCTACTAACATCTTCGCTTGGAACTCACTATTTCCATTGCAGTGTTGTCAGAACTATGTGAATTCTACAACTTCACAAAAATAGAATGCAAAGTTTTGTAACCCTGTATTGGAAAAAGAAGCCTGATACCCTGGAAATATAGAAATGCCTTCCATTGGGCCATGATTAGGGAAGAGTATTTAAAACCATGCAACAAATTCTCTACTCACTACAAATGGTACAGCATTTGGTGCAAAACTAAATATTTGCCTGCAAATATCAACATAAATTAGACAATTATAACTCCTTTTCATACAGCTCCATTAAGTCACAAAAATGACACTAATTCACAGATATTCGCGAGCGCAAAGTGAATTCCATTGTTGCAGATCCTGCATTGTCGCTATTCTGAGAGCTATTAATTCTTTTTACTTATTTCAAATATTTCAAAATAAACAATTTCTAAAATATTAATGTGTAAGTCTATAACAAAGTTCGAATGTAAGAAACGAAGAAAGAAATAATATACCAAATTGCACATTCTAATTTACGACGCATCCAGCTGTCCGAAGCGCAGTACATTTACAAGCTGGCCCTATTTACGTTTGTTCCACAAACTTAAGGAAAAACTACTCGTATTTGAAAAATTAAGCATGGCCGTATTTAATTTTTTATTTATTTATTGTCAATATTCGGAAATTTGCCACATACTCTTTCTTGCCAGCTACCATCTATCATCGCCAAAAGTACATTTTTTTTTGTCATTTTTCTTAATTTTTTCGGTTTCCTATTGGTTAGAACAGAAACATTAATTTTAGAATATTAAAGAACACAAAAATCTAGCCGTAAATGGCAATTTTCTTTTAAAAATTATGTGCCATTTGAGAGAAAATGGTGTTTTTAGCGCTACTAAAAATGCGAAATTTGAAGCTCATTTTCACAGAAAATTTTTGAGTTTTCAAAATACTTTATTTGAAGTTATTTGAAGCACTTACACTCACAAATATAATCATCTTTACAAATTGCGGATAATGTGCGTATTAAAAATGTGAGAGATCTTTCAAAAAATTTACATTTATATAATTTTTGAAAAAAAACAAAAAAACTCAAAATAAACTTCATGCTATACTAATGAGTGTAATTAGCACTATCCGTTTACAAAAGTTTCAAGAAAAAATTGCAGCCATATACGAGAAAATGACGTTTGAGCATTTCTGAAAATGCCGAAATTTGAGCTACTTTTCACAGAAAACGGTAGTGTTTTCGAGAAACATTACTTGACATTATTTAAAGCATATATACTCGTAAATATAATAATGTAAAAAAATCGCCGATAATGTAAATATTAACGACGTGAGAGACAAGTAAAATAATTTACATTTTGGTAATTTTTGAAAAACCAACCGATAGACCAAAATGGCTTTTATGTCATGATAGAGTACATTTACCACTATCTCTACCAAGAGTTTAAAGAAAAAATTTGGAGCCGTTTTTGAGAAAAATTTTGTTTTTTGTAATTTTTTAAAATTGCACATATTGCACGCAATATTGCACGAAAACTACCAAAATTGTGAAAAACATTTACATGACCTTTATTAAGAACTCAATATGCAGAACAAATTTTATTTGAAGAAAAAATCTCTATCTTCAATTTTGTAGTTGGAGAAAGTCGCCGAAAAAAATTCAAACTTTCACAATTTTCGAAAATTCAGAGCTGTACGTGAAAATCGGACCTATGCCATGTTAAAAAGTGTATTTTCCTCTATTCATACAAGAAATTTAAAGAAAAAATTTGGAGTCGTTTTTGAGAAAATGTTGAAAATCCTCGGGGGGCTTCATATAAAGTACCCCCAAATTTTAAAGAATCTTTTTCAAATCACAAAGCTTTGACTAGCATCAGATCGACTGGGGAATATCAATTTTGAAGAAAATCGACGAACGGTTTAGGCGCTAGCGTTGACCACAGACGGACGACGGACAGATGGACGGACGGACAGACGGACGGAATGCCGTCAATCGATTTTTAAGTGTAAAGAAGCAACAAATCATGGATTTTGACCACACACGTGTTAGGGGATTTTTTTCTTAATTTAGCAACTGGTTTTATCCACTTATTCGTTTTCACGGCCCGGCAATTAATTTTTTTCCGCCGAAAATTGGCCATTTTTTCGCGCAGCATTACATAACTTTCCCTATACTACGTATATCACTCCGTGTATACGTACGTATACGGGAAAGTAAAAAACAACAACAGATTTCCGATTTCAGAGGACCCAAAATCATTATTTCTGTTGAAATCTCGAAATCGATTTTCCGCAGCTTTACATAACTTTCTCTATACTACATACGCACAAACGTACGTACACGAGGAAAGTAACTAGTGATGCTACAGAATGGCACAGACTTTTCTCGTATCAGTTAGGTTTCTAATTTCCTTGTTCTGGCCTAGCTGCTCTGTCTTGCCACATACGTTTGACAGTTGCCAGCTATCGCCCAAAGATTTTTTTTTATTATCTCAATTTTCGGTTTGCTTATTAGTGGAACCGAAATATTATTTTAAGAATATTAAAGAGGAATAAAACCTCGTTCTAAAAGCCAATTTTCATTGAAAAATTTGGTGCTGTTTTTAAGGAAATGGTGTTTTAGCGTTGGTTGGCTGGCTTGCTTACGTGACTGACGTGCTGTGGCTGTGCTCCAATATTTTTACTAATTTTTAGCTACTTTTTCTACATATTTCAGGTGACTTTTTGCTGTTAAACTGTCTTCTTTACTTGTTTACTTGTTACAGTTAAGCTGAAAGAGATTTATATTGTCCGAAGCAGTGAAAAAAGAAGTAATCCAAATATTTGATTTAAAGACGGCGTAACGGACAAACGTTCATTTGAACAGTGTAAAGACCATTAACCCTAGAATACTAACCATATTCTACATCCGTGCAGACTAACCATGAGTAAAATTTACTCACACTTGTTAATAACACGTTTAAAATTTAATGAAAGTTTTGGTGATTTCCCCTTTAGATTATAAGCTTCTCTGTTTATTTGGAAGGGATTATAGCATAATATATGATAAGAATTAAAATTCAAAGAACACTTTATGCAATTTTTATTTTTCCGACAACACGTAATTTTGTACTTCTTGTAATAAAGTTGAAAATGTAGAAACTAGTAAAACAAAACAAATCAAATAATACAATTCATCTTAAGAACAAATAGGGTACAATTTGTTTTCATGTTAACCAAAACATGCCTCTTAAAAATCCCCGCTTCTTTCTCTTATTCTGAAAATTCAGGGTGTCCCTATTTCAACTCCTGGAATTCCTTCAATTTGTTAATCTGTCTGCTCAGGTTCATCGTCACTAGGACAAAAATTTGGATCGGAATCACTGTCGCTCAATCTATCAATAATGTCCTCTTCTTCACTACTGTCCACTTCATCTACTTCCAGAATCCACCGTTCAATACGTTTTTCATCGGACATATTGTTTACACTAAATAATAAGAAATATTATAAGATATTTTAAGATGAATATTACTTAAAAACTGAAAATTCTAATTCAAGTAATTATTGACTTACATGTAATTCTTACACACGCCAAACACCTTCCAACCCTAACGATGAGTAATTCTTACTCAAGTCAAACACCCCGCAATACTAACGATGAGTAAAATTTTACTCACTGTCACGCGGAAAAATCACTCCAGAAATGGGGCAAATGGGACTCAGGCAAGTTTACCTCAAGAGGAGTATTGCAAACTGACTCAAGGACACACTGCTAACGGCTGGGTTCGATGTACAAGGATTCGGGAGTACAAAACAAAAGGTAACTGTATGAGTAAAATTTACTCATGGTTTAGTATTCTAGGGTTAATATTAAATTTCTCTGTAAATTAATTGAAATTTGCGTAAAGTTTTAAACTATTAGTGAAAAGTGTTGTGAAAATTGTGTGAAAACATAAAAATTCAAAGTTTCGTAACCACAGTAACGGAAAGACTTGAACTTTAAATTTGTGGAAGTGGTGAATTTCGTGGCCTTTCAATAGGTAAAGTATAGTAATCTAATTGTATTTATTAGTTTGCAGCTTCAATCTATTAAACACACTGAACGCTTTTTTTAAAATTTAATTAATCACATTTAAATACTAATTAGAATCAGATCACCGTTATTTTTAAATAAATACGTAACGTAATTTAAATAAGTTAATACAATTAAATTTAAAAGATAAGTTAGGGAGTAGTTTTTTGGTAGTATTCTGAATTATCTATTTACTTATTTTCATATTTACCACGCACTTGACACGCATTCGTGACATGGCTACTAATCGTTATACACTCTCTACTCTCTACGCTCTCAAAGCCGATCTTCTGAAAGCCTTCACACACATCAACAGTAATTTAGATGAACATATCCGAAGGCTCGAAGAGGTCGTTCAAAACACAGACGGTTGGACAACAATAGGCAACACCGCAAAAACCTCCAACCGTCCATTCGCGGAAGCAAAAACACAATCACCACCACCAATCACGACTCAAAACAGATTTTCTGTATTAGACTACTACAATGAGTTTCCTTGCCTTCCCAATCCTCACCACCCCCACCCATCATCGACACGTCCATTCACAAACCAACGCAAACAGGCTAGCAAGCGCAAAGTAACAAAGACACGTAGAGTTGCGCAAACTGGCTCACCAGAAAACAAGGACATTCCCACTGAGCCTATCAAAAAGGTACTCATTTTAGCAGATAGCCATGGGCGACAAATCTCCTCCCCTGCTCAGTGAGAAACTCCCAACCAATTTCTCTGCCATGTGTGTGTTTAAACCTAACGGGAGGTTTGCCGACGTGACCAGTGAGTTGGACACGCACACAAAAACCCTCACCAAACGGGATACTGTAATTATCATAGGAGGGCAGAATGACATTAATTTGGGTGGTCACTTTACGCCTGAAGAACATGTTGACAAATTACAACGTGCCGCCCAAAACACGAACATTGTAGTCTCGACTCTGCCCTTCTGGTACAACAAGCCCACACTATGCAAAGAAATTAGTCACGCAAACAACCAATTGAAACTGCATCTGAGAGACACACATGTTAAATTGTTTGAGCTAAACTTTCTCTCAGAAAAACACTTCACCCGACATGGTCTTCACCTGAACCTTGTCGGAAAACATGCACTCGGTAGTGAGCTTGCAAAACACATCATTTCACAAACTTGGCAGTGTCCTGCCCAAGACCCATCCCCACCCCACATCTCCTAGTTTCTCTTCCATCCCCTGGGACCCCTTTGGACCCAATTACCTTATCCCCTGAACCTAATCCGTGTATTACCTCTCCCACTATTCATTCCTCTACACCTGTCACCCCTCCTTCCTCACCTCTTGTCACTGCTGGGACACGATACTTCCTTCGACCACGCACTCGAGGTAAAACTGAAATAAATAAATAGCAACTACAGTCAGATGCAGCAGAAAAACATCCGTGTAGGTACATGCAAAAGATTTGAATAATGCATCATAATGTGCAATCTCTTTCAAATAAATTGAATTTATCGAGGCAGCATTACAATGTGATCTAAGACAAATAGATGTTTTTTGCTTTACAGAACATTGGTTGTCTCAAAATGATATAAATACACTCCAAATTCCTAGCTTTTACCTTGCAGGATCGTATTGTAGGGCGAGGGAATCAAATAAGGGCCCTGCTTACGGAGGTTCGTGTATTTACATAAGAAATTATATTGATTCTACCTTCTTGTCAGAATTCAATTTATATGCAGTTGAAAAAGTTTTTGAAACAACAGTAGTACATCTTACTACGCTCAAAATTATCTTACTTTGCATTTACAGACCTCCAACAAAGCGAGCTTCAGATTATTTCACTTTCTTGGAAAATCTAGAGATAATTCTGAACAAAATTAGTAAACTCTCTTTTAAATCCATTGTTATATGTGGAGATTTCAATATTGATTTTCTGAGCGAATCCCACGAAAAAGAGAAGTTTCTCAATTTACTTCATTCTTTTAATTTAGACATTACAGTGAATGTACCTACACGGAATACGCTTAAATCACAAAAAGCATTAGATCAAATTATAATTAACAAAACCACAACTACATAGTATGAAATAATAACGAATAATCTAGGATACAGTGACCACGATGCACAAATTCTTACAATTACTAAGAACATAAACACTGACACAATAAATAATACACGCATGTGCAGAGCATTCACTAAAGTTAATATAAAATTATTTACGGACTACTTGATGAAGGAATCATAGGACGAAGTTTATAACGCTGTTGACACAAATGAAAAATATAATTTATTTTTCTCCAAGCTTTCAATTCATTTTAACGCGTGCTTTCCTCTTAAAAAGAGAAAAGTAAACATTTCAAGCAAAAGTAATACTTGGATCACACAAGGAATTAGAACATCGTGTAAAAACAAACGTACGCTTTACTTTATTTCTAAACATCATAACGCATCACCCGGTTTCCATATATACTTCCGAGAATATAAAAGAATTTAAGAAAAGTAATAGTTCAGGCAAAAATAATGAAAAATAGTCAGGACATTTTGAGCGCTAGTAACAAAACTAAAGCAATGTGGGATATCGTAAAAAATACAACCACATCATCTCGATACCTTGTAGAGAATGTTATTTTAAAGGATAATGAAAGAGAAACGAGTAATCCGGAAAAAGTTGCCAATCTCTTCAACAAACACTTTTCCAGAATTGCGTCTGATCTCACGAAGGGACTAAACTCACAAAATTCAACATTTTACACTTCCCAAAAATTTCAGATACGATGTTTATTTCCGAAACTTCTCCCAACGAAATCCTCAGAATAGTCAGTAAACTAAAAATAAATATTCATCTGGTTTAGATGAATTTCCGGATTGTTTATTAAAAACTTGTGCACCTGCCTTTATACATCCGTTAACTCACATTTTCAATGCTTCTTTATGTACAGGAATATTTCCAGATATTTTCAAAACAGCAAAATTAAGCCACTTTTTAAAAAGGGAACAAAAATGATATTCAATATTACCGGCCAATTTCTCTTTTGTCAGTTTTCTCAAAAATATTAGAAAGGCTTTTCTACTTACGAATGGAAACATTTCTCAGGAAAAACAGAGCGTTTTCAGACTCACAACACGGTTTTAGAAAATCAAATCTACGGAAACTGCCATTTTTTCTTTTCTCAAAGATGTTGCTTCATCAATAGACCAAAATGAAGTACCCATTGGAATATTCTTAGATCTCTCTAAAGCTTTTGACGTTATTGACCATAAGATCTTGCTCTCAAAATTACCTTCGTATGGAATTCGTGGTATTGCCCTAGATTGGATAACTTCTTACCTTAAACATCGGACTCAAAGAGTAGAAATACCATACTGGCAGGAAAGGACATTACATACTTATATTTCCAATTCTTTGCCAATTGTGCATGGGGTCCCGCAAGGTTCGATCTTAGGTCCTATTCTCTTTCTGTTATATGTAAACGATATGCCCTCGTCTATTAAAAATGGAAGAACGGTTCTGTTTGCTGATGACACGAATGTTCTTTGCAAAAAAGAAGCAGTAAATAGAACAATTTCAGAAGTTTCAAATTGGTTTAATAATAACAAATGAATTGTTAACGAAAGAAAACTGTTTCAATGCATTTTTGCATCTCAAATCGGAAAACGCATGTTCCATTGAAAATGAACAATATGCAATTAGCTGATGTTGAGGCAACAAAATTTTTAGGTCTTTCAATTCAATCAAACCTCAAATGGAATGTACATATAACAGAATTAAACACTAAATTAAGTTCATTATGCTATGCATTCAGAATTCTTTCAAATTCTGTCAGCCTTCATGCAGCTCGTTGCGTTTATTTTGCAAATGTGCATTCCCGCCTGAGATATGGCATAATATTCTGGGGAAGCTCATCCTGTAGTATTCAGACCTTCAGATTGCAAAAGAAAATTATTCGAATAATGAAAAAATGCCTTCCACGTGATTCCTGCAAGCTTCTTTTCATTGAGCTGGGAATCCTACCATTGCCTTGTCTATTTATTTACGAATCTGTAATATTTGTCAAAAATGACCTACTTAACGGAGGGAACATATTTTCATGCAATATTGATATTTATAATTACAACACACGCCGTAGAAATCACGTTCATCAAGTGTCAGTATCAACAGCTCAGTACAAGAAATCAACATACAATACATGTACGTTACATTACAACGCATTGCCAGATGACATAAAACAATTAAAGTCGGTACACAAATTTAAGTTAAAAGTAAAATCTTTTCTGCTGCAAAACTGTTTCTATACAATTAGAGACTATACTGATCGTGAAAAAGAAAAATAATGTTTAATGTAACAAAACAAAGATATATAATGAATTAGTTTATGTTTGCATTGTATACATTTAAAAAAATATTTAATACGCCTGTAACAAGTAATGTACTTCAGCTTCCGGGTCAATGACCCCCATCTCGATCAGGTTTTTGTCCAGTTTCCCTGATCCATTGAGCAAAAGCTGAGATGGCCCCTTGTTTTGCTTCTGGACGTAAATGTAGCTTCACTGTGCGCACGTTTTGTTGAGCACTCCTTTTGCTTGTAGTTTCATTTACAGTTGAAATTGATTTTCTATAACTCGGGAAAAAACATTTTCTAAATTCATTATTTCTTTTTTTATTTCTTTATATATATATATATATATATATATATATATATATATATATATATATATATATATAAAATTCTGGCCCTCAAGAAAATGTGCGCAGATAATTTTTTTCCCCACACGTCATACACAGTTTTTACTGTTTTTTTGACAAATAAATAAATAAATAAATAAATAAATAAAGCGTAAATAATTTAATAGTAAATATTGTATGATGTAAAGTAAATTTTGGTGCAGTCCTTTGTTTTTTTTCAAAAATTACACAAATATATTTTTACTTTCCCGTATACGTACGTATACACGGAGTGATATACGTAGTATAGGGAAAGTTATGTAATGCTGCGCGAAAAAATGGCCAATTTTCGGCGGAAAAAAATTAATTGCCGGGCCATGAAACGAAAAAAGTGGATAAAACCAGTTGTTAAATGAAGTAAAAAATCCCCTAACACTTGGTGTAGTCAGAAACCGTGTTTCTAGGTCCTTGATACCGAAAAAACAATAGAAAGGAAAACTCCGTCTGTCTGTCCGTCCGTCCGTCCGTCTGTGAACAGTGCTAGCGCCTAAACCATATGTACGATTTCTTCCAAAATGGACATTCCGTGGTCGATCTGATTCTAGTCAAAGCTTTGAGATTGAAAGATTCTTCAAAATTTGGGGGTACTTTATATGAAGGCCCTCTCGGATTTTTCAAAATTTTCTTAAAAACGGCTCCAAATTTTTTCTTTAAATGTCTTGTATGAATAGAGTAAAATACACTTATTAACACGGCATAGGTCCGATTTCACGGATAACTCCGAATTTTCAAAAATTGTGAAAGTTTGAATCTTTTTTCTATCTACAAAATTGAAGATAGAGATTTTTCTTCAAATAAATTTATTCTACACATTGAGTTCTTTCATGAAGGTCATGTAAATGTTTTTCAAAATTTTAGTAGTTTTCGTGTAATATGTGCAATTTAAAAAAAATACAAAAACAAGATTTTCTCAAAAACGGTCCCAAATTTTTTCTTTAAACTTTTGGTAGGGATAGTGGTAAATGTACTCTATCAGATGACATAAAAGCCATATTTCTCTATTGGTTTTGTTTTTTCAAAAAATTACAAAAATGTAAATTTTTTCACATGTTTCTCACGTCGATAATATTTACATTAGCGGCAATTTTTTCACATTATTATATTTACGAGTATATATGCTTTAAATAATGTCAAGTAAAGTTTCTCAGAAACACAACCGTTTTCTGTGAAAAGTAGCTCAAAATTTCGCATTTTCAGAAACGCTCAAACGCTATTTTCTCATATATGGTTACAAATATTTTCTTGAAACTTTTGTAACGGATAGTGCTAATTACGCTCTTTAGTATAGCGTAAAGTTATTTTGAGTTATTTTTTTGTTTTTTCAAAAATTACATAATTGTAATTTTTTTGAAAAATCTCTCACATCCTTAATATGCACATTACCAGCAATTTGTAAACATTATTATATTTGTGAGTGTAAGTGCTTCAAATAACTTCAATAAAGTATTTTTGAAAACTCAAAATTTTTCTGTAAAATGAGCTTCAAATTTCGCATTTTTAGTAGCGCTAAAACGCCATTTACTCTTAAACGTCACATAATTTTTAAAAGAAAATTGCCAGTTATGACTACGTTTTTGTGTTCTTTAATATTCTAAAATTAATGTTTCCTTTCTACCAATAGGAAACCGAAAAATTAAGAAAATGCCAAAAAATGTAGTTTGTTCGGTGATAGATGACAGCTGGCAATAAAGAGTTTTGTGGCAATTCCGAATAGCTAGCGAAGACCCAAGGAAATAGAAAACTAATACGGGAAAGTCTGTAGCACCACTAGTTTTAAATATCTCTAACACCGGTAATATGCACAATTTCAGCAATTTGTAAACACTATTGCAGTTGCGAGTTAAAGTGCTTCAAATGATTCCAAATAGTTTTTCGAAAACTCAAATTTTTCTTTGAAAAACAGCTTCAAATTTCGTATATACAGTAATGCTTGGCCATTTTCTTTAAAACGACTTAGAATTTTTTCTGTGAAATTGGACATGTATGCTACGTTTTACTTTTCTTTAGTTTTTTCGGTTATACTCTAAGGAAATCGAAAAATTTAGACATTTTTTAAAAATGTACATTGGATGTCGATAGATGGTAGCTGGCAAGAGGATGGGTAAAATTTGGGGGTATTTTACATGAAGCCGAAGAGATATTTTGAATTTTTTTTCAAAAATGGCTCCAAATTTTTTATTCAAATATCTCGTAAGAATTGAGTAAAATACACTTACTCGTACAAAGATGACATAGGTCCAATACAACAAAAACAAGATTTACGCAAAAATCGCTACAGATTTTTTTCTTTAAACTTTTTTAGGGTAGTGCTAAATGCACTATATTAGATGACAAAAACGCAATTTTGTTCTTTTCTTTTTTTTTCAAAAATTGCAAAAATGTAATTTTTTTGACTTGCCTTTCACGTGGTTAATATTTACATTAGCGGCGATTTGTTGACATTATTATATTAATGAGTACATGTGCTTTAAATAATGTCAAGTAAAGCTTCTCGAAAACTCAACCGTTTCCTGTGAAAACTAGCTCCAATTTCCGCATTTTCAGAACCACTCAAACGCCATTTTGTCAAAAACGGCTGGAAATTTTTTTCTTGAAACTTTTCGTACTAATTGCATTGTTAAAGATGACATACATTTAATATTGCTGTAACGTTTTGTTTTTAAAAAAATACACAAATGTAATTTTTTATATATATCTCAGGCCGTTGTAATGCACATTTCCAGCAATTTGTATACAATATTATACTTGTGAGTAGAAGCGCTTCAAATAACCTCCAATAAAGTTTTCCGAAAATTCAATAGTTTTCTGTGAAAAAAGGCCTCAAATTGTGCTTTTACAGTAACTCTTAAATGTTATTTTCGTGAAAACGGCTCCAAATTTTTCAACGAAATCTCCAATATGACAAAGTTTAACTCTTATTTAATATTCTGAAAGTAATATTTCGAATCTACCATTAGGAAACCGGAAAATTGAGAAAACTGCAAAAAATGTGTTTTGGACTGCGAGAGGTGGCAGCTGGCAAAGGATGGAACACCTTCAAGCTAGCCTAGACAAAATTAATTAGAAAACTAGTAGTACGAGAAAGTTTGTACCATTCATTGCACCACTAATTCATTTTTGCTTCAAGAAATTATGTTGAATTGTTCAGTTTTAACCCCTTCTCCGGGCAAGGTACTTTTGTATCGTATCCGGGCAAGCAGTGTCCATCAGATACTGTTGTGCAGTCAATGTTTTTCCACGATTCTCTTCTTCAACTTTTCCGCACCTATTGTTTTAGAATTTCAGTATAATGACGAAAAATGAATAATTAATGAAAATAATTCCTTATTATACCAAAACTTACAAAAAGTGATGGAGTGTAAGGTTTTTCGTATACTGAGAATATATTGCACATTGAACAAGTTTCAATTTTTCTTCTCTATAAATTCAGATATTCTGATTAACCCTAGGATGCATGGGCCTATGAAACTACACGAATGCATATGCAGGGCCTCCGAGGCCCCTGCGACATTTTCACTCAAAAAATGCAAATTTTTTTAATATTCGTTTCTTTAGAGCATACATTTAAATAAAATTAAACCCCATACCATTCAACAAATGCTTATTTATTGCAATATTTGTTAATATAACACATAATATTACACTTATTCATTGTGAATTTTTGTAGAATATCTTTACAAGCATGAGGAACAAATAATATGGCTATGTTCTTTGCACACAGATCTGTTACATTTTTCACATACCATTGTGCTTTTCCTGTGTCTTTCATATGGGCAGAAAGAACATCTTCTTCTTTGTTGCACACATCTAAATGTTTCTGGGGTGGGTTCTGGACGCACTATACCGCACAATGAAAGAGCATGTTGCAATGATTTGGGTAAATTTGGTTGATTCGCTCTCCTCCTCCATGAGGTTTCTAACTAACTCAAACGACAAGTCTTTCAAGAATAATCTTCTTGTATCATTTCTTCTTGGATAAAACTCTAAATTTTGAGCTGAAAATATAATTTGACTGTTTAGTGCAGCAAACGTCCATAACGTTCATCCACAAGACGAAAGGCCACCGCCGAGTTTGTCTCTTGCACGTGTAATTTTTCACTTTCTGATCCATTTGATCAACACCACCTTTTGTTTCGTTGTAAAAGCATATAATTTCTGGTTTATTTTTCATATTGTTGCTATCAATGGCCTTGTCGTGATGCATTGTGCTTATCAGAATTACCGCTCTTTTCTTTTAGGCACATAGCTCACCATTGTTACTTTTCCCTTGAATCCAAAAAGGGAAAGACTTTATCTCTCTCAGTGCAGATGGCAACATTTCTTTTGGGTATGTCAGGCTTGTTATGTCTCAGAGTCCCGACAACTGTGATTCCTTTTTGAAGCATTTCTTCAGCAAGTGGAACACTACAAAAGAAGTTATCAAATGTGATGTTCCGTGATGAACCTTCAACAATCTTTGCCAAATCATTTACAACTCCTCTTGCCAAGTTCTTTTGTACTGGCTCGTTTGGCTTTCTTCCATTGTAAATGGTTCCGTTTATTGCGTAAGAATTTTTTGAATCACAAAGCCAAAAAATTTTGATGCCATATTTAGCGGGTTTTTTGGGCATGTATTGTACGAAACTGCATCTACCTCGGAATGAGAGCAACTGCTCGTCAATAGTAAGATATGCATTAGGAGTCATAACATTTTGACAGTTCCCAATGAACATTTCCCAAACATATCTAAAGGCAGCAAGTTTATCTGTTTGGGCACGTGACGCTCTGGTGCGCCGATCATCGAATCTAATAACTCTTCTAATATCTTCAAATCTATTTACAGACATAGTAGCTCTGTACAGAGGGTTTTGCTTTTGATCTAAAAACAGTTCCCTAACTGGTACATCCCAGCTTTTCTCCACACCAGCAAGAAGTAATAATCCAAAAAATGCATTGATTTCCATCAACGGTAATTTGTCTCCAAGTTTTTACCCTTTTCTGTTGCAATTCGCCTTCCCTCTAAATTCGAACATAGCAATATTTCATCAATAATATTTTGAGTAACAAAATAGTCCCATGCCTGTTTAGGTGTTGAAGTAGTTATTCCTCTTTTAGGGCCAGAAGTCCATGTAATAATATTATGTGCAAGTGTACGAGAAGAAACTGGAGAATCATGTTGCCAAACAGTACCATTTCTACTTATAAATGTTCCAGCAGTAGGGGGGCTAGTAACACTCACCGAAATATCAGCGTCGCTTTCTGAACAAGAACTTGTGCTGTGATCATCACTTTCAATATCTGTCACTAAAGGATGATATTCTGGATCTAAATCTGAATCATCACTGTTTACATCATCAAGAACTTCCTCCTCAATCAACCATTCTTCCACCGTAGGTTCAAAATCACCAGCTGAAGCTGAGACGTAACGTCTATCACGTGAAAAAGCCATACTTCAAATTGAAAGCACACGGCGCAATTCCCACTCCTTGCCAAACTGTTTCGCAGCTGAAATCTTACTAACAATACGCAAGATTCTCCAAGATTGCTTGTCAACAATGGAAAAACACGATAACTTTGTTTCTCAGAATGAACCACGCATTGTAGAAGCCTGCTTATCGCCCCACGCTTCGAAATCTGACTTTTTCACGATAGGGCCTCAAAGGCCCTGCATATGCATTGACGTAGTAGAATTGTATTTTAGTAAACTATCTATAAAACTTCTAAGAATTCTTCTTTGCGAGAAGATCAAATGAAAGTAGAATAATCAATTGAAGATTACACATCCGGCCAGTTCTCATATTTCCAGCATTGCAGAGTAACAAGAGAAATAAAAACCGATAGGGCCTCGGAGGCCCTGCATATGCATCCTAGGGTTAAAGTAGTTCATTATTTACAATTCTTGCAAAGATGGGTAACATCACTCTGCTCGTTAGAGACCGACTGATGACGTTTGCTGCAACATTGTTTGAGTGCGATCTCGCGCGTAGCCACGCCATTGACATCTTTTTTTTCTTCCCTGATGAGCACGGTGCACTATATTAGTCTGGTTTAGTTGGTATGTACTGTTTGATGGGATCTGTCCTTTATAGGAATTATCATTTCGTTGACAAAGTCTGTTCCAGGATGGTAATACTTGTTCAAATATTTATTGAATTTTTCCCACACGTCCCTCAAAGCGGCACATTTATCATTCCGACGTCTCGTGGACCGCGTGGTTTTGTCATCAAATCGTAGAAAAATAATCACTTGGAACGTGTTAGCTTCATTGTTGCTCCCTACGCAGGTGGACCATAAAACTGTTCCACAATACTGTTCGTATATAGCCCGACCATGCCTCCAGCATCGGAGCGTAGTCTCCTTCCTAAAGACCTCGCGGTTGTGACAAAATAGAAATCGCCAAAGGTTCCTTCTTAACGAAAGAATATATTTGTCACTTATCAATACAAAGTGTCCAGTTTATGAAAACCGACAGACTTCATAAACAAAAGAATAACGTTATTTCAATTGTTGTGTCAAAATGTAAATCAGAAACCGTTGCCTCTTACCGAAAGAACACAATGTCTTTTGGACACTGCTTGCCCGGTTACGTTACTTTAAAACAAAATAATTATTTTAACTTCTGTTTATTGACCAAAATTTGTGAAACTTCATACACAGACGCTCCAATAGATTAGAGACAAAGTCACGAAACTGTAATTACAGAAACATTTTAGTTTACATTATATGACAGTAAATATAACGCACAGTGTCCAACAGACACTGGTTGCCCGGATAAGGGTTAATAGAAACTGTATTAAGTGATTGTCAATTAACCTTTAAGTGTATTTTGTACACTCAGATTAGAAACATAAGAAAGAAGTTTTCAACATTAAAACATAAACGATTAACATTAGTAGTGTTGGAAGGAGCTTGAGCAGTGGACTGTGGTGATATTACCTCTCTTCCAACAAAAACTACCATAGCTCATGAAGGACCACCCTCCAATTTTGATTGCTCAAGGCAGGAAAGGTTGCCTGGTTTGTGAGTTGTCACCGAGTGCAATAATGAAACACAACATATAAACACAAGAAAATATATAATTAATTTGGGCAGATCAACACTGAGTTACATATTGGATTATAGCGAAGCACATTAGCACTGAGCTGTGCGGAGCATGGAGACATATGCACTAAATGAAATACAATACATATAAGATTGCATCATCTTGAAGTGAACACAGGGTGCTGTAGTATCGGTTGCCATCGAGTGATGAGTGATGTTCTGCGATGGCCACAGCATTGTTTGAACAGATCGATCTCTGAAAACCTTGATACAAGCAGGGAGTTAAGCGTTCACACGCATCAAACCACGTGTGGAAGCTCTTGTCACATGAAGTGTGTTACGTGTAGATTGTCACGCGAATTGTGCCACATATTGACAGTGCTAGTTACAAGATGAACTGCTTAAGCTTCACTGAGAAGCAAGTAACACATGATGGTTCACAGAATAACACATTTGGTTGATGTGCAGATTATCACGTGAATTGTGTCGCACATTAAGAGTACAAAGTTATTAATTAAACTGCTTGGGTTTCACGGAGAAACGAGTAACACATGATGGTTCACGGAATAACACATTTGGTTGATGTGCAGATTGTCACGTGAATTGTGTTGCACATTAAGAGTACAAAGTTATTAAGTAAACTGCTTGGGTTTCACGGAAGAAACGAGTAACACATGATAACAGGCATCAGTGCGGATTCCGAGTCCTGGAATGGTTTGCGTACCGACTGAATGCAGAGTGACTGAATACTAACACAATAAAGTGCATAATAAGCAAGTTGAGTTTCACTGAGAAACACGCACTGGCACGAAGTTCCGAGTCGCGAGGCACATCACTTGAGACTGACTGCAGACTGGAATGTTAATATTATAAGTTGCAAGATAGTAACTTGTTCACTGAGTAACGAGTAAAATGGACGTGATGTCCCACAGTAATAACACGCGTGGCGTGGAGCCTCCGACTCGTGAAGTGCTTCACATAACATTTTAACGAAGACTACTGGACGATTGTGTTCGCTGGGAGAGGAAGACGTGATTTCCCGCCAATTCAAAGCAGGAACCAATGGGAATTAAGATAGCAAATAATTTGGTTGCAATTATTATAAAATAAAGGAGATTTAAGATGAAATGTATAAACGGGTATAAATTTTGATCGTAATAATTGTATCATGAAATGTGAGTGACAGTGATGTCTTAAAATGCTTTATATTGTATAATTGACAATTAGGCGCGCAGACATGGCGGTGTCCAATGAGAATTGAGATAAGCAAAATAATATATCTGTAATTACTGTAACGTAAGGTAATTCAAGATAAGATATGCAAAATGGACATAAATTTAATTACAATAATTATGTCATTGGTATGTTTGATAATAAAGTTTTGGAATGCTTTGTGTTACGTAACGGAAAGATGCCTGGCAGTTAACAGGCGCGGTTCGTAGAATATCAGTGTTGCCTAATGGTGCTGAGAGAAGCAATGTTGTGACATACACTTCCGTTAATTGCAACACGAGTATTGGAACAGAGGTTGCGAGGTGCGAGGTGCTTCAATGAATAATAATAAAAATAAAATAGAAATATAATATGTATAGTAACTTGTTCGAACATCACTCCCGGGCCAAAAAAACTATGTTTTTTGAAAAAGAAAAGGTGTGAGAACAAGTTATGGTAGTTAGTGGTAAGATAGGTAATAGTTTAGGTATAAGAAGATGTACACATTGGCAATTAACAAATGGCACAAATTGGCAATTAGCAAATGGTATTAACTTAAGATTAGTAAAGGGAAACTCAAGTTGAGTCCAAATGAACAAATTTGGAATCTCTTTAGTTGTGAGTTGTTGTTTGTTAAGATACCTTGTTTGCTAAAAATAAACAAAACATGGGGTAAATTGGAAATAAACAAAACATAGGGTAATGTGTGGATACCCAGTAGGGCGTGGCTCTGGAAAGGATCCCAAGAGCTTGTCATATAAACAAATGAGTGCTAAAATTCAAAGGCATTCTTAGTAGTATGGCAAGCGCGGGGCGAAGCAATATGATTTGAGGCCCTGCTTACCCAGTAGGGTGCGTGGCTCTAAGAATAATGTCAAAGGTATGTTCGGTTCAAGATAAATCAAGCACTGAAATTGGTTAAAATGGCTAAAATCGTAAGTGGAATTTGTAAGTCAAGTGCTAAAAATGAGGGACATTCTGAACAGAATGGCAAGCGGAGCGCAGATAGTATGAGTAAAATGTGATTCTGATAACCCTTGCGTAAGGGAAAAAATATAGTAATATTAATACTAAAGTAATACTAAATTAATCTATGCTAATACTAAAGTAACCTAAAAGCTTGAATGAATGAATATGTACAACTTGGTCCTTATAAACTATTTAATTCTAATAAACATATAATAGAAATGATAATGAAAAAATCACTAATACTAACATAACTGTACAACCCTTAAAATACTTAGTCTAACATAAAATGAAAAGAAATTGAACAAGGAATCGCAATGATCCATAGCAGTAGTGTGATGAACTGAGCAACACACAAAATGAGAAAACTGAGTTTCTCGAAATTGAGAATAGGTCGCAATGACCTGATTGTGATGAGCTAAGCAACACGCTGAATGAGAAAGCTGAGTTTCTCGAAATTGAAGGTAGGTCGCAATGACCTGGTTGGCATGAGTGTGATGAACTAAGCAACACAATGATTGAGAAAACTGAGTTTCTCGAAATTGATGTCTCTTTCAAATGATTTGGAGAGACATGACTTGAATAGACTAAAATATTATACAATATCCTTAAAAATAATAACAAAGTATGACAAATTAAGACAAAACTTAGAGCTAGGGTGCAAATATTGCATGTTGAGGCTGGTTTAATTCTGAATTGGAAGCGGGCATAAACGATAAATATGCCGCATGAAGGTGCCTGCCTTAGTATGGATTTGCACCGTTCTTACACGGCCATCCCTCCCAGGATAGAGCTTATTAATGATACCTAATCTCCACTCTAATGGTGGCAGGTTTTCATCAATTAGTAATACGGGAGTACCGATTTTGATATTGGGAGAGGTGGAAGTCCATTTACTACGCTGTTGCAGCGATTGTAAATACTCCTTGGACCATCTTCTCCAAATAGAGGTTAGAGATGTTTGAATTTGGTCCCAATGGGAGCGTAGTGAAGTGATCTGAAATACATTAGGATCTGGCAATGCAGTCAAAGGTCTGCCAATCAAAAAATGACCTGGAGTGAGGTAATTAAATTCAGAAGGATCATCCGTAGGACGAACCAAAGGACGTGAATTTAATATAGATTCAACGTGAACCGTGACAGTTAAAATTCCTCGAAGGTGAATGTTGCATTGCCAAGTTCCTTTAGTAAATGACTCTTGAGTATCTTAATGCTGGACTCCCACAGACCTCCCACGTGTGGAGATTTTGGGGGGATGAAATGCCAGTTGATATGCGCATTGGAACAGAAATCTATAATTTGTTTTTGAAAAGCTGCAGATCTAAATAACTCGTGCAGCGCATGTAGACGTTTATTTGCGCCTACAAAAGTGGTAGCATTGTCAGAGTAAATGACAGTGGGGAGGCCCCGGCGAGACAAAAATCGCCTTAATGCCATGAGAAATGCCTCCGTGGTTAACGAAGAGACTAATTCGAGAATGAACAGCCTTCGTAACCATGCACACAAACAGTGCAATATATATCTTGACCTTAGTCTTTCCCGAACACCAAACCTCACCCAGAAGTGACCTGTGTAGTCAACCCCTACTGTGCTGAAGGCGGTGTTAGGCGTGACTCGAACAGCAGGCAAATTGCCCATAAGCTGTTGAGCAGAAGTGGGAGAGCGTCGAAAACATGTAATACATGTCCGAATAACGGATTTGATTGCTCTTCGTATTGAGATAATCCAATAGGTTTGCCGCAAGTAGACTGCTAAAGTTTGAACATTGGCATGAGCCAGCTTCAAATGGGCATCGAGTATAAGTACGTTAGTGAAGTGGTGAACACAAGGTAGAATTAATGGATGTAGGGTGTCAAAGGGTAAATCAGCCTCTGAAATTCTGCCACCTACGCGAAGACAACCATCCTTATCAAGGAACGGATTTAGCGAGTGCAAGCCACTGCTCGTAGGACAGACTGCATCATTAGAAAGCGCCTTAATAGTGGACAGAAAGGCATGAGATTGGACAACCTTGACACAGGCCATAGTGGCACAATTAATTTCATGAACACTAAGTGGTGAAATGATTTTGTCAGTAGCATTTAAAACTGAGTTTGACTTGCGGGATTTAAGTGCAGAAATAAATCTAAGCATAAAAGCCATTATTCGCACAGTTTTTTGAAAAGATCCATAATGGCAGCACAGCCTTTCATTAAGATAAGAGCTGTGTACTGTGCAAATGAGTGAACAAGAAATTTCAATTTTGACAATTGAATCAGTAGGCATTGATCACTTCCTGCTGATAGGAAGTGTGGACCAGACCACCAAATTTCAGAATTTTGAAGTTCCCGTGGGTTTACTCCACGTGAGAGCAAATCAGCTGGGTTGAAAGCAGACGGAACGTAACGCCAGGTAAAACCATTTGTGCCTTCTCTGATGTACTGAGCACGGTTTCGTACAAAAATGTTTCCCTTAAGAGGTGGCGAACGAATCCAGTCTAGCACAATTTGAGAATCTGTCCATAATGTGATGGAACTAAGAGTTAATTTTAAAGATAAAATTTTGATAATTTTAGACACTAATTTGGTTAGAAGCACTGCGGCGCAGAGTTCTAGTCTAGGAATGGTTAAGCTAGAATCACCCTTGGTTTTTATGTTCAAGGGAACTACCTTCGATTTTGCACAAAGCAAAGTTGTAGAATGTGCTCCAAATTCATTGATAGAATGAACATAACAGCTGCTCTGTAAGCTACAAGGCTACTGTCAGAGAAGCCATGTAATTCAATTAAAGAGCAGTTGGTGGACAAAATGCAACGTGGAATGTCAATGTTGGAATGTTTATTAAGGATGCAAAGGTTTCCTGCCATTCCGAGGCAATTTCAATTGGAAGAGGTTGGTCCCAGTGTAGGGAGTAGTTCCAGACCCTTTGAAACAGTAATTTACATTTAATGATGCATGGAGCTAGAAAACCAAGTGGGTCAAAGAGAGAACAGATGACCGAAAGCATTGTTCTTTTTGTGAATTTAGTAATGTTGAAATCAATTTTACTGGACAGCATCAAATTGAGCATGTCAGTAACTGTGTCCCAGGAGAGACCTAATGTTGAAATAGCTTGAGAATCCTTCGAGTGAAAGATTTTCTGCCCAGATTCAGCCAACAAATGTTCTGGGATATTTACTAAAACAGATTTGTGATTGGAGGCCCACTTACGTAAGAGGAAACAGCCTTTTGCCAGTAGGGCATTAAGTTCACATATTGCATGTTCTGCATCCTCTATGTTAGAAAAGGAGCACAAAAAATCATCAACATAAAAGTTAGATTTAAGTAGTTGTGAGCCAATGGGAAAATCGGCCTGTTCATCAGTGGCCAGCTGTTGCAAAGTGCGAACAGCTAAGAATGTAGCAGGCTTCAGGCCATAAGTTACAGTAGTTAATACAAATTCATGTATGGGTCTGGAGGGAGAGTCCCTCCACAAAATCCTTTGCAGGTTGTGATCAGAAGGATCAACTTTAATTTGTCGAAACATCATTTTGAGATCTGCTACAATAGCATACTTATGAATTCTGAATTTAAGTAAAAGGTCGAATAAGTCATCTTGAATTTTGCTCCCATTCAAGAGAGTATCATTAAGTGAAACACCTGTGGAGGATTTTGCTGAAGCATCAAACACAACTCTCAGTTTTGTAGTGGAACTAGAGGGTTTAAACACAGGATGATGTGGAATATAATAAGTAATGGAGTCATTAGAGGTGGATGCAGGATGCATATGTCCCAAATAATGTACTCGTTGATGAAATCATGATATTCTTGTTTCAACTGAAGATTGCCTTCAAGCCTCTTTCTAATGATAAGAAGCGTTTAAGAGCTTGAGGTTTCGAGGCACCCAATGAGTGGAGCTCAGAATTAATTGGGAGTTTCACAACATATCTACCATTGCGGTTACGATAATGTGTGGAAAGAAAGTGCTGCTCTGCCAAGTCCTCATCATGCAGGATGGGATTGCAAGGAGAGACTTCTTCTATTTCCCAAAATCGTTTTATCTCGTCAGGTAAAGTGAACGAAGATTGAACAAAATTACAATTAGTCTGAGTAAGGGGAGGGAAGTGGGGTCTTGCCCGCAACTATCCAACCAAGTTTTGTTTCCTGTAGTACAGGATAAACACCATCAGAGGGCGTTAGCTTGTTAGATAACAGTATGTCAAAGAAGACATCTGCCCCAAGTAACAGATCGATGGGCTTAGAAATTTCAAAATTGGGGTCTGCATAATTTATGTCTGTGGGCAAATTCCAATTGTCACAGTCAAAACTATGAGAGAGAGCCTTAGGAATAGTAGGTACTACTGAACACTTAATCGTGCATGACCATCCTAGAGAAGCATTGCATGGCTTCAAAGTAAGTGACACAATGTGGGTGCTTGTCAAGGCATCAGAACTAATTCCAGATATGACAATGGGAGCCTTGACTGTAGGCAATTTGAGAGATTTAACTGCATCCCAAGTAATAAGATTTACACCGCTTCCGGTGTCAAGCAGTGAAACAAATGGCTTGTCTCTGCCACTGCTAGAAGTGCAAGAGACTACTGCAGTGGGTACTAGAACCGAAGAGGTTACCTTAGCAATACCACTAACAGCTGAAATTGATTGAGTTTGTGGGGCCCTTTCACCAAAATGTAATAATTTATGGTGATTTTTATCACAAATGGCACATTTTTTAGTGCAAGAATGATTGTTAGTTTTGGGATGAAAACATTTAATGCACCTGCCACATTTTAAAATAAAATCATGACGTTGTTTGGTGTAAGTTCTAAAAATGAAGGACAATTTATAAGTAAATGTTCCGAATTGCACTTGGGGCAATTATGGGATTTAGATTTTGCGTTGTTGACATTCCCTGACTTAGCAGTATTAGGCTTGTCCTTTGCATTAAATTTATTTAGGGAAGATGTTGGATCTTCCAAAGCTCTTAAACTTCGCTGATGAAGTTCCAGGTATTGAAGCAAAGAATCAAATGTAGGGAGTTCCTTGTCATCTAATGACAATTCCCATTGTTTAATGATGTCAGAAGGTAAATTTTTCTGCATTAGAGCAACCAATAATAAATCTGACAAGTCAGTGTCAGCATTAATACTCTTAATGGCATTAACATGTAACCTATAAAAGTCTATCAAACCTTGTAAGGAATCAGCTGATCCGATAGTAAGCTCTGGTGGCTTCAAAATTAAATTTAAATGTCGAGTGACAATGGATCGAGGTGAATCGTACCTCTGTTTTAAGAGATCCCATGCTACATTGAAGTTATCATGAGTGACAGGGAGATTTTGTAAAAGATCTTTGGCTACTCCTTTTAATGAGCCAGCCAAATAATAAAACTTAGTAGAATTTGGTAAATCAGTTTGAACTATTAGGCCTTCAAACAAATTTTTGAAGGTTAACCAGCTGGTTAAATTTCCATCAAAAGTAGGTAATTTGATGTCAGGTAATTTGAAATTACATTTAGAACTTGTAATGGATGCATTATTGCAAGAGCTCGAAGGACTCAAAGGGCTGTTACTCACAGCAGAGGCTGATTGGTAACTGGATGTAGCTACCTTCACCAATGAATGAAGGTGACAATATTTGGAAAAAATGTTCTGTAACTGTTCATTGAACTCATCTGATGCATCAATAGTATCAGTAAGATCATTGAGCTTTGTAAAAGTTTTATCTAGAATGTCCTTCCTAGCAAGTAATTCCTCATACTTAAGAGAAGTAAGTTGTTCGTTTTCTGTAAGAAATTTTTCAATGGTAGTACAACAGCTGACTACCTTATTCATTAATATAAGAACCTTCTTTGGGGGTGTATAAGTTGCCATTTTAAGCAAAGTTAGTTGATGTGGTATTAGAAAATTTTGTCCACTCAACTGTGAATTGCCAACTAATTAAATGCACACACAAAGGAATTGGAGTGACAGTGGGATGTAGGAATCCTAACACTTAAAGATTAATAGTTTCCCCAAGAACACAAAACAAATAATTGTAGCACAAGGCATTATGCACTGACACATATTCAAAGCACTGATTTCAAGATAATAACCTACACTGAAGCACATTGAAGCACAGCATAGTCGCAAGCTCTTCCAATACTTACAGTTTGGTGTGCAATTACAGCTGATAATGTGAGGTTATGGTCAGCTGATGAAGTGCTGGCAAATTGATGAATCTCAGCATAGCAGTTGCATGAAACATTGAACAAAAATATGAGAACCTTGCATTTAAAGCATGAATGAGCATTACAAAATGTTGAACAGTTAATTGTAATGACAAAAACATTTAAGAAATGAATTGCTTTACAAAATGTTGAAAAACAATTGTTGTGCTGACACACTTGAGAAATAATAAATTGCAATTAATCACTTGCTTTGAATGAATAAATTGCCTTTTAAAAACAGTTGTGTTGCATTGGTGACATTCACAAAAAAGGGGTACAAATAATTAATAATTAAATGCTGAAAGCACAATTAAAGAATATACATAGAACAAATTTGGCTCGAAAAAGACCAGTTTTGTAATTACTGGTTCTGACTGCCTATATGAATAGATATGAAATAAGAATATACATAAGACAGACATCCGAATGCTCGAAGGACCAATTTTGTTGGTACTGGTTCTGCCTGCCTATATGAATAGATATGAAATAAGAAAATATACATAAGGCAGAATCAACGGCTCGAAGGTCCAATTTTGTTGGTACTGGTTCTGCCTGCCTATATGAATAGATATGAAATAAGAAAATATACATAAGGACAGACATCCGGCTCGAAGGGACCAATTTTGTTGGAAGGAGCTTGAGCAGTGGAACTTGGTGATATTACCTCTCTTCCAACAAAAACTACCATAGCTCATGAAGGACCACCCTCCATTTTGATTGCTCAAGGCAGGAAGGTGCCTGTTTGTGAGTTGTCACCGAGTGCAATAATGAAACACAACATATAAACACAAGAAAATATATAATAATTTGGGCAGATCAACACTGAGTTACATATTGGATTATAGCGAAGCACATTAGCACTGAGCTGTGCGGAGCATGGAGACATATGCACTAAATGAAAATACAATACATATAAGATTGCATCATCTTGAAGTGAACACAGGGTGCTGTAGTATCGGTGCCATCGAGTGATGAGTGATGTTCTGCGATGGCCACAGCATTGTTTGAACAGATCGATCTCTGAAAACCTTGATACAAGCAGGGAGTTAAGCATTCACACGCATCAAAACACTTGTGGGAAGCTCTTGTCACATGAAGTGTGTTACGTGTAGATTGTCACGTGCGAATTGTGCACACATATTGACGTGCTAGTTACAAGAAGATGAACTGCTTAAGCTTCACTGAGAAACAAGTAAAACACATGATGGTTCACAGAATAACACATTTGTTGATGTGCAGATTATCACGTGAATTGTGTCGCACATTAAGAGTACAAAGTTATAATTAAAACTGCTTGGGTTTCACGGAGAAAACGAGTAACACATGATGGTTCACGGAATAACACATTTGGTTGATGTGCAGATTGTCACGTGAATTGTGTTGTGTTGCACATTAAGAGTACAAAGTTATTAAGTAAACTGCTTGGGTTTCACGGAGAAACGAGTAACACATGATAACAGCATCAGTGCGGATTCCGAGTCCTGGAATGGTTTGCGTACCGACTGAATGCAGAGTGACTGAATACTAACACAATAAAGTGCATAATAAGCAAGTTGAGTTTCACTGAGAAACACGCACTGGCACGAAGTCCGAGTCGCGAGGCACATCACTTGAGACTGACTGCAGACTGGAATGTTAACATTATAAGTTGCAAGATAGTAACTTGTTCACTGAGTAACGAGTAAAATGGACGTGATGTCCCACAGTAATAACACGCGTGGCGCGGAGCCTCCGACTCGTGAAGTGCTTCACATAACATTTTAACGAAGACTACTGGACGATTGTGTTCGCTGGGAGAGGAAGACGTGATTTCCCGCCAATTCAAAGCAGGAACCAATGGGAATTAAGATAGCAAATAATTTGGTTGCAATTATTATAAAATAAAGGAGATTTAAGATGAAATGTATAAACGGGTATAAATTTTGATCGTAATAATTGTATCATGAAATGTGAGTGACAGTGAGTCTTAAAATGCTTTATATTGTATAATTGACAATTAGGCGCGCAGACATGGCGGTGTCCAATGAGAATTGAGATAAGCAAAATAATATATCTGTGATTACTGTAACGTAAGGTAATTCAAGATAAGATATGCAAAATGGACATAAATTTTAATTACAATAGTTATGTCATTGGTATGTTTGATAATAAAGTTTTGGAATGCTTTGTGTTACGTAACGGAAAGATGCCTGGCAGTTAACAGGCGCGGTTCGTAGAATATCAGTGTTGCCTAATGGTGCTGAGAGAAGCAATGTTGTGACATACACTTCCGTTAATTGCAACACGAGTATTGGAACAGAGGTTGCGAGATGCGAGGTGCTTCAATGAATAATAATAAAAATAAAATAGAAATATAATATGTATAGTAACTTGTTCGAACAATAGATAGCGATGATTCTTC
>JAHLJT010000577.1:0-58834 GCA_031308135.1 Acheta domesticus
TGTGTTCTTGATCGATTATTTAATGTCATCCTCATGACGTAATTATATTGCTGTAAACTCGTAGACAAAAATCAAAAACATTTTCCAAGAGAAAAGTAGAACAGAAGAGTTTATTTCCATTGATAATATTTCTGTTTCAAGCATTCATAACTTCAAGTTTTCCTGGGTTGCAAAATAATGTATTTATTACCTCATGTTTTAATAGAAGTAATTTCTCTCACGTACGTAAGTATTTCACTTTCAAATTCTTACAAACATAGAAGTTTTGAAGAGAAAGGAAAGCTGAGCAAGTACAAATATCAAACTAACACAAAATTAATGAATATTTACTTAATATAGTGAACCGACAGTTTTTTATTGCTTTTTCGCTTGTAAAACATTCAAAGTTTATAGAACACTGTATATAAATTATTCATGGAAGTTATTGTTTTGGACCAAGTTTTATTAAAATTCATATTTAGACACATGCTTATCGAATGTTTTTCAAATTAACTCAATATTTTGCATGGAGCTTAATATATTCGGAGAGCGAACGCATAAAGAGTAAAATATTTTTCGGCTTTTGAATTTTTATGAGGATATAAATGAATACCAGGTTTTTACACACATGTTATAGTTTGCTTCTATATTTGCAATTTACCGAAACGCCAAAATTTTCAGGATAGTAAATATTTTATTCGACACCGAAATGGACATTGGTAAATGAAAGTGAATGGAAAAATATCTCTTTTTATAGACAGTGACACGTTCGACACTTAAATTTCACGTTCCAGTTTTTACAGGCAAGCCCATTTTTAACAATGTTAAAATTTCATTTCCTCCACAGTTTGTGTCCAGTTTTTTTTTTTCAGAACAAGTGGGAAATTGCAAAACAGTATCTTGTGAGGAAATACCAATGAGAGAGGACTGGTGCGTCACTCTGGCTTTCTCTTTGCGGGACGGAAACGTGGCTCGCCCACTCGGTGACCTCAGGGCTCAGCCGCAGCCCCGGCGGAGGTCTAAAAAACATGTGACGTTTCGCCTAGACAGCGCAGCGGCCGCAACTTCCGTGGCGGAGATCACGTCGGACGTTTGAGATCGCCCTCTCTCACGAATTCGCAGAATAACTAACTGTGAATGCTCTTTTAAGAAACATCCCCTTTTTAACGACAATAGGCACCCTCCATTGCGACGATATAATAGTTTACCACTCTGTGCATAAAATATGTGTACTTTAAAATATAGTTAAGTTCAAAAGCAATGTTAGGTAAATCGAAAATAAATACTAGAAATTCAATATATTATTCGAACATATTTTCTCTTTCAAATGAACTTCAACTTGTATGCACATTTAAAATTTTCTTCATCTCCTCCTGTCGTATACCTGACGGGGATTTTACAAACTAACCAGTAGAGAGTACTGATATATTAATTAGTGGGAGATTGAAACATGAATAATGATGGTTTATATGTTACGCACTGCAAAATATTAGTAATGTTCGTGTTATGTTGTAGCAATTTTGCACGTTAGCTATTAGAATACCACCAAGACAACATTTAAAATATATTCCAGCATCTAAAATACTTAAAAAACCGTCGCAGCGTAGTAAGAAATCATTTGTTTGGAAATCCATAGTTCGAGTTCAAATCCCCGTCGGAGCAATCTCCACTCTTCAACTTTTTTTGCGATAGATCATAATACACTGATTTCAATGAAAGAAGTATCATTTTCAACACAACTTAAATGTTCAAACATTTGGTGTGTTCAAAGCTCCCTCAATTTACTGGAGAAGATATTTTTGAAGGTGAGGCTGAAGTATATAGAATACAAAAAGCATATTGTAATATAAAATAATCGTTACAAATAATTCATAAATGAACCTGCTGCTAAAACACCACTAGTTTAAACTAACGAATCTAAAAATAATGTTTCCTTAAATAAAAATAATAGAGTGCTTATAGTAGTGATTTATTTCGTAAAATTCAATTGATAATACTAACTCCAGATAAAGTACTCAAACAGGAAATATATCAATTAAAATCATTGTCTTCATCAATAAAATACTCTTAGATGTCAACGATGCTACAACTTTTGGACTTCAAAATGAGACAAAGGCGTTCAGGTTGAGAACAATCTCCTTCAAATTGGGAGAAAACACTTTCAGATTGGGAACAAGCTCGTTTAAATTGAAACCAAATATATTGAAATCGAGACGAATCACATTCAAAATGAAAAAAAACCTTAACTCCAACATTTTTATACACACGGCATTAAAATAGAAGAAGAAAATTAAATAAAAAATATATTTTATTGAACCACACGAAGCCGAAAAATAACAACATAGGTTAAATTAATTACACAATCATATAAATTAAATTAAAGCATTTGATATGAATCTTTGAAGATGAGCAATGAAGTTTGCACAGTTTTTGACATTTATTGTTTTGGTATTGTTATTTATATTTTGTCTAAGTCGTGGAGTCGTAATTCTATTTGGGATATATTTGGTCTATCTTCACTAGTTAATATATTTGAGAACTACTATGTAACTGCACATAGTTCCTTTCTTATAACGTCCTTGCTTTCGCTAAATTCGTGTAATATAAGAAAATTACCAGCTTCATAACTTAATAGCTGCAGAACATATTCGTGACGTTTTGTGTCTATAACCTGCTTTTGCCAACTAAAATAATTGCCTGTTTACTTCTCATTTGAAATTGTTTGGTCTCAATTGAGAGTGACTTGTCTTAATGTGAACGAGTTGGTTCCAAATTTAAGAGAGCTTGTTCTCGATTTGGATGCGTTTAGTCTTATTTTGAAGTCTAGAAGTTATAGAAGACAATAGTAAAGATAACGCATTCTTTTTTCAATTTATTAAGAATAGCTCTGTAGTACTAAGCTTTTCTCTTACTTGAAAATAATACAGAAGAACGTTTGGACTAAAACAATATTGAGGCACATTTATAAATCAAATTATCTTATGAAAATATTCAAAGTATGCAAAATGCGCATTTCTGAATCTTAAAAATATAAATAACTGCACTACTTAGTTTAACCTTTAAGTGGGTTAGTTGGCGCACAGTGTGCCCCTTCTGAAGAGACGACATCCGTTATATCTGCATGCAGTCTATCACGGTAATTTAGATTTCCTTTGTTTAATTGTAATCACTCGCCCTTGCATCGAATTACTGGTGCAGTCATCGGTGGACCTCGGTGGACGCATTTTGTGCGTCACGCGCCGATTTATGTAACCGTTCTAATAACTTTCATTGTGCAAGATCGGTGACCGGTTCACGTTGATAAAGTAAATAGTTCATATTCACTGTAAGTAAGCTCGTAAAATAAATTATTTTAATAGATAATACCATTTTTGGTAACTTAATTATTTGGAGAGAGACAATGATTTACAAAACATCCTGCTTAAACACGAGAAAGAGGAAGAAGTGAATTGTAATAAATAAACTGACGATTTAGAAAACGAATTTATTACAGAAAATGAGCACGAAAGTGAATCAGAATAAGGAATTTGTAATTCAGAGATCTCATATATTGGAAATTGTTATGATATATGTCCACCAACGTCGGACGAAAATGGGACAGAAGATAAAAAAAAGTGGACTGAAAACACTAAAGGAAGAAAATTTGAGAAAACATCTGGTTTGGTAGAATACAGTGTAAAGTAACTAGTTAAATTTCTGCCATTGATCAATGGTTACCATTTTTCGTTTCATTGTAATTTTTCAACTCAACATCTCCATACTCACTGGACCCTATAAAAATGTGACCGAAAAATATAAGATCTCGTGTAATAAGCAAAGAAATTGCAATAATATGTGGAATATATTTCCAAGCTCTCAAGAACTTGCATTCAAGAAACACCTGAAATCTGATTGACGTTCTCCGTGAGCCACGCGTTTCGCTTGTGTTCTGGAGTATGATGCGGCCATTTAAGGCTTAAAAGGAAATGACATCAGAATAAATTCATCATACGTCATGTTTATATCAGTGGGTATTGTCTTTTCATCAATAAAACCAAGAAGAAGAATTTTTGATTCGTATTTCAATTTGTATTATTATTATTATTAACCTTCCATATTATTAATACTCCATCATTATTATTACTATTATTATTATTAGTAGTAGTAATATTTGATTTTTTTCCCTTTTTCTGTAAAAACTCGAAATGTAGTTGGTATTATTACAAATACTTCAAATTGGATTTTCCAGAAAATATCTATTTTACAATATATCATATTTTGTCTTATATTAAACACTATTATAAAATATTTAATTTTATTCCCAAAAAAGAATGTGAATACGGTAAGTTGACAAATACAAATTTCATCGTCTTAATACTGACTACATACTTCTTCGCTTCTATCACCCCTCATAAATCTTACTTGCACAGCGGAGTTCCGTTCCGCGTGTATCACTCACTCTCGCCACTGGATTCCATATCATCCATAAAGGCTTGAGAAGAAGTGTCAGCCGCACTTCCTTCCGCAGCGTCCCGCGGCGCTGGCCACGCCGCCGCCACGCGCGGCGGAGCGCGAGGAAGGGCCGAAAGGGCGAAATCACGGCCCCCGCGGCGCCGGCGCCAGCGCCGGGGGCGGCGGACTGTGGCGAGAGCACGCCTTATCGTCCGTCGGCGACGCAGTCACAGACACGCACGCAAACCCCGCCCCGCCCCGCCCCCACCCAGCCCCGCCACGCCCCAGCTCGCCCACCCCGCTCTGCTCCCGCCCCACCCAAACCCGCCTCACCCCGCCCCGCCCACCCAGCCCCGCCCCACCCCACCCCACCCCGCACGATCCTGCCCCACTCCCGCTCCGCCCCGCCCCGCCACACCCTGCCCCGCCCCGCTTCACCCTGCCCCAGCCCACTCTCTCGCCCCGCGCGGGATGGCCCAGCGGGCGACGGCGGCGGCGGCGGCGAGGGCGATACGCCCGGCTCGTTTAATCACAGGGCCAGCGGTTGACAGCTGCGACCGCTCGCGGGGAGTCTCCCGCCCGCGCCCGCGCGCCTCTCCCGCACTGCCGTGTTCCCGGATCCCCGCGACACCGAGCCGGACGTCACTGACGACTCCATGCCAACTACTAGCGTCCGTCCGCCTATCTGCCAGGGGGCATTTATTCATTCAATTTGAAGCGAGAGGAGGTCGCGTGAACGTGCTTTCTTCCAAGGGTGATAAGTAGCAGTTATTCGACACAGAAAAATTATGGAACAATAACAGTACACACAAGAGTCGAACATCTTGACAAATTTTTAATTTTTGAGTTTTCTTATTCTTGCTAAAATATATCCATTTTTTCACACTTAAGCTAGGTGATTCCCGACGACCAACACAACTTCTTTCCTAGATTCCGTAGTATTCTATTAAGTGTGTGAACAGTGAGCAACAACTTGCAAATTCTCTTTATTTTTATCATATTTTTAAATATTGTTCTTTCACTTTCTCCTCCATTAGTGTGAAACAAGCACCACAATAAAATTCTATTCTGTGAATACTTTTTTTGTCGTTAACATTGATTCCCTTTATCTTCCAGCCAAGCCTTCTTCGGGTTTCCTTTAATCTGATTCAGTATTGTACGATACAATGTTTGATAGATTCGAATTTTACGTCATTCTCGCGATTCACACTATAATTATTCTCTTACTCAACTATTCTTAAGAATTACAAATTGTATAGCGGCAAGTTTTACACATAAACAATTTACATTTCATTTACTTTTACGATGGACAGACGGACGGGCGGATGGACGGACAGACGGTTATAACTTTTTTGTTATCACGGCCCGGCAATGAATTTTTTCTGTCGATAATTCGCCGTTTTTTGCGCAGCATTACATATCTTTTTCTGTACTACGTATATTACTTCGTATAAACGTATGTATACGGGAAAGTAATAAAGATCAAAAGTTACTAGGGAAATATTTTCTTTGAAACGAATTTCTCCTACTTATTCTTTTATTACTAACCAGAAACAATTCTTGGATTATTACTAATACTTCAATTACTTATTTGTATTACTATTACATACTAATTGACTGAAAGTCATGTATTTTATCTAAATAAATAAAATTATATCATGCTTTATTCATTTATGATACTATATATTTTTTATATATTTCTTCTCCTCTATGTTTTGCATTGACTATATTTAAATATATAATTCGTCCTTCATTAACTATGCATGCCCCATTTATTTTTGGTTCAGCAAAATCTCATATTCGCAAGTTAGAGGTTATAAAAAAATATTTAAAACCATTTTAGTACATTAGAAATGATCAAATTTACATGAACTTAATATTCTTCCTTTAAAATCTTGTATTCTTCTCTTAGATCAATTTTATGCTTCTCGTCCGTCGTCTCCTGCATGTACTTCTTTTTCAACCTGGAAAAACAGAGAAATATTTTCCTCGAATTAAATCACGTTACTGAAAGGATCTTTAGACCCTCCATAGTTATCTTGTCTCTTTTAATCTTTTTATTTATTGTATCGTTTTAAGTTTTTAATTTTTAACTATTATATATTTCTAAGACTACAATAAAACTCAAAAATCAAACTAAATTACAAGTACATGTGTTAGCAACATGTTTAGGAGGTTACCCTTCATATTCTGTTTAAGTTATTGTAATTGTTCATAAATATAGACTTTTTTGTTAAACAAGTATCAATAAATGTTTTAAAAATATATATGTCTACATATGTGTGATATACATATGTGTCTTGATTTTAATTGTTGTATTTGTTATTGCACCCTTGTGGTGTTTCAAATAAACTCATTTTCTCGCATATTTTATTATTTTAAGGTCATCCTCCTCACTTTATAGTTTTGCATTGCAGGTAAGTCTCCTCTGCTGTAAATCTTCTTTCAGTCAACATCAATTGATTCAGCACTGAATGAATGAAAAGTTTCCATAAAATCAATTCCTTTCTCTTCTGGATTTCCACACATCGCATTTGCTATCTAATCGCCTTTTAAAGGTCTAACATATTCCTGAGCCAGTCGGAGACATTTTATCAGGTTTTTTCTTCTAGTTCTCCTTGCCTTTGAAAGAGCGACAATTTGTGTCAAATGGTTCCCTGATATGCGACACAATGGGGCCTTTGTATCCGCGAAAAGAAACTAATAACAATGGCGTTCTCGCAGTGAGTCGTGGAAACGTGTAAGATCCGCACGCGACGGAAACGTTCCGTTCAGCAAAACCTCGAGTCCTAAGCAGAGCGAAAAGGTTAAGGTTGCCCTGACAAAGTTGGAAAGTCTCTTTTCGAGAAAATACAAATACGAAATTCATGCGCATCGGATTAGACAATGGTAAGTCACATTCTAACAATATGAAATAATGTGTTGTTGATATGAAACTCTGTAAGGCTATCAAGGTGAATTACAAATTACATTTTTGTACCTTGTCAAACACGTGTTTGTTAACCACGTAATTCACTATACTAAATGGCAATCCAACGCTATGCTCTTGTAACCCAATGTTTTGTTTTTGTAACAAACTGAATACCTTTTGGGAAGGAACCATAAAGTACTGGATGATATCAAGCTCAATCATTTTCAAGCTCAATGCAAGCAATGTATGTGCCTCTAATGTTCTTTTTCACTATGAAATATTTTTATCGACAATGACATCAGAAGTCGACGTGACTTAAAGTAAATACAATTTAAATTCGTTAAAGTGAGAGATTAAAAATGGTCACTCATAAGGCAAATGACAAGACTCCATGGAGAGGAAATTGAGATATTTTCCTTTTCCGTTGCTAACAGAGACAGCCAAGAAAATGTTGAAGTAGTGTTATAAAATTCATAATGTATACAGTAACTTTTAATGCACTAAAATGATTTTTATGCCAATAACCTGATTTACAGAATGCTTGAAATTTTAATTGTCTTTTTGTATAACACTTTTGAGGTAAATTATCAGTATGTAACCCCGAGAGCATCAATTCTTGGCTTTGCTTGAGAAAAATGCCATCTTCGGATCCCCTTCTAATTTCGAGAACAACTCGGCTCATGGTTAATGTAAAGGCTCAATAGTCTCAGAATATCGACGGTCAAAACTTATTGTTTGATTAGTGATTCCAGGTGCGTGAAGCGCCCAGGTCATCTAGCCCGTAAGAGAAGTGAGTGCTTTATCGCTGTGATAGACCCCACTAGCAGGCGAGAATCCGCGCCGACCTCCATCAGCTTGCTGGGATTTTCCTACCAGCTGGGCACCACCCCAGCTTCCCGACAGATCTCCCTACAAGCATGATAGTGTAGTGGCGGTGTAAGTCTGTGGAAGGGGGCAATGAAAGAAAATATCGCGCGTGGCCCGTGGCCCGTTTGTTAGGGTACTGCTCCGGTATTCACCTGGCGTTCATCGGAGAAACCACGAAAAACTACCGATCGGAACAGTTGGTCGCGTAAATCCTCCTCCAGACAGCGACGGAATTCGACCTAGCTACTTAGCTAGGGTCGAAAACTGCCACCGTTGGGACTGGAAACTAGGACCTCCCAGTCAGGGGCACTGCAGGAACATCGATTCAGATGCCATGAGCCACCTCTGAGGACGGTCCAAAAAGCTGTTTTTACTCTTGATATTGAAACATTCGGTAGCCGTGGAAATAAAGATGTCTTCTCTAGAAATTAAATTTAGGAATGTCCCTGATAACGTATTGTTGATTATATTTTTATAAATATGGAATTAAAATTGAAAATTTGTAATAATAACTTGGCGACTGTTCACAGAATTATTGTTGTTTCAATAACGACATCAAGAATCGGAACTGTTTCTGTCCGAGAAGAAATATTTGGAGCAAAAAATGAGTTGAAGCGTACTAAAAGAATAAAAAACAAAGAAATTCACAATTTTGCAAGATGAAAAAGTCCTTATTTGATTTCTCATACAAAATGTTCACTTGTCTGAAAAAAGTGAACATTTTCGACAGCTATATATGGTCTAGAAGTTAGTAAAATTTATTCTGAGATTCTTAGTATGAAAGAAAATAATGTTAAAATACATTAAAGCAGCGTTCCCAAAGAATGTAGACTTCCCATTATTTGTCACATTAATGTATAGATTGAAGTTATGTAAGGCATTGTCCAAACGATTAGGACAGTCATATATACAGAGAAAATTTGAAATCCATTATTCAAAGAGATCGATCATCGAGAGCGGTAAGGACCTGCAGTCCTGTCAGAGACGCACGAATAGTCTTCATCTCAGAAAACATCAGACACAATCCAACCAAGTCAAGAACGAGATTTGAATTTTCTTCTGCTACTTCTCCCCGCGCGGAGGCGCCGTGCAGAGAAAGGAACGGCGGAGTGAGAATTTGGCAAACAGAACGGGGAGAAAAAATCCTCGGTTTGTCTTAGGGTGTAATCCTGTTTGCACGGAAGATGTTTCCGCGCAGTCTGCCGCCATGTTTGCTTTACGGCGCGTCGGGTGCTGACAAGGGTGTGCTTGTGCACCCGCGCCGCCCTTACCAACCCCGCCGCCCCCGCCACCCCTCGCCCCTTCTTCTCCTCGCCAAACTCTTCCCCTCGCCACCCCATCAGTCCCCCTCATACCGCCACCTTCAATACATTCTTTTTGTCTCGCATTTGGTTTTCAATGAAGTCCTCGGGAGGCAGTCGACTTGTTTGCACCGCTAAACCTGTTGCTAAGTCATCTGTCGCACCCTCGTTCTTCTCTGGTTTGCTCTTTGTGCCTCCTGTCGAAGACTTCGATGTGGATGCGTTGGAGGTGACAGTGGTGTGATTACTACCATGGCGTGCCTTTTACGGAGATAGAGAAGAAACAGTCGTGTCAATTGGTTTTGTAGTGATGACCGTCATATCAAATATAATCTAATGGACACTTCTGTGTGAGTATTAGTAGGTCAGAATTGTTTGTAATGGTGGTGCCGGCAGCGGAAATTCGAATAAACGTGATTATTCACTGGAACTGGTATTGCGTTTCTGAAAGTAATAAAGATCAATGGCGATCATTGTTGACACGACCGCAGCAAGTGGTGATGATGTAGATGAAGGTGGTTAAAATGGATGGCGGTGCTGACTGCTTCGGCTCTTGTGTTGATTCTTATAGAGGGTGCGATGATACTGTAACAAAAGTAGTAATTATGATGATGAACGGAGTGGCCGACTCAGAACCATAGCGTAAGGCGGGGTGGTTGGTGCATGGATAGCTCAAGTATGTGAAAAGCATGTTACATTACAAAAAGCATCTATTTTTGAACAAGAATAAGGAAAATAGTACTTCAACTATAACAATTGCTTCACTTTTCATACGTGTGTACATTTGTAATGCTTTGTAAGTTTAACCTGTAAGTTTTACGCACTGTTAAGGAAATATGAAATAAAACATGGAGTCGAACACTGATATTATGGAGGAGCAAATTGCAGTAGAAATGTGTTTTACTAAAAATTTATCATTCACTTCGACACAGATGCAACAGAAATTTACAACCATCTGTAAAATCGCAAAAATTGCTTTAATCCTTCACTAGTGCAGAAGAAATAATCTCAAGTTGATTGCTGATCCGACTCAAACGAAAATACGATCCTTCATGCATGCACTCTGTTTTCTCCCGCGCTGGAGTGGAAAATAAAAACAGGATTTTTAATTCAGTCGTTTCTCCTTCGTTCGGACGTTTTGTATTTTTGCTGGCAGGAAATTGCGTAGCCCATCGATTCACCGAGAAATTCTTTGCCGCGAGCCACCAACGCTTCTCATTATAAATACGTTTGTGGGCCGAGCGAAAGCGTGGTAGCTACACACACAATCAATCATGCAAATATTTGATCAAAAATACACAAGGTTAGTCCCCTGCCGAATTGTTTGCCGTACGTATATCCGCCTAATGTTTTTGGTGCATATGAATATGGCTCTTCCTCTGCCTGTGAATGTGACTGGCGTTGGTATGCGGTTTATTCGTAACTTCTCCGTGCAATCTTATAGAGAAACGAAGAACCCAATTATTTAGAAATTATGTGTTTATTATCATTTCCCCTAATTCTTTAATAAATAACTTATTCAATAAATAATTTAAAAAAATAATGAGGAACAGTACGAGGGTTATATAACAATTAACTGCATATTAAAGGGTTCAAATATACGACTAAGATTTCAAATGTCTATATGATTACTTGGAAATAATAAATCTAAAAGTTCTGTGAAAATCAGAAACTAAAAGGCGAATAAAAGCAACTGTATCTAACTGCAGACGAGTTTATAAACACCCAAAAAGTATAGTTACATTGATATAAAATATAGAAATATTGGCAAAATTTGAAAGATTTATTTCAGCACTTAATGCAGGTGAATTAGTTTCACCAAAAAATACTAATAATGTAAATCATAACAACTAGAAAGTGGAATTACAATGAGACAATAAATTCTACAACAGTTACAATACTAGCATTTGAATATTTACTAACTACATTTGAGTCTTTAATTAATTAATGGCTCTGAAATATTAAAATTAGTTGAAAAAATGTTATTCATTATAAATACACAAATACACATAATTTTCAATTTGTAAGTATCTGTTGTTATTTACTTCAGCATTTCTGTTAAACAAGACAAGAGATCGAGTTTACAATTATAAATGAAAATCGACTCACCTCGTCATTTGACTTTTAAAACTCCAAAGGGAGGAATATTTCCATACGTAATCCCAAGAGACGTTTGCATAAAACTCAATAGGCCATGTTAATTATAGGCAACCTGGTACTCCATGGCGTCTGTCGTGAGTCAGTAATGTTCAGCATACGTGACGAGTGAATGTTCACCAGTTAATATTAAATAAAAACGTGATTTGAACCTGTCAAAAATTTACTTGTGCCTTTCAAGCTATATAGCTCTGAGAAATTTTAGAATTGTAAAATTGAAAAACAATTGGAAAAGAAATTTCACTTTCATTATTTTCCCATGAAATAATCAATTTGGATTTCGAATGAACTATGCATATAGACGCAGATTCTACATTGCTCGCGTGGTTAATGGCATTTTCTTGTGGCTAAGTATTGATTTCGAAAACGCATTCTAGGAAACGTCTTCGATTATAATTATTGTATTTAAAATACTACTGTTGATTCAAAACATTCGAAATTCTAAAAATAATTCCAATAATAATGAGAAATACATGCATTCAAATTCAGTTATTTTATCCGTGCTAAAACTCTCGCGTGTTGAACCCTACGCTCTTCTCTATTCTTTTATTTCCATATTACGCACAAAATATATCGTTTTCTTCAAAACTTTCTTATATCCGGCACTTTTTCTATATGCCTCCCTGTAATTGTACTAACTTAACCTATTTTAATGCAACAGTACAATACACCTTGTCACAAAACATTTCTTATTTAACTTTCTTACCGAACAAAGAGATATACCCGTACAATTCAATTGCACATATTATCAAGTAATTAGCTTAATTTCATATATGTACTTACTGATTCTGCAAGTCTATGAACAGGTAGGGTAGAATCAAGAAGTACCGAACCAGCAAAAATGAAATAAAATGTTCAAGAAGATCTCATCCTCTAGATTACGGTATGGGGAACGTTTCTCTGAGGTTTTTAGTCCCAAAATTCCAGACTTTAAGGTCCTAGAACGCTTCGTTTAGAAGTTATATATATATATATATATATATATATATATATATATATATATATATATATATATATATATTCAGGTATCAACAACGCTCGCGGGGTGTTGCGTGTTGCGTTTGGCATGAATATTAGATGCCGTTTTCAACAATTCTTTCATATTTTTAAAGTTAATGTGCAATTAGTCACGCCTCTGAGAAATTTTCATTCTTTAGAGACATTATTTAGGAAGACTGGTTCGTGAGAGCCGCAAACCTCATCTACACAACTGAAATAATATAGGATAGGGTTAACCAGTCGCAAATCCTTCGCTTTATCAAATCTCTTCTAAGCTAGTAACGGTGTCAGTCGTTTTGAGTGAATCTTAAGTAATTACAGCGAATTATCATTGTCCCCTTGACATTTTTAAGGAAGGCCAGTTGGGAGAATTCAGACTATTTGGTTGTGATCACTTGGCGATTTTCTTGCTGACATAATTAGGATATTCCTGACATATAATCCATGTCACGTGATAATATATGTATGAAAAAGAATAAATTGAATAAAGTTATCTTTGGAATTGTAATAACGTAGAAGTACCGAGATAATCTGATGGAGGGAACGAAGAGACAGACAGACATATTTTGTCGTCAATCGATTTTTCGTTATCTAAGATCCACGAAACACAGATTCTGGCTACACCACGAGGTAGAGGAAGTAATTTATTATACGAGGGTTGGAGCAGAAGTCACGGAAACTATTTTTTTCTAAAAGAAATGTTAACGGATAGCCAAATTTCATTTATATCTGGAAAGAAATGTTGCAGTATGGTGTGTTTGCATCAACAGATAGCTCTGCAAGTGTCTCTATTAGCACAGAAAGCAACTTGAAATCAGTTGTTCGTCTACCGCGAGGTGCGAGGTGAATGTAATATGTTTCCAGCAGCGCTCTTACTCCAAGAGAGCCGTTCATCATGAAAGAAGTGCCCGAGAAAGTCACAGGGAATTGGTGGAAATCCATGGAATATTGCCCTTCCGTACCAGACACACGCGAGATGCGCAGGAGAGTTTCTGCTAAGATGCGCAGCAACGCACGTGACGACCTGTGAATGGGCGGATCAATGTGATGTGCGGTAATCGAGCATCTATCTAATCAGGCCTTTATAATAGGTATGTAATGCGTTTCCAATTTGTAAAATGATATGCTCTAAATGCCGTAGAACATGAAACGCGTACGGTTATTTCAAATACGTTAATAAATATGATAAATTCAATTTTTGTGTGATAATAAATGACCAGGCACTTAGTTTATACCTTATCCTTTTAGGTGTATATTTGAAATTTTCCACCCCTACTCATATTCTCACAAAAAAGATAGTTGCCATGACATGCCTTCCCAGGTATCTCCACAGAGACGCATCGCCTCAGCCGGGACACGTTTTAAGATTCCATCTGTTCCCCGGCACCGGTAGTGGTGAAGTGGATGTGAGAGGAGAGGATAAGACATGAAAAAGGTAGGAAAGGACGCACGGAGTCCTTTTTTCCTTCCAGCTCCTACATTCTCCTGATATTGAATGTAAAAACAACAGAAACTACCGTGAGCAACCGATCTCTATGATTATCTTCTGAACAGAGGCTGAATTCACCTTAGCTACTCAGATATAGCTAGCAGAAAATTAGCCACCGTTAGAACTCAAACCGTAGGACCAGCCTTAGTCGCTGCAGGTGCAATGCTAGCTCTGACGTTAACACCCTCCGTCTGGTAATGCGAGTTAAAACCCAAATGCTAGGCCTTTACAGCATCTATTGCAAAATGGTCCAGTTGACGAAGTTACCACCAGCTTTAGAAGTGCGATGAGCCCAACATAACCGCTCCTCCATGCTAGCGCTGGAGGGATAACCATAAGCGATGAGATCACAGCTTTAGGTTCACAGTAGAAAGAAAGATCAACTGGAAAGTTTCCAGGTAACTTTTACATCTATAAGGTTCTTTTCTCAATCTATATCGCCCTTACCTGGAACAAAACGCAGAATTTAGACAAATTATACACCTTCTCTTCATATTTTGTTAACATCACTGTTGGATTACGAAATACATACGGGCAAAAATTATAGATCATAAATCAATGTTCAAAACATCTGTAATAATCTGTAATCAATAATAAAATCAATGTTCAAAACATCTGAGGTGACTACTCGTTTGATTGGTTCCCATTTGTGTTCCAAGACATATGTATCGCACATTCTCGTATGGTGATGATAATTTGACTCAAACATTTCAAATTTGTTTCCGAGTTGTCTCTCATCTTCTAGAAGGCGATGATATTGGACCCTAGCCAGGTCGTGATGTATGTCTGTAGGCTGCCGCGCACCATGCGAGAGGCACACAATGTGAGGAATTCGGTGTCGAGGAGGGAGGCGCTGCTAGTTACTTGTGCTGCCTGCGCCTCATTGTACGGAGCGCTAGACGGCTCTGTGTCAGACTGAGGAATGCGACCGGTATTCCACTGTATTTACGTCGGGTTGGAGTCGCGCGGAAACAGTCTGCGCCAACCGACTCAGTGCTGAGAGCTTCTCAAAAATCATTCATTACTCTGGAAGGAAAGATGTCTCATTCGTAGAAATCGAATATTTGTACCTAGTGATTTCTTACGAAAAAAAATGATTGGCAGCTTTACCACGGCGGTACCCATTGGAGGGGGACGATCAACCTGCTCTCCTTCATTTAAAGTGATATAACCACGTGTAATGTATTGGTGAAAATATTTTTTTAGAACATCGTATAAGGCTATAATGGCATAGCATTAGTGGATTGTTCTTTATTACTAAAAAGGGGCTCAGGAGCAAGAGATCGTTCTTCTAACACAACGGAAGATTAGAACCGCGCACAAGGTTGTTTTCAGTATTACGAAACGCCATAATTTCAAAATTAGTAAACTCAATGAGAATGAAATACGTTCGCCGCCTGAAATTTTGACGTAGCAAATTCTAAATTCTCTCTCTTTAATTTCTCTCTAAATAACTCTTCGAGTATTGCCAGAAAAATCGAAAAAGTATTATGAAAAATCATATACTTCATTTATGGAGTGCAGAAGGTTTATTTTACCGAGAACGTTATTTTACAAAACGTTTTCAAAAGAAAAAATCCCTCTACTTTATGAAAGATTTGTTCAATGTTCAAAAGCACATTGTACTATTGGGGCAGCCTAATGGATCGCACTAAATGCCCAAACGCTTGACGGCTTTCTACCTGAACCGCCAACATCTGAACCGAAGGGTGTAAATGCGACCCGCGACACACAAAGGACTAAATACTCGGCATAAATTGTACTGCGGGATTGATCATTACTTTTTCGCACTCTTTATTCATTTTTTTAGGTTTGGATTCAGAGAATGATATATTATTCTACGTAAGTGTTCAATTGGCAAAAAATACATGTATTTAACATATAACGTATACTATTTTGTAATAAAAAATAAAATCCTGAAAGCCCGTGATATAGTATGAATAGCTGAAAGATCTATTGGGCTAAGAGTTTACCCTATTAGTTACGTCTGTTACGATGGTTACACAAGATATACAAAATGAAAGAAAATTAGAAGCTTAATCCAAATTGCAAAAATCAGAAATGAAACACATCTTGGATATTTCAAGGCCTTAGAAAAAGTATAGTTTTCTACTTGCCCATAATGACTATTATTCACGTCGTTGAAATTACATTTCCTCCAACTTGCTTTTGTTGAAAACATTAACTCGTAAAAAATAGACACTATTGAAGGCTGATTGAAGAATATACAATACTATTCTATTCACACATCATAGCAAGGCAACATTTGACGATCAAGCATGATGTCTGGCTCGGTCCATTCCCGTCAGATGTCAGAATATTGCATGATGTGCCGAACATCAGCGAGGTTTGTGACGGCTGCCGGAATCGAGCCCGGAGGCTGACTGGTCAGGTCAGTTTTTTATTCCCTACGTGTTTTCCCTGATCTATTTAGGGCGAATATGGAGCAGCATCCCAAGCAACGGGCTTCGAGAGGCGTTTGATCATCCTTCGCCATCACCTTCAATTCGAATTACACGCCGACCCTCTCACAACAGACACATGACGGCGGGAAAACCGCCTGAGTTGAGTTCAGGACCAGCAATGTTGCTGACTCTGTAGTGGCTCTGACGGAGAGTTCCTAGGGTTCGTGTTCCAACCTTGGCTGATTTTTGACTCTAGATAGATGAGTCGAATTCATCCACTGTCTGGAGAAGACGTCTGATTGGTTATTTTCCGTGGTTTCTCCTATGAATGCCGGAGAAGTACCCTAACAAACGGGCCACGGACCACGCGGAATCTTTCTTTCCTCTTCCTTGTCCTCTCTCCTAACACACATTTAGATTTTACGTGAACTATACTATCACACATTTCGGGAGACCAGTCGGGAGCGTAGAGTTTGCCCCGTGGGGATGGTGGGGAGGATAGGGGAGATACCTGGAAGGAGAAATTCCCGCAAGCCGACGCTCAGATCGATGCCGGATCACACCATCCCATGAGGAGCAACATTGCCCCAACAGCAAGAATAAACATTTACTACACTAATGGGAATAATGGTCATAGCAGTTGACGTGCCGAAAACACCACTTAATCAATCAATCGGCGGAAAAAGATATCAACATGCCACATTGGATTGATAATAATAAAACTGATTGTAACACAACAGCCATATTCGTGTTAATTGTGACAAAATATTGTACCAAAAATTGCTTTGTACATTTTTTAAAAATAATGTACATTTCCGAAGTAAGAAACTATTATAATTATTGTGCTTAAAACTAACCCCTTAATGTACCTCAATCGTACCTTAATTATATAGAATAATAAAGATGTATTAAACAAAGAAAAGTAATACAAATCCATAAAATGAAAAACATATTTTTAATGCCTTGATAATTCATTATAGGTAAAAAGCATTAACTTCATCAGGTCGTTTTTGTAGGTGCAAACACTTCATATGAAGTTAGAACTACTGATACACGAGTATTCAAGCGACAGTATTACAAACTTCGATACGCAGCTACGGCTGTATGTGTAGTGGAAACGAACCGCGCTATCCATTCCGAGCAACCATTGCCGATGAGTTTCCGATGCTCCCGTACTCTCCAACTCCCCGCGCGTTTAATACGAGTATGCGCAACTCAATGAGCGTAACTGAACTCCCCCTTCGCAGCTGCGAGGGCACTGTTGGTGGTGTTCGCCCTGGCGCACGCGGACGCATCCCAGAGGGTAGACGCCTGCGTTCTTGCTCGACAAGCGCGCTGTTATTAGTTTCGGCGTTCAGCATAGTTCCGGCGGAGTCTCGATTCTTCCAATGGAGGCATTCGGAATGACGGAACAGCGGCGGCGGAGGAAGGTGGAGTGTGGACGGCAGAGCAGACAAGGCACAGATGCGCGCGCCAACACAATAGACGCCCACGCTCTGAATAGGCCCACTCCACCTACTGCCATGTTTACATCCGAATTCCAATAACACGAGCTCGGCTACAGAAGAACGATGCCGAGTCTCAATACTTCTGTATAGAAGCCCCTGATCCGTCCCTTTCCTCTGACCGAAGCTCCGATATTGCTTTTTCCTGCATTGTAATTATAATAATAGACGACTGGATCCTCCCATAGTAGCTGATCCCTGATTCGTTCGGCAATCGATTCAGATTGCCCGTTTCTCTTCTGCTGTGATATCCAGGTCAGCTACGTCATCAAGACAGTCATATTATCCTCCTTTTTCGTCTTTCATTCTTGTTATAGGACTTCCATTGCGTCTTTCCTCATGTCATCTATACCTTCGTTTTCTTGTCGAGGTGAATGATCCAGTCTTCCTTACTAGCACATCATTTTTATATTTTAACATTAAAATGTTTTATATTTGTACAATTTTCATGCCTTATATTCTCGAATGTAATGTCCAGAATACTTAAAATTTGGATTCAAATTCTGATCAAAGCAGATATTTATCCCAAGAAGACCACACTGTTAATACAGAAATGTCTGTATATCTCCACAAAATCCGAACATTACTCTTCTGATTTCCAATTCTTCGTCAGGCAGAGAGGTTTTCCGTTGTGTTTGTGGCAATGCGAGAGAAGGAGGATTTCCAAACTGTTATGTATCGCCTCTAAACCTTGTTCTTTCGCTAATCTCTAGATCTTAACTGACCGTACTTAGCTTACATACCACAATGTATCTATAAACGACTGTGGGACGGAACTTCTAAGGGTTCACTATTCCTTTAAAAAAAGTATAACACCGGGATGTACTCAAGGATTATATCAGGCATTTTCGTAAGTTGTAAACCGAGATACGTTTCTCAGGTTATCTCAGCTGGAGGTAAAGGGGTACAACAGCGAGTCTCGTTGAGTAGCTGTACCCAGATGATCGGTAGTACAACCGAAGGAAACATAGGCGCCGAAACATGGCAGACTGGGTAGCCATGTATAACATGAGGATGTATACAGGGTATCCGGGGATGAAACGTCGAAACTTCGAAAATAAGCTCTTAAGACAATTTTGAGTGTATTTTGTCTAGTGAACTACTTATATATTTCGAATGGCTGAGCCGCAATAAGCACTCAAAAGTTGATTTCAAAAATGCTATCTAAGCACAAATTGGCATTGCAGAGGCATTTAAACACTTTGGAAACATTTAAATTGTTTATTATTTACAAAAGGAATGAACATATTTCTTCAGAAAGAAAAATTAGCCTGAAAGGAAAAAAAAACAGATGAATTTTGTAAATTTACCATACAATTAATTGTGTAAAAGTACTTCAACTAATTATGGACATACTTTTCAGACATAAAAATACAATTTTCAATGATTTGTTCATAAACTAATTGGATTTCAAGTTTTCTAATTATTCGCTCGCAGATTAGATCATAGTTATCAAAAATGTATTTTTTTTTTCATTTTAATCCCCGTATGTTTTTGGAAATCCGTAGAATCATACATTTATCAATGGTTGATTTATAACAGGGAATAACAAAAATTAGTTACGGTAGAGGAAATGTTTTATATCTTATTTCAAAAACACAAATAGAAAATTAAAAGAAGGAACTAAACTGCAGAAAAGAATGACAAGAGATGTGACATTTATATCACACGATTATTATATCTACATTATTTTGTTTGAATCAAGATATAAACATTGTATTCTTAAACATAATAGTAGTACACTGAAGAGCCAAAAAAATGGTACAGCCATGCGTGTTGATAGAAATCTGGAACCAATCAAATATGGTGCTCCGGTCGGCAACGACTATATAAGACAACCACAGTCTGGCAAAGTTGTTAGATCGGTTGCTGATATGGGACCCCTGATACGTCTAGATTACGACTCTGACAGGTGACACGTAATGGCAAGCATCCTGTCTGATCACCTGCACCCTTTTATGTATGTACAGTGTGCATCCCGACGAACTTTGGCAATTCCAGCAGGACATTGCGACAGCCCACACATCCAGAATTGCTACAGAGTGGCTCCAAGAACACTATTATGAATTTAAACACTTCCACTGGCCACCAAAATCCCTCGAAATGAACATTATTGAATGTATCTCGAATGCCTTGCAACGTGCTGTTCAGAAGAGATCTCCACTCCTTCGTACTCTTCCGAGTTTATGGACAGCCCTGCAAGATTAATGGTGTCAATTACCTCCAGCATTACTACAGACATTAGTCGAGCCCATGCCACGTCATGCTGCAGCACTTTTGCATGCTCGCGGGGGCCACGATATTAGACAGGTGTACCAGATTTTTAGCTCTTCAGTGTAATAATAGTGAGGAGAAGAAGAAAAGAATACCCGATCGGGATACCCGAGATCCCTACGACAGTAGTCCCCGTAGCGATCTCTGATGGAATGATCACGGTTTCGAATCCCGCCCCAGGCATGGGTATGTTTGTGTATCCCTTCATTCATTCATTTTCATATCCCATCGCCACAGACTAAGCAACCCTGGAGGATAAGAAATGGATTCAGCATAATGCTGATGCGCCCAAAAAGGAATCATATACACTTGCCACAGGATAAATGTAATTGAGCCTTGGTAACTGGAAATGTATGTCCACGTGGTTTAAGGCGGCCAATTCGCGACCAAATATAATAATAATAATAATAATAATAATAATAATAATAATAAGGAGAAGAATAAAAAGAAGAAGGAGATGAAGAAGAAGGACAATTAGAAGGAAGAAAGAAAGAAAGAAAGAAAAAAGCGAAAAGAAAGAAAAAAAGAAAGAAAAGTGAAAACAACATTATTACGTAAGTTAAATCCACTCTTTTTGTGGTTAATATTGAGAACTATATACTCTAACCGTGTACAATTATCCTCATGGTTTCATATTACGTAAACGGCGCTTCCATGTACTTCACACACGAGCCTTCCTGCGTTGCGGCCATCGCCCGCCCACTCCCTTCGCACGGAGTTCGTTGCTCCGCCGCGCCGCGCCGCGCCGCACCGTCAGCCTCTGAGCCGCACTTCCGGGTGTCGCTTCGCAGTGCCACGGGCCAACGAACCGCCTCCGCTGCCGCCATCCACGACCGCCCCGCCCTACCACGGCCACTCTACCTATAGGGCATTCACGCATCAGACTTCCTATCGCTCCCACTGCCTATATCGCCGTCTTTGCCCCGCACTCCCCTGCCGCTCAGCGCCTTCTCAATGCCGTCGTCACCTTTGGCCACCGCCCGCGCCCTGCGTTTCGCCCCCCTCTTTACGGCCTCCGTCGCGACCCTCGGAGGCCGCGCCCGCGGGCGCTCTGTGAGCATTGTGCGGCTGCTAAATTGGAAGAGGAGCGCCGTGGCCGCGGCGAGCTGCGGTCCTTTATGAGGCCGTCGTGACGCCTCGGTGCATGGCGTCCCAGCGCCGTCGTCGTCAGGTGGCGCTGGTGGTTCGGTGTTGGGAAGCAGGGGGGTAGCGAGGGGACGACAAGGGCGGGGCGGTGGGGGTGTGGCGGTATAGGCGTTTGCTCGAGGGACGCAGAGAGCTGCTTTCGTTAGCGGAGCGGTTCGTTAACGGCCGGCGACAACCGGAACGGCTGGCGATGAGGCAGGGTGGCCGGAGACGCTGGGGCAGGGCCGCTCAGCAGACGGGCGGACCGTTCGCGCCCACACGAACAGCAATGAGCACGGCACCGAACTGTGAGAGTTCGTTTCAGTCACGAAGAGACAAACGAGCAGTACCAAAATTTGTCAGCAAAATAAAACAGAGGTGAGAGTGGTTATGACGATAGGAAAAAATCATACAGGGTACTTACCACAATACTTCCAAAATATTGAATATTTTTGGAACACATGTATCGTAGATAGAATTTCATATCGTAAATATCTTAAAGTTACATGTTTATGGGAATAATGGCTAATTATTTGTAGAATAAATTAGGGGGGAAACACACCATAAAAATATAAATAGAGTAAGTAGTGGCGATACATATGTTGATGAATCTTGATTGAATTATTGAAGTCTCAATTCCTGTATCCTCATCTATTGAATATATAGAAGAAAATTCTGATGTCAATAATGTAATAATTTGTATGTATAGAGTATGGTGAAGTAGGTTTATGAAATTAGAGTAGTAAATAAGGGCGAAGGATGAAGGTTCATGGAAGGGGAGAGAGTAGTTAGTGTCGGTTACAAATGGCATGCCTGTTCAAGAGAGAGGGTCGTCTCTATGTTCAATCCGTGTTGCCATTCCAGTGTCCCTGCAATACGTTGGGTTGATCATAACTATCTCAATAAAATTATTGCGCAAGAGAATTTTCGGCGCTCAGTAGCGTACATCAATCGAAATTTCATTACTCTCGAGGGGTAAAGAAGCTCTCTCACAGAATGGGAACCTTCGAGAAAATCGGTGGAACTAGAACATTCTGAAACACAACTGGGTGTTTACCTCGGCAAAATTGCATTTTATTAAATTATTCCAATCACAATCTCATTATTTTTATTTAACTTCATTTTTAATTCAAATATTTGAATTGATGTTTTCTCAGTTTATAATTTTTGTAATTACATACTCAGACTATTTGCTCAACCTTTCTTACAAAGTAAGTTTAATTAGTTACCTTTAACACTTGAACGCCCGGTTTTCTTATACCCCATAGAACGCCCAACGGAGTCGTTTCGACTCCGAGCCTTCAACGATACTTCTTCAAAGGAAATATTGCAAATTACATTTCCTTAGATACATTATGTCTATTAATAAAATGTTTACAACAATAACAATAAAAATATTATAATCTTAATTTTCTGTAATAAGTTTTTCACGTACGTCATAAAATAGATTTCCTTTGCATTGCACTTCCCATATTGTATCGCATTATGTCAACATTATTTGCATTAATTATTTTATTTAAGTAATATTTATCATAAACAAACGTATATGTTACAAATTTGTATTTGCTTCCCCCCGTATGAAACTTGATGTCCGTTTCATGATGGAATTTTCAAAAAAATTTAATCACATATTCTAAATGGCCCTTAGTTCTTGTGCGGGTAGTATTTACTTTCTACATTACTGACTTTACTATGCATACAGTACAAAACCAGTCCAGTTGTATGATTCAAACTTTTAATACCTTGTACAGGTCAAAGTTTTCAAGCACATTTGGTAGAATGTTATCCAGACGTTTGATCAACACCTGCCGTGTATTCTGATGCGTAGTTCACGGCTAATTTTTTTCTCTTTCCTCTCATTTTTCAATACTTTTCCAAAACTTCTACTAAATAATGACTTTCCTAATTGACGCATACCTTTTTAGTGATCATTCCCCACAAGTCACAATTGTTTGTTGCTTCCATTCGGTTTGTATACAATAAATTATGTACTGTAAATACATGGAGTTTGAATTGAAAATGCCGGCATTTCAACTCTGTTCATCTGACATATCACGTCTACGGTTTGTAAATGTATCACTTTCTACTAAAGAAAAATTATTTTTCAGATAAAATTGTGAAATTATCCTTCATTTCTTCTCAAACTTCTCTTATTAATTCGAAAATCACCATTTGAGTCCAAATTGCCCCTGTACACTAAAAATCTCTTCTAAACTAGGAACATTTCGCTTTATATAAATAATCATCAGAAATATTTTGTTGTTGAACAATCATATGATAACAATCCTTTTCTTTCCAGCGACAATAATTTGATTTTTAAAACAATGAAGATTTGTTGTACCGTGACGAAATAACGCATGATTCAAGACTTTACATATGTTTAACAAGAATACCTGAAAACAATGCAAAGCGGAAGGAATGCTCGTATATTTCTTAAGAAGATATTTGAAATACTAGGAGACACATTAATCATATTTCAGATGTTGAAATACATGAAAAAGGCCCTAAAAGATCGGGTCAGTATCCAAGGAGTCGAAATGACGCCTCGTGGGCGTTCTAGATAAATTCGATTATTTTTCATGAAATATTTATTAAACTATTCAGTTTTTAACATACTGTAAATAATTGAAATTGATGAAAAGTCACAATATCACAAAATTCTATCATCAAAAACAAAGAAGTTACAAGGACATAAAGAAAGCTATGATGCTTCTGGGCGTTCTAGTGTTAATACCATCAAATAAGAGAACCATTATATGGAGAATATAAGTTAAAGTCATATTGAATGTTCTACGTAATTTTGTTCCACTAATTCAATGATTTTCACGAATCCGTTTCTTAACGTTTGGAAATTGACACAATTAAGTATGTGTCTTTCTTTCCCGAACCATACACAACATTAAATAGAAACAACACTCTATATACTTGCATGTGAGGAGCCAATTTTGGCCTATACCCAAACTTCGTCGATTTGAGGAGCATTTAATCAAAACGCATATTGTTCACTGTTGGAAACTGCTATATATCCGCGGCGAGAGTTGAACGGGGCGCGCTATGCAGCGCGCACCATAGCTTCGCCACCCCGAAAAATAGTTCCGGGTCGCTGGCCGGCGGAGGTATACCGCAGCGACCTGGGGGAGGGGAGCACCGAGACCGCTGCGGCAGTCAGGCAGCGGAGAGCAACGAGCTAGCGCAGCATTTTTAGACGTGTGTTTAACGCTGTATTTGTTCTCTTGCTTTAGGACCGGCTTTGCCCCGGACTTCCTTTGGGATTGTGGCTGGGCCCCGCTAGTATTCCTGCGGAGTATACTTGGCAGGCTCGCCCCTGGGCCCCGCCGCCTTAGCAGAGTGTCGTTAAGGGCACGCGTTAGATCGCGGCCGCATTGCTGGTCGTACGCCGTACCGGCACAACTCGCTGAGGCCACGCAGCCGTGTCCCCGGCTACGCCGATAACGCCGGCGCCCCTGGGTTTCGGGCACGGTGGTGGCCTTACCGCGCCGCACGGGGAGCGCACCGACGCACAGTGTTCTTTTTTACGCATCTAGGACGACAAAAATCAATTTTCTCGAAAACTACTCGTCCAATCTCGATGAAACTTAACATACAGCATACACTAAGAACACTTATTATACTGTCAGTGTTTCATAATTATATCTTTAATATTTCAATGGGTATTGTTATACATGACTTTTAATTAATGAATATATCAATTAAATACCTCTCAATTTCTTCAGTTCAAAATAATGCAGCTAATTTACTCCTCTCTATTTGTCACGATTTGCTATCTGAACATAACAGAAGTAAAATTATAAATTCCTATGAATTATTACGATATCGTTCCTAGCAAAAATGGCAAAAATTCACTTACCTAAAATCAAAGGCAACAAACTGTTCACGAAGGGTTCTCATCCCTCGCCCCTGATACTCAATGAGTAGATTTATTTCCAGTTAAAATGTTGCATATTTTTCCATCAATCATCGTCATTTGCAAACTGAAGGTTACTGAAATTTCTTTCCCTGCTACATGGATAATTGTAGGTTCCAGCTTTTTGATTTGCTTCTTCACATTACAATACTCGTTCTTTTACAACCTGTGCAGACTCTTTCACATATCGCACTTTAAGAGAGCAACAAAACAGTGTTGATGATGTTCTGGGGTTTTGCCACAATAATCGGCATTCACTTTTGTTGATTTCCAGTCTCAGAGGGACAACAGAAACGATAAAATTATTTCCATCATGAGATGCAGAATCTGAAAACTTCTGTTTGTAAGTACTGTGACCCGATCTGCCATCACAACCCCATTTGCTAAGTAGTGTATACGACTCGAATGCTCTCATATCCATCACCTGCTCGGCCACTTCCTTTTGTGCCTCGAAAAGGGGCTCAGTTGTTGTCTTTAGAAGTGCTTGTAATCGTACTTCTGCAAATGTCACCTACACGGACATGCTCACTAGCGGGATAGCAATCCTGCTTGGCTTCGAGAACTGCGGAATATGGTGGAAACATGTTAAATGTCTCTGTTTTGATTCCTTGTATGAAAATTTGTATTGATGTACCGTTCATTTGCTGTCTATAAAATATGCAAGAGCTTCTTCTTTGGTGTACGGTATACCTTCATTCTTCTCAGCAACAGCAAGAGATCTTTTTGAATTAGTTGCTCGTTGAGGAGAAGCCTCACTCAATTCTCTAACAATGTCCGCAGCATCTCGCTTTCCTGACTGTATAAGAGAACTTTGAGTAGCAAAAGATAATTCTTTCGGTGATCTATTTTTTAATAAATCGTCAACTTTCCTTCTCTTGTTTCTCTCAGTACAATCGTGGGAAAGTTTCATTGGTCGGCCTCTTTTCTTTGTTTCTTCACTTCTTGTTTTCTGTGGTGTAATAAGACATTCAGTGAATATGCTTTCTGGAAAACAAATGCTTCCAGCGTATGATTTGTAGCACAAATCTTTCTAGATGTCTTCCACATTTCCCCCATTTTGTCTTCATTCTTGCTACGAATGAATGTAAAACATTATTATATTACGCTCGGAACCCTTTGAACACTGTTGGATGTTCAATATCTGCACAGTGTAATTGTAAAGTTCAATACACTCGCTCTTTCTGTCGCCCCGCTGCCACTGCTCGAATAGCTCGCGCCGGCAGACATAACGCTCAGTCACTGAAAATGATAAATATTTCTTAAACGCGCAAGAATGCGCACAAGTTAAAAACGAATACTTGTTACCAGATGTCTGCGGGTCTACACAACGAAATATCTCGGTGTCTTCACGTGCATTCATTAATTTATGTCTCGATAAAAAGTGAATTAAGAATTTTTTTATTACTTTTCTAGTCTTATTTTAAAGCCTTATAGAAGGAAGCCTGTATAACACATCGCAAAATCCCATATTCCATTTGAAAGTACATACAATGATCTTGAGAATCCATAGCACAATATGCATATAAGACACTAAATAAAGCAGGAATCTAACGCACGAATCGAACGTTTAAACGCCACTGCGGCCGGGCTCGGACACCGTCAGCGGAAGTCTATATTTAGCGCAGTGTCTTATCAGTACAGTCCGGTCACAAATGATACAGCCATCGATTCCGTATGATTTGAAGCTTTTGCAATGCGGTGAGCAATGAATGGAAACCCGTACGTGAAATTAAAAATTTGATTTTTGTCGCCCTAGAATGGGAAAATAGAACACAGTGCGACGCCTCGTGGAAGCCGCCGTCGGCGGCACCGCACCGAGCCGTCGGTTCCGACTTGTGTAAACGGCCACGAGCCGTCGGGTTTACAAAACTGTATGTTTAAAGGTTGAAATAAACTGTTGTTGCCTGTGAGGCCGCATTTTCCTTCAGATATACAACAGAAACAATTGGGTTTGATATGAAATCGTGTAGTTTTAATACGCTCTACAAGTTTCTGCTTTCAGATTTCTTCAAAACGCATTTAATTTAATGTGTTAAAACGTGTTTTGGAGAAATCTGAAAGCATGAACGTGTAGAATGTTTGAAAAATTACACGACTTCATATCAAACTCAATTTTCCCACCAGTGGACAATATGCGTTTTGATTAGTTGCTCCTCATTGATTCTAAATGCGAAGTCATTGCAGTATACGTAACCAAAAGCGGAAGAGTCTTTTAAACGGACCATGAACGTGTATTCGTTTGGCTTCCGAGAATACGTATATATGCATTTCTCCCTTTCACGAGTTTAATTATCTCCAGAATGAACTGACTTCCCGGCATTATTAGAAAATCTCCGCAGGAGCACAGTGTCGAGAAAACAAAGCCAAATTGATACTTTCGAACTCCATCGAGAAACGACACCGGAGAGAAACCCGTCATCGAACAGGGTTTAATTAGAAATCGTGGGTAACTCCTATCTCTGTATTTGTATTAAAACAGCCCACGAAGAGGGTACGAGATTTAGAACCATTGTTCAAGACTTCTGCTCCTTCTGGGACTTAAACAGAAATACGCTGAGATAAGCGAGGAAGTTATAATAGAGGGGAAGAGATGAGGCGCCTAGTGAGAGAGTGAGAGCAGTGGGAGAGAGGGTGAAGAGGGGAGAGGGAGCGGCCATTAGGAAGGCAAACACTAGCGCTCTGGGCTGCCGGGCGGCGGGTGGCGGCAGCTGGGAGCATCGGGCTGCAGAATAAACCTTGCACGGTGCACCAGAGACACGTGATTGCAAAAAGCCTTTGGCGGCCCGCGCGGAGGGTGCCAGAGGGGAGGTGTGTGAGACAGCGGTGTTGGTTCACTGGTCGCTCCCTGTCCCCAGTGGAGGGAAGGGAACGCTAAGAAATCTGAACTAGAGGTGGTCCATAATTTCCCGTGTGAATGCATTGTTCTCGATTGCTTTCATTTGATCGCTCATGTAGCATACCTATTCTGTGGAATACCTGGCTTTTGGTTTCTCCAAATCATGTTTTATTGCCTTTATATCGTATAGTTTTAAAATGATTCACATTGTCGTGACTTTACATAGCTAAACAGCAGTGATGTTTTTCATAAGTTATTTTTCCATCATATGATACCTACAAAAATGAACTCAGTCGCAGAGAAAGAGCATTAAAGATGTCTTTATTAATTGCACTAACACAAAAAGATAATTCTTCATATATAAACACATATCATTAATGTTAGACAAATATAAAATTATTATCAATTAGTCATTAATTTTCAAAGTCTTTGAATCTTTGGAAAATGAATTATGGAATTATAAAACTATAAAATTATAATCTTTTAATAGAAACGAAGCTCACAATACCTTACTGTATATAAAAAAAAGTTAGCAAGAGAACCAAAGAATAAATTGAGCTCAGACATTATACATATATATATATATATATATATATATATATATATATATATATATATATATCCAGAAAGCTTCAGTTCTGGTATTGTTTTCGATGGGGGAGGATAGTTGATCGTCAAAATGTTGGTAAATATTTTGTCTCTATGATGTAACGCGTTTAAAACCTAACTCAAAGATAATCAACATTATTAATTTGCATTAACTTAATATAATAGTAATGAAATATCATTTATAAAAATATATATTTCAATTAGTATAACGTATAATATATATATATATATATATATATATATATATAATATATAGGGGGAGAGATACGCCTAACAATAGGCAATAGGTACAGATTGTGCAGTCCCCAGACCTCTTTGAGAGGTGGTTGGAGGTCAGTTTGAGAGCTGCGAAAGGAATATTCATATTGGGTCCTCGCGTTCTCTACGACTTGTTGTAGGTTTTGGAGCTAATAAACGGGCACTAGCAGCATTTGAGCTCCTTAACCCTTTACGCTAAATTAAAACTAATTTTGAATAGGTTAAAATATTTTTTTACTTTCCCGAACACGTACGTATATACGGAATAATGTACGTAGCATAGGCAAAGTTATATAATGCTGCGGAAAATCGATTTCGAGATTTCAACGGAAATACACCTTTTGGGGTCCCTTGACACCGAAGAAGTGGGTCTTTTGAAAACGTCCGTCCGTCCGTCTGTCTGTTCGTCTGTCTGACCGTCTGTGAACAACACTAGCGCATAAATCATACGTGCGTTATCTTCCAAAATGGATATTCCCCGGTACGTCCACTCGTGGGGCCTCGATTTTGAAAATCTTTCTTCAAAATGTGAGGGTACTTTACATGAACCGCCCCGGACATTTTCAAAATTATCTCAAAAACGGCTTCAAATTTTTTCTTTAAATTTCTTGTAAGAATAGAGTAAAATACGCTTATTAAGGTGGCGTAGGTCTACTTTCCATGGTTAACTCTGAATTTTCGAAAATGGCAAAAGTTTGACATTTTTTCGGCATCTTCCTAGAACTACAAAATTGAAGATAGAGATTTTTCCTTCGAATAAAATTTGTTGACCAAAGTGAGTTCTTTCATTAAGGTCACGTACATTTTTTTGAAAATTTTACTAGTTTTTGTGCAATATTGCACGCTATATTTGAAATTTTAAAAAATTCCAAAAAACAGATTTTTTCAAAAACGGCTACAAATCTTTTCTTTAAACCTTTTGTAGGGATATGTGCTCTATGAGATACCACAAACACCATATTTCTATATTCTTTTGTTTTTTCAGAAATTGCAAAAATTCAGTTATTTTTACTTGTCTCTCACGTCGTGAATATTTACATTAGCGGCGATTGTTTACATTATTATATTAATGAATACATTTGCTTTAAATAATATCAAATAAAGTTTCGTGAAAATCGGATAGTTTTCTGTAAACAAATTTCTGCTCAAAATTGTGCATTTTCAGAAACGCTCAAACGCCATTTTCTAAAAAGTGCTTTCAAATTTTGTGTTCAAACTTTCCGAACGGATAGTGCTAATTGTATTCATTAATATAGCGTAAAGTTAATTTGGGGATATTTTTTGTTTTTTTCAAATATTACAAAAATAAAATTTTTTTAAGTTCTCTCATACGGTTAAAATGCACATTTTCAGCAATTTGTAAACTTTATTCAATTTGTGAGTGTAAGTGCTTCAAATGACTTTAAATGAAGTTTTTTCGAAAACTCAAAAATTTTCTGTAAAAAAGAACTTCAAATTTCGCATTTACAGTGGCGCTAAACGCCATTTTCTTGAAAACGGCTCCAAATTTTTCAACGAAAATTGCCATTTCTGGCAAGGTTTAACTGTTTTTTTATATATTCTTAAAATAATAGTTTTGTTCTTCTATTGGGAAACGGAAAAATTAATAAAACGTCAAAAAAAATGTGCTTCGGGCGGCGATAGATGGCAGCTGACAAGAGTATTGGGAAGTCGGAATAGCTAGCGGAAACCAAACGAAAAAGAAAACTAATAAGGGAAATTCTGTGTCATTCTGTAGCACCAGTAGTTTTGTTTGTTAACATATTTTATTTGTTTTGTAAGAGAATGTAAATCGTGAGTATAAAGCAGGAATGTATAGAACCAACTCTTTTATACACATCAGTTACATTCCCCATTTTCAGAATTTAATAATGGCATGTGGTGATATTCTCTGAAACGTCATCGCGGTGACGGTGTTCGAGAGGGAGGGATGAAGGAGGTTCGCTCCGCCATAACGAGCACGCCGGCTCTCTCCTCCGCGGCTCACGAGCGCCCTATAGGAAATCTAACGAGACGACGAAGTGTTTGACCTATCGGATTATCGGCTCCTGCACAATATGTCGAATATCGGAGGCTCCGACCCTCGGCGAGCAAAAATAACCGACTGGAGCGTCGTGGAAGATCTTGTGGTCGATGTCCTTCCTCTGGGAAAAACGTCAGATTTCAGGGCTGATTTAACAAACAACAAAGAACAAAAATACAAGTTGGCGCATGAAATCATATTTTTCTGATAATTATTTGTGACTGAGATGCTTCAGTGCAGTGGGACCGATTCCTGGATGTGTTGTGAAACGACCGAACCTTACCGCTATGAAAGAAAAATTGATTTATAAGTACGGTCTAGTACAACGTTTATTCCGTCCAGTACAAACAATTTGGTAAACAAATGACAATGTCAGTATCATGACACTGTTAAGAGTTCTTTTTCAGTAGTCTAGGTAGCAAAGTTTTCACGTGAGAATTGAAGAGAGGTTTATTAAGTTGTTCCTGAATGTATACAGAAATATGTAAAATTATTACTCTTTATATTCGAATTTGTAAGATGCGGTTTGAACTTGGTCACTGTATGTTAATTATTTCAATTACATCAATAATACATGTTATTTACAGGTCAGTTTATTTTCTAAATGCTCTTAAATGTACTACTTACGCAGAATGCAGCACCTTAGTAACGCTCGCTCACCTGAAACAAAACGAAAATCAGTTGTGGCTTTTGGTAAAAGAATGCAGTTATTTTCCCAAAATGTATTTTATAAGTATCAATCATACATTGACAGTATTCGAATGAAATGACTATACTAACTATAATTTAAATTATTATTTATTTCATAATTATAATTTTGTCAAAATTCTAGAAAAATAATTATCTAAGTGTTTGTCATTAGGAAACAGTGAGAACTGAAAACTCCTTAAATAAACTCCTACAGATACATAATTAAGATAAAAGCGGAGACGTTTGCAAGGGATAAGGAAAGGTATACATAATAACTACATGTTTTTGTTTTAATTTTTAATGTTGATAAAAATGAAAATAAAATATTTGAAATTGAAATATTTGACAATATTAGCCATCGGATAAAAGATATTGTGTTTAATGACGTGTCGAGAAAAATAATCGTCAAGAACTTTCATTTCCAGGTACATAGCAGCTAGACAAGAAAATGCGGCATCAAAACTATATATTTCATTTTGTTGTTTTTAATTTCAATAAGCCATACAACAATGCTTGAAACTTTGTGCGCATATTGCTGTAATAAATACTGCCATTAATTTTTGAAACAGATTACAATATTGCCTTTAGATATCTTATTTGACAATTTGTCATAAAGCGAGACCTTACTTCTTGAATCCATCTTAAGAATAAGAATATATTCAAAATGATTAGGTGCTTTTCATTTTTATGCGTTGACGTGCTTCTCATATTTAGGGTCCTTATGTTCACATGTGCTTTTCGAGAGGATGGAAAAGAAAACAAAGAAAACAAAGTGGAGATTAAATCCACATTTTGCTTGGAAGGCACAGTTATTGAATTGCTCTAGTTTAAGAAATCATCAGCAACATCGTATGCATAGGAGTACATTTGCGTACCGTATAGAAGTTTAGGTCCTTTATCATGCAGAAAACACTTATCCAAAGCTTTTCCAATATTTATTTTTAATTCAGGAACTTTACATACTGCTAGCTCGAGCTGTCGCCCTGCGAGTAGAACCGAAGCTTCGAATCTGCTGCCCGTCGATGCCATCAACCGCACTACCTCAATCCTCCATTTCGCGGTTAGTCGCTACTTCCCCGGTTTAATTACAGAGCTCGCGGCGCGGCGAGGTAGCGAGGCGTCGAGATTAAAAACCCCGGAACGACTTCTAATCTCGCTAATTTCTACCGAGACCCGGCTTCTTCTCTAACTTTTCTTTTCTCCGCGCTGTCTCCCTTCGCCCGAGGCACCAGCGGCGGTGGCGCCATCTCGGACCCCTCCCCTAACACAGGCTGTTTCCGGTCGGGAAGGGGTTTCATGAAGGGTGCGCTCAGAAATTTGTCGAAGCGATTCTCGGCTGTTCGTAGTATTGCGATTGTTGTCTCCCCTGCCACGGCGGCTTAGGGGAGAAGCTAAGGAAAACTTTTCCGTTTCAAAATTAAATTCGAAGGATATACTCCCGAAATTAAAATGCTCCCGAAGGGCAGAGAAAAATTTACTCACGATTTACTGGAGCGTGACTGTATTGATATTTTTCGTCGGAGGTCAAATTCTCCCCGCGAAATGAATGGAGCAATTTGTTCGGAAAAACAATCAATGATATCAGAAAAAGTTAAAAAGAGAAAGAAGAGTTTCACAAGCTGTAATGCACTAAAACTCATGAGATCACAATTCGAAATATCTTCATTTATCTGAACTTACGTTTTGACATTGCAGTATTTTTTGTCAATACCTTGAAACAAATTTACGTTTATAATATTCAGGTCAGTGACGTTTTATCAATAATTTAAGAAAGTAATGAGAAACTTTCTTCAAACATCTGCTATTTCAAAAATTTATGGCATCTCACAATTTCCACTTAATTTAATTACAGTAAATTAGATTTACGGAAACGTTCATATAACATAAATGAAACTGAGTGCCAATACAAATTGATTTTAGAGAAAATAAGTTATAATTTCATATTCGTGTATACTTTTGAAGATACAATATTGTTGCTGAGAGTGACAGAAAAGTATACTTCCAATTTCACCTAATATCAAATAAAACAAACATGATTTAGTACATTTCAGAGAACATCTCGAACACATTAATGGATGTCAGTTTAATTGCGATCTGGTGTTTCTAAACGTGTTTGATAGTCAGGCATTAATTCAGGCAGTAGAAATAACAGAAAAGGACATGTGCATTTCTAAAAATGCTTCGCCGAAGCAGATGATTTTACACGTAAGCGAACATGTCTTGCTATCAAATGGTGAGAGGTTAGAGATTCCAAAGCCCAAGAAAAGCAGCAAAGCACAAACTCTATCCATTAGTCCATAATTTTAATGTTTTGGCGTCAAACACATACTTTTAATTTAAAAATTAATAGTTAAGGTGAAATACGATTAAACTCCTGGTTACAGAATGTAACGTCATATAACGGTTTCATAATAACTCGAGAACTAATATGTTAGGAAAACTGTAAACTCGAGATGGTTTATGATTGTGATGAAAAGTTGCTCTCTGAACATTTAGAAAGTTGATTTATGACAAGGATATTAGAAGTTCCGAATTTTTAAACTGCTATTATTATTCATTGAATGCAACTTTCTTTTTGTGAATAATGCTCTCAGTAATAGGTATTTGCGAAATTACAATCAGCAGACATCTTATCACATCGTAAGATTCGAGAATTACAAAATGAATCTGTCAGACCGATTGAGGGGCTCCCCTCAAGTTCAAGCCTGAAGTAAACAACTAACACCCTCCAAAATAATATAAACTGTAAAATTAAGGAATAAATTGGTTGGGAATCTTCTGAATGTTAACTATTTTTGCTCAAAGTTGGCGCGGAAAAGCGCTATGTGGTATATTTAACCTAGTAAGACGTTACGATACGATTATTGTAGGTTTTATCCTCTTTGTAAAATTTCCAATTATAAAGATTCAAATTAACCGTAACTTTCGTTCAATTCCGACCATTTATCCTGCGAAATGTGACAATCTGGTGTTAATACACTTAATAGGAGGCAATGAAATACTAAAACACTTGTGTAAACACTTTTTCATTTAAGTTCTCAACTGATAATTATCTAAATATCAGATTCTGAAAGTGTGACTTTAGACAAACGAGTGAGAGTCAATTTTTTCCTCATAAAATACTTTGAATCATACTGTCTTCCTGTTTTTTAAACGCTTGTAGGATAGAATTCCAACTTCGTTCATTTCATACTCGCCGAACTCTGGATATTTACTTTTCCGAAGTTCTCTAGCTCTTCATAAGCTCGCCATTGGAACACAACCTGCGCAAACTGTTATATTAATACTACGGACTTCCTAGATAAAAGAGGGGATGAGACGTAATTGAATAATATAAAATTGTAATTTTATTTAGACATTTATTTAGATTAATAAAATTGCAAGGGCATTGTAAGTTAGAGCTGTTTATTGAAGCCCAAAATATCTTTGAAGCAGTTCTGACATGTCATAATCCAACATGAATGAACTATGAAAATACTGAACGAAATGAATCCAACCAATTGAACTAACTACTCTTATCGCAAGGGAGAAGAAAGGCGAATGCCTCCAGAAACGTTTCAATCACTTGGAGAGCTGACTGAGCTGAACCCGCACGAGATTCCCATGTTCGCACGCACGCCCTCTTCACGAGCTCAGTAGGAGGCTCCGCACTGGGGAGGGGGGGGGAGAGGGTCACGCGAACAATCCTCTTTGGAGGAATCAAGGGAACCACTGGTACTACAGACTCTACCTTTCGTTTTCCTAATCTAATGTTAATTAAATACAGTTAAACCTGTACAAAAGGTCACCTCAATTAAACCGCAATCTCCTCCACCAGTGGCCATTTCTTTGTGGAACCGATTTATGTTTTCATGTACCCGATACGTATATGGGGAATCTTTAAGTACGCACGGTGCTCTCCGCTTAAACACATCCCATCTAAAAGTAATTCAGTAACTTTGTCCATCTGTCCTGCTGTAAAGTTTCTGCAAAAGTTTCCGTGTTTGATTCTGCGAGTATGAATATCAAGTTTATTGACAAACACGAAGTACCCACTAGTACCAAACTAGTACCCAAAACGCGTTTCTTTCTGCTTCAGATGCATGTCACTCGATTACTCGAACACTATCCATTTTTCTGATTGGTCCTAATTACGGATTCGTTTTCGCCCCCCACAGAATTACTGACGTGTTCTTTCATTACCTCACATTATCTCAACAATTATCACAGTATACAGTTGGGCTCTTCGGTTTAATAATAATAAAGGGAAATGTTCACATGTCTGGCGCACATAGACGTACTCGTCTGTCGCAGTGACAAGTCAAGTCAAGTCGCAGTGACAAGTCAAAAGTGGGTGCACATGCCTTTATGCCATTAGTATGTTCTCGGAGCAAGTGGTTGGTATCAGTGCCACCTGTCGGGGTGGCTGCTGCACTGCTACTGTTTCTGCAGCCTACCACGACAATCCCTGTGTGCATGTGGCTTGCTCGTGATTCCGCCGCCATGCCCTTCGAGAGCCCTTTGTTCCATCTCTGAGGTGTGGAAGCCTGCCCAAGCACTCTCAGTCCTTGGCCAGGCACTAGGTGTGCAACAATTTATTGTTGCAATGGCAATGGCAATGGTGGCAAATGGTATAACAGTTTGCTTTGGCAATTTATGCAGAATTTACATCCTTGATCAAAGGATGATTGGTATACAGGGTATCCCGAAGCTTCCGTTACAAAAAAATACCACAAATTCTGTGTTGCCAGTCATGAAGAATGGACGGTCCAGTTTTTCCGAAAAAAAATTTGTCTTTGAGAAAATTGAGTTTGAAAATCACTTCCGGGGCGCGAAATTCAAACCGGCCGCAACGACAGCAGACAGCGGCGTCACCTTCTGCGCGGAGCATTTCCTCGTTTCTCCGCGTAAACGGTGAAACAGTCGAGTAATATTCTGGAAAGCATCGCGCTGCTTACACTAGAATACTTAATAGTATCAAGTATTTGCAGGTTCTATTCAACAAAATATTTTAAATGTACGTACAGAATATCGAGTTTTGTTCAAAATGATAGATACGGTGTACGGCTGCGTAAACATAAATGATGAACACGATCCAACATTTATGAAAAAGATTGAATCTCCTGGAATGCTCAAATTGTTATTTTTAGCACATATTAATTTGAACTAGTGCTTTGGGCTTAAGATTGTCACGTAAATGATAGTCTCCTGAAGATTATTCTAAATATCGTGATATACTTAGAGCGTTTTGGACATTAAATATTCGTACATGAAAATACTGTGTTTATCTCTGGGCGCGGAATCTGAATTGATGCTTCTTTCAGTCATATTGTGGAGTTGCAGACAGTGCATTGAAGAAACTTTGTAGGGGCACGTAGGCCATAAATCTAACCTTCAGGTCAATATCAACAGATATAAAATAGCGTCGCCGTATGTGCAATGCAACAATGAATAAAAAAAGTAAAACTAGTATATTACTGGTATGAAAGGGTAAAAGACTGAGAAAAACTATGATGTTGCATTGCGTGATGTACAAATACTTCAAAAGAACTCAAACATTCTAGCAGGCAAAAGTTCGACCGTGGTTCACTAAGGTTACCGGACCGCTGCCATTCGCAGCTTGTATTATGGTCGGCGTCCTTGCATTTGTCACTTGCTAGGACGCGTCATATTGTGGTTTATATCGTAGGTAGGAGTAGAGTTGATGGAATATTTTTATTGAGCGACAATTGGGTGCAATTATGCAGCACTGGGCGTTTTGGCCACCCGTATTTTGCCAAGTCACTACACGTGGGTGGCCTATGGTAAAATGCTGTAATCGCAAGATTGGTGGTATAATGGTGGTAAACAAAGTCGTTAAACAATTTGTTTTCTTGTTTAATTGTCTACTTATTGTTTAAAATGAATCAATTTTTTCATAATGTAATTTATAATATATCACGTGTGTTACGAATGTTTCATTCGGCCGCATCACGTGGTTAATGTTCATTAGTAATTATTCAAAGAAATTTGTTAGTTTAAAATCTTATTCTTTAAATATAATTCAATTTTAATTAAATTAATTATTTAAATTTAGAACTCGTGTTTATTGTTGCATATGTGTGTAAATGTGTGTGTGAATTACCGGAGAAAGCAGTCGCCATGGCAACGGTTGGTAATTGTTACTGATTCCAATGTTTCATGGCCGCTGGTTAAGAGCTAGTTGCTATGCCAAACAGTGTGTTTTGAAATTGGCCAAGAGATGCCAAATTATTATAAATATCTTGTTTAAATTGTATTTTTGAAATAAAAAAGTTAAAACAGTTTAAGTTTCGCTTCCAGTAATCTCATAACCATTATTAAGAGGCAATCTCTGTTAATGATAATTTTTGTCGGAACCTTTGGCAACCGCTAAAGTCAAGATTCACCCTACAGATTTACTATTATTAAGCAACAAATTAAATTGTTCTCTAAAAGCAATGCCTTAATTAACCCATCCACATCAATACTCCTTCGCTCTCCCCTTTCATATATTTAAAACCTCTTCATAATGAAAGATAGCACGCTGACCGACCTTTCCTCTTTCTCTTCCGCTACCATTAATTATTTATATATTAAAATACTAATTATGTTAGAGGTAGTCCGGTCACGAGACAATTTTTATTAAGCGGGTTCGAGAGGCCGCCTAGACAGGATCTCGGTGGTGCAATATTTACGCATGTAATTATTGATCTTTCTACATGGGATCGTGAATTTTCCTTGCTGCTACAGAAAATAATACTTCTTCTGTAGGATAATATATGCTAGCTATATTCTGCAACAACCAACATAAATTTCAAATATCTCAGTTGATAATAAAAACAAACCCCCCAAAAAATATTAACAAAACGTTATTTTTAATCAGTCATTGTTGCTTTTGCAATTTATATTTTTTTAATTCCGTCCCTGAATACATGCATGGCCACTGACGTCTTTCAAATATTAAACTAATTCTTAAAATTAAACAAGATTTGATATTTCTACATTATCTCAATTTCGAACAGAATTCCCCATTCCTTACTTTCCTATTGCATTTGGGCAGCACCCTTCACCAGCGTTCTCAATTCGTTCCATCTTCATCTTGCTGTTTAATCCAGACAAAAATGTTTGTGTTTTATACACGCACTCATATGTTCACATGTACTTCCGAAATCCCCTGATAATTCTCATCTAAAAGGTTATTATTTATCTGTTAACACTTCCATTCGCGTTCACAGCTTAATTAAAATTTAAAAATTAATAAACATAAATTAATTTAATAAAAATTTACTGGTGTCTTAAAAGGGGAAAATGATGTCCGTCGACAATTTCTGGATTCGCATTTAAGAACTCACTTCACTTATTGCGAGAATTTGTCATTTCCTTATACATAAAACAAAACCTCCGCCATTCAAAATCAAGAAAAAATTTATTAATCATTTATAACAGGAAATTTAAAAATAATAAACGGTGTTATGTGGACAGAAAAATGCCTGTCAGTAAATGAGAGAATGATGAAAAATGATAGTTTTACTGTACTATTAGCGTCATTTTATGGTGAGTTTATAATTCTGAACAATAAACTGAACAAATCTAAGAAAATAGTAAAGACTAGGTAAAGGGCAAAGGAAAGTGAATCATCGAGTTTGAAAGTGAAAGTGGGAGTGAAAGAACAAGGGCGAGAATGTGGACAAGATGAAGCCTTAACAAGACGGGTCAAGAAGAGAGATAATAAGCAAGTGATGAGAGCAAGATTGAGGGCGAGGGGAGAGCGAGCGTAAAGGTGAGGAAGAGGTCAAAAGCGAGCGCAACGCGAAGGCGAGAGCTAGGGTGAGGGGAGAGCTAGAGTAAATGCGAATGCGAGAGCAAAAGCGAGAGTGTGAGCAAATGGAGAGCGAGGGTAAAGGCGAGGGCGAGGGAGAGAGCGAAGGTGAGAGTAAGAGCGAGGGCGAGAGTGCGGGCGAGGGTGAGGGCAAGAGTGAGTGGGAGAGCGAGGGTGAGGGTGAGATTGAAGGTAAGGGTGAGGGCGAGGGTGAGAGCGGGGGAATGGTAATGTGGGCGATGGGGTAGAGAGGGTGATGACAAGAGAAAACGAGATGCGAGGATGAAGGTTAGGCGAGAGTGAGGACGAGGATGAAGGTGAGGCGAGAGCCAGGCTGCAGGAAAGAGGGCGGGGCAGGGGCGAGCGAGAGCGAGAGGGCGGGGGAAGAGCTGGATGCGGAGCGAGAGGAGAGAGGAAGAGAGAGCGAGGGTGAAGACAGTGGAAATTGAGTGCGAGGGTGAAGGGCAGGCAGGAGGGAGGGAGAGAACGAAAGAGAGAGCTAAGGGAGTGCAAGGGTGAGAGGAGAGTGAGGGCGAGGGCGAGGGCGAATGCGCGTGGGAGGGTGGAAGCGAGGGCGAGGGGCGGGGACAAGGCGCGGAGTGTGTGTTGGGGTGGGGTTGGCTCGGGTTCGGCCCCGGCCGGGTTGCTGACTCAAGCGGTCTGCGGCGGGCGTCAGGTGAAGTTCCTTCCTGGGCCGAAGGCGTGGGCGTGGGTGTGGGCGTGGGCGCGAGGCGAGGGTGAGGCCGGGGGTGGCGGCCGCAACCGGAGTACCCAGCGCCACCCACCCCGCCCGGCGTGCTAATGGACGGCGTCTCATACACCTGCCCTCGCCCGACAGGCGGCCGGCACCCTCGCCGGTTGCAGCGGAGGCCACGCATTCATTGACCTCTCAAAAAGTGGCTGCTTCAAGAGTGAACACAGCGTTTTTGAAGATACGATTGAGTCATTGTAGGTGTTTTGTCGACTTGGTGGTAAAAGTAACCAATTCTCACCTTCATTATTTGAACAAGACAATTAATTAATTTTGTTTCTACATATAAAACTAATAAATACGCATCCTATCAATACCAAAGTAGAAAATGGTCCCGTGTGTCACTAAAGGAGGGGTCTTGAGAGCCCATGGCTTAAAGTTTGATTCAATTGAAGTATTAAGTAATGTTTCTAAATTAAATAGAATCAAATTTGTACTTGTTTTTGCACACTTCAACAAAATTCTGTTTAATTTTCAAGTTTTATAATTGAAAAATCTTTTCGCAACCATTTTGGTGTTTAATATTAATGAATCAATGAAAACCTATTAAATGTATTAAGAATTTATTGATAATTCTTTCATTTCATGGAATAATGCAAGAAATTATTAATTTATTTCATTCTGAATAAAAGTCAATGTATCTTTATTACATAGCAATGTATTACACTGTATTACAAAATTCTATAAATACTTTCCGATTCCACTTTTCAGCTTCGAGTAAATTAAAACCATTGTCCCTTTTATTATTTTCGTATCATATTATTTCCAATTTTCTTGAGTCGTAGTAGGGCATTAGTAGGCGAGTAGTAGGGAATTACGGTTTTGCCCCATCTTCCCAAGTGTCATGTGCCGGTGCCTAAAACAGATATCATGACTCTTCTCGGTTCGAGAGCCTCCAATTCCATTGCCGTGGCCCCATTTCGACTTTTACCATCGTTCTGGGTCTAGAGAGCCAGTTCGTCATATACACACTCATATACATTGCGCATACACAGCAGTCACAGCAAGAATTTATGAATGGATTAGTTTATGGATGTGGGACTCGGAATGCCTCCCACGCCATTAACACAAGGTAAACATTAATTTCTCACGCGAGTTGCAAACTCACAGTCTTAATGCCCACGTACTGGAGCTCACCTGCCCCACGCTCCTTTCTCGCAATGCTCAAACCCTTTACGAGTATTTTGCAAACGCGTTACAGAAATACAATGCCATAATGCATTTTAAAAAACTGTCTGGCAAGGCAATGGTGTATTCAGCATAAATATAATTTTATCGACAAAATTTCTTGGATTTTGACATGTAATTTTTTATATTCGATACTCATTTTCAAACGAAAATTCATCATTTTATGCTCATATTGCTTGGAATGTGCTTCGCATCATTTATTATTGTTATCAATTTGAATGGTTTTCATAGCAATCAATTTAATAAAGTTTCTTTAGCAATAAAATACAGCAACATCATGCTCAGAAATAAACAATTTTAATTAAATGAACTGGTTACAGACAATATTACTGATTAAAGTATTTAGAAAAATGTCAATTAACATAATTGCTTAGTTTTATTTCATGTAATACTTTTAGAGAAATTTTGTTTCATCTAAAACCACATTTTTGACATTATTCCATTATTACTATCCCAACAGAAGTATTTCCTCCCTCCCCTCCAAAAATGCCTTCCGGATCCGCCCCTGACACTGTTGGAGATTCTGTCAGTGAAGAGTTTTTGAGCATTCTCCTCAAATTCACTTCTGAAAGGCCACTTGCCGTCTAATTAAAAGCCATGTTTTCAATCCACCCTTCATGACACATCAATTAGACCATAGAATTATTCATTCTGTGTTGTATTTTAATGTCTGTTTTTCATTACAAAGATATGATTTCATTTTGTTATAAACGACCAGCTTGTTACCTGCATTTGTTCTCCTTCAACTCCACGCTTTCTATCAAGATTTTCTGTGAGCAAAGTCTGAAGATATGTGAGGATGTCGTGTTAGATGTTCAATCCTTGGAGGTAACAAGTCATTAGCTTATTTAGCCTAAATATAGCTCTATTGACTGAATTCCATAGATTTTGACATGTTAATTTTTGATTTTCTAGTTAACATGTCGTAGTAACCAGAAAATTTCAACAAAATATTTTATTTACAGATTTCTGAGAATTTCAAGAAAATTTATTGTAATATCGTTTCATTTAATAGAAATGATTTTGACTTCCGTTTTTACCCAAATACGTCTGTACATATTTCGTATAACTACTTTCAAGTTATTATCCAAAATAAAATGAACAATGGAGAAGTGGGAGCAATTTTTAATGCATTTATTTACATACATTTTTCATTGTCATATTTGATAACTTTTCATAATTTTCTAAAATAAAAGTGGATTGAAAACAATGTTAACTCGATGATTTTAAAAACGATTGCCCACGATAAACAGTTCAGATACTTAAATTGCTCCAATTACGTTAAAATAATGAATTCATTGAGTGTTATTTACGACACATGAATAATATTCATAAGTACAAGGTGGAGATCTGATTGATACTGCCTCCAAAGGGACGCCTGAAACATGAATAGCTTCCATGGTGTGTTTGAATGCAAAATGTGACGTGTGAAAATGTTCAAGTGAGAAAGAAAAATACATATGAATAAATACATTTCAAACTTTTGTTAAACCTGCATAATGAAATAAAATAACTATGGGCGTGTTTGCAGAGGTAAGATTTTTGTGTTACACCTGTAATGTGTATCAAGAAAACTGTTTTCATTTTGAAATACGACATCGGCCTGATTGTTCAACTACATTCTCGAATTAATAACCAGGTTCATAATATACAGGTTCAAAACATGATTTGGGAAAGTTGTTGAAAGATCTTTTTTCGTACGTCTCTGCCACATTCATTACTAGGGTTTGCAAACTTGCCACATGGAGACCAACTTTTTTCTGCCCCAAAAGGCTGTCGTTTCTAATTTAATGCATATGAAAGTCCCTAAAAACCGCCATTGCTGAATATGAAACAGTAATTGTTTTCGCGTTCTGAAAATGCAGTGTGGCACTCGCATACGCGTACTCATCACTGCCCCTGCCCTCCACCCCCACCCCCCCAGCACGTACCCCCGCACGCCCATATTGTCGTTTCGGAATAAGGGTTGGAAGCAGAGTTCCTTTGTGGGCATCGTCACAATGACTGCCAGGAACAATGGCGGCCCCGGAGCTAACTCACTATGGATCCTTTGTACCGCGAAGAAAAAGTGGCCCTGAAGTGGACGGGCTTCCACGCTCCTATGGGCCATTAGAAGAAAACAAACAGGTTGTCAGAAGCCTGCCATCTCCCGCCACGTGCAACACGGACGAGAAGTCAGCTTCTACTGCTCTTTGGAATAGTCTGTTCCTATGCGATGGCAAATGAAGCCTCATTGAGCAACTGTTTCACAGGCAGAAGGCATCAAATCTATCGCCTTGGGCATGTTCTCCTTGTTGAAAAACAAACCAAAGAATAACAAATTAAAAAACATTACTGATATGCTAAAATTTAGATTTTCAATGCTCAGAATACAGAATTTTTAATAGGTTTTTCTCTACTCCTCTAGATTTTTCTCAGTAAGAAGATAAACGCATGCAAAGCAATATAAACAATGCTTCTTTTGTTAGAAAATTTTATATTATTACATGTAATATTGCATGTTATTTCCATTAAAATTATTTATCCCACTGATATCATTTTTCTCTAAACAAAACATTTGCATTCAACAAGGGGGGGACTATGTCGACATTTTTAACTGATACGAAGAATGGGATGGCTACTTTGCTGCAAATGGTAAATGTGCAATTGTCATTATTATTGGGTATGAAAATGTAATTAACAATAATATAAAAATAAAAAATAATTAAAAAAGAGTGTCTAAAATGCGGAAAAAAAGGTGATATTCATTACGTATTATATATCTGTAAAAAGTTTTAATATTACATTTTATGTGAAAATTTCATTATTCGTACTAGATGTTATGAATAATCAACTATGTAACTGAAAGTTATAATAATTTTTTCGATAATACCATATTCTGAGAACGTATTCTTTAACCTCAAACAGGTTTCAGAATGTAAATCAAAATTGCAAATAAGTATTATATATTCTTTTTGATATGATTTTTAGTTGTGTCAGCTATATCCCCAAAAAATAACGAAAAATGAATGATAAGTCTATTAAAGAACAACAGAAAATTCTGTGAATACTAGCAGCAAAGGTTCTTTTAAAGGCAATAATATCACTATAAGCAGAAGCTTTTCTTGTAATTTTAGCAAGCAATACATGTTGTCATGTCAGAGAACAATCTGCTCTCCTGGAGAAGGAAAGAAGGTTAAAGGAAAAACAAAAGTTCTTGTTTACTATCGTTTATCGCCCTCTGAAAGTTTCTCTTCTAAATAATGAGATGGTAGTCATTCCTTCAATCTCGGACCTTCAACTGTTGTTTCTCGAAGACTCAGATTCAATTTCCATCCTTCCTTTTTTGGTACAAGGCCAATTAACAAAGAATGTAAAATTAGATTTCGTTTCTCCTTTTAGTGCGAGTAATTTACCCTGACAAGAACAAAAGATAAACGACAGCAAACATTTTACCCAGTTTTACCTTTTTAGAGGAGTTTTGATGAATATTGACCAGTGAAGTGATCACTAATACAGACAAATTGAAAAGCAACTCCTTAGAAAAATGGCTTTGCAAAGTTTTCCATATTTTTTTCACAAATTAGGACATTTCTACAGGTAACAGAAAATATCTTTGGAAACATATTAAGAACCTTAACTTGAAGTTTTTCAGAATTTCCACTGAGGTTGTGGCGTTCGATGAGGCGTCTTCAGAAGTTTTTCGTTATTTCTAATGAGGGCGTAGCGTTTTAGCATCATCATCGTTAGATTTACTCAGTGTCCGGGTGTATAGTTCTGAAGCAGAGAAGGGGTCACAATATATGGGGTGTTTCTGTTTTTTAAATACCAAAAAGCACACTAATTTTTTTTCTTGTTTTTTTCCAATAAGTATCTTGGGCTCCCTTAGAGCAATATTGTAATTGCATTTAAAAATGACGACAGAAACAAAAATTCCTGCAATCCATTAAAGTGTAAAATGAAATAATTTTAAAATTCATTTGGTATTCGATTATCATTAATTCTGTTTATGGTTTGTACTGCTAGAAAGCGCGTCCGTTTCATGCAAAAATTCAAAATGAGCCTACCGTCCATTGAGCAGTTGCAGCCATTTCAGCATTCCCCTTATCGAAAGGTAAGTCATCATGCAGAAACTAACGAGCGCTGTATTTAATCACGAGCCGAATTGTTGCCGCCCACGAGTCACTCACACTTGCAACAGCTTAAATGTATAAGACAAACATATATGTGTTCTTAAATATATAAGATAAATATAAGCAAATACTCCTAATCATTCAACAATAGTAAATATATAAGACAGAGCCGTCCTGCTGTAGTGACAAATGTATGAGTGGCTGGGCTAGAAATCCCCTTTCTTTTCAAGAGCTATTTCCCAATTAATAGAAGAGAAATGCTGTACATTCGCTTTTCTCCTTATGTTTATTTTTTTAAATTATCTATTATTTTTAAAATCAGACAAACTTCTTTCTTAAAATGCTGCAGAACCGTGGATATTAAATTAGCTAAATAGAAAATATCTTTAAAGGCATAGTCAACATTTTATTCTTTCAAAACTTTTCCACTTTTCATGAGGATTTGTTTTGAAATATTGCAGCTAAAAACATTAATGCAAAACAAAATCCCAATTAAAAATTAAATCCCAATGATTTGAAAATATTTATACGCAATTTAGCAAACGAAATCTCAGAAAAATTTTTTCGTTTCACTATCAAAAGCAAATACTTTCTGTTAATAAAACACATCTTATTAAAAGGAAGTGAACCAAATAGTTTTTGTTTCAGCATAAATACCTATCTTCAGGTCTTCACAATACATGAACAGAAAAGAAACTAAAACCACTAAAAAACAATAACATCACTCAAGAATCAGAACCCGATCAGGACGCAAACCAAAACAATTCACCGTTTCGCTCAAGTTTATACCACGTCCTACTGGCAGGTTTCACCACGCATGGCTGGGAACAGCTGGATTCTCCGACTACAGAATTAATTAGAGGGTATATTGCCATGCAAGGAATATGGTATGTAGTACCAGGTGAGTCACTGTGAGCGCCGGCGAGTTCACAATTGGATGGTCCAACATTGGCGAATACTTTGCATGTTTCTCGTTGTTTCATGACTAATTCTCAGGGTTTCTTGTTATTAATTCTACAATATCTGTAGATTTTTAATACTAATACTACTCGTAAATTCTACTCTAAAATATTGAAATTCTTTAATTTTATAATTATGTTTGGCGCATCTATCGATGACCAGACGCATCGCCATTGGCTACATAAAAATTCTCTCATTTTAAATATGTTTCGATTCTGATACTTCCAATTTTGGGACAGTCATCAATGTAATCTACTTTCGTAATATAGCTTCGATGAAATTACATGGTATAATACATCAGAAAAGTTATCAATTTTCGATTTTGAATTTGAAATGTTAAAAAAAATTGAGTAAATTATATCAGATATTCATTTTAATACACATAAAATTCACTTGCGTCTAAATTATTACAAAGAAACTTCAAAGAATAATGAAACACATTTATTAGAACACATTCAGGTTCAGTATTACCCTAGAAAAGTTTAGTAGAGGAACTTTTGGAAAATTCAGTTTTATAGCTATTAGTCATTCTCGTCAAGATATTTGTCAATTTGATTGAAAAGAAAAATCGGTAAAAATAACTATATATCTAATGAAACACTCTCTTCCAAATTGCATTTCTTTGTTGCTGTGTGGAGTTGAATGAGTCAGGCGACGATGAGTCATCTTCCAAATGCGGCCAACGGGGCCAAAATAACATTTCCGAGAAGCGAATCGAATCGAAACTCGGGCCGCCCCCGCTGGCCCACTCTGCGCTCATAATCGCATTAGGAAATTTTGCGAACATCGAACGGATACCCGCGGAAGCAGCTTAGTTGCGGTGCGGACGTCGGCAGGAGCAGCGGCGGTGAGGGCGTGGGCGAGGGCGAGGGCGAGGGCGAAGAGGGGCGAAGGGGGTGGTTTACGCTCTGGCAGATGCGAACGCTTCGCCCGTCCCCACCCGTCTGCTCCCATCCCCCCCTTCCACCGGCGCGCCGTCAGCATCGGTGTCTCCGGGTCTGTTTCGTGACACTTAGACACTTCTTGCTACTAGTTTCTTTCTTCGCCATTTTCATTTCTCACTTCGACAATATTCCTTTGCTCCTCCAAAACATCCTTATTTTCCTACTCTTTCGCGAATATTCTATCAAAATTTTTATACGAATATTTCGTTTTATTGTCTTGGTACGCAGTGTATCATGAACTCTAGGTTAATATTTTTCGTTTTCGTTAATACTACTCCTGCACAGACAGTGTGCTCCACGTCACAGCATTAATACGAGGCGAACCTCATCTCCTTGCTCTCAAATATGACAGCTATTCTTATCTCTGGCAATTAATATTGACATTTTTACCATTATTACCAGTTTCTTGTTCCGCCTTACTATTTCTTCTATCATGCAGTATTTTCTTGCAATTCCCGTACTCCTTGGCTTCTGCCAAGTACTCAAGGCTTCCCTTGCCACGTTTTCTCTCTCCTCATTTCCCATTCTGCACCGTCAGACTCTCAGAGAAGGGTTGTGAAGGGGCGGGCGGGGCGGCGTTGCCCATCGCGTAAACAACGCTCTAAGTGCCGCGCTGTCTTACGGGAATTTCGAAACAACTCCGTAATTACGCAAGGGGGACCGCCCGTTACGCAAGTGCGCGCCGCACGCGTGTGCACGCGCCCACGCCGCCACCCTTGCCCCACCGCACGCCCCGCCGCTCCCTTGCGTGCCCCTCCGCCATCGCTTTCCACACATCCACCTCTACTGCCCCCGCCACCCCCGACGCCACCCGCCAACCCCGTCGCCTCCACCGTCCTGGCAGCCCCTCCCCCAGTCGTCGCCGCCTACTTCGTCTCCCCAGTGTCCACCCCACCGCCCCTGCCGCCTCGCCACCCCCGCCATCCTGGTTCCCAAGCCAATCCATCCACCGCCAAGCTGCCCCCGTTGTCCCCTCGCTTTAGCTACCCGTTCGTCCCCGGTGACACCGTCCCCGCCGCGTCCAGCGCCCCCTTTCCACCTTGCACGCCACTACCACTACCGCCACCAACCCCTTCCCCACCGCGCCCATTCGCCACCGTCCCGACACTCCCGAACCTGCCGCTTTACCTTCCAGACCACTCCCACCGCCGCTCAAGCCGCCCACGCCACTCACGCCACCACCGCGTCAAACTCCGCCATCCCCCTTCTCGCGCTGCAGCTCCATTTCCCTTCTCCGCGCTTGCCACTACCGTCCCCGGCGCCACCCCGCCCCACCGCGCCCGCCGCCACTGCACACGGCCGCCGCCTCCGCCAGCGCCTGCGGCGCCATCCGGCGTAGAACCGCGCTGCCACGCGGAAACTTGCTCCGCCGCGCCCCTCGCCCCGCGCCCCGCGCCAGCGGGCGCCAGGCCCTGGCCCGGAATAGCAAACGCTGACCGCAGTGGGGCGGCGCGCGGTCGCAAGCTGCTGGCCCCTCGCGGAGCGGCGGGCGCTGCCATGAAGGACCAGAACGCTTAGAGCACTCGAAGTGGGGGGGGAGGGGTTCGGGCTAGAGAAGGGCACGTGACACATGATGTTTGCGGAAAATCTTTAATTGAGTGCGGATAATGAAAATAATTCTCCATATATATCATACGTGAAGGAAATGGTTTTCTGCCAGTAATTACTAGCAATATTCACAAAATTTCGTAAATATGTTAGTTTTTTAGGGACTTACTCTTCAAATGTGTATCAAACATATTTAAGACAAAAAATAAGGAATATTTTAGCTTATGTTATGAAATAATTGACAGGAGCGAATGCACACCGCAACGAACTTTATGTTATAACTCATGCTTCCATCGCTTATAACTTAATCATAATGTTGCTTGCTAGTGTTGGGAAATATTTGCTCACTGGCATGTAATGTATTTTTATGGATGGCATCTCTGTTGAGGTGTGTTAACCCATTATATCCCGAAATTAAAAATTTTCGAATTTTGCAACTATATTCATTCATAAACATATTCTGATACCTTTTTACGTGGAAACAATGTATTTTTTAAAAAATGTTAGATTTTTGAATAATTTTAGGAGCGTATGATATATCATACGTTGGGATACAAGGGCTATTTTAAGTAAAGTAGATTCCTAATGCAATGCATATATTTATTTCATAAAGGTTCACAAAATTATTAATTTCATATGAATTGGTTTACAATGCATGGTATTTAAAGAAACATTGTTTAGGATGAAGACCGATATTACATTTTCTGCAGAGAAATTTTGTACATTTGCCGCAGTTTCCACATCTACGTTGAGTAGGTCCTTCATCAACTAAATGATCTTTTCCATCAAACCGTATTTCATCAAGTACATTTCTTGATGTTTTGGGACGTACACCCCGGGGTTTCTCAATATTAGGGCATGTCAGAATAGCAAGAACAATTCTTCTTGTAAATTCCAGAAGACTAATAGTGCTATCAATATTTCGGTACAATAGCCAACTGTTAACAACAGCCCCGTTGATGCAAAATCTGACAAGTGGCCAGTACCATTTTTTTGAGCGAATTCTTATGCGGTAGAGGGCTCGTAAACCATCAAAGAGGTCAACACCTCCCATTCCTCTATTGTATTCGCGAACTAATGTAGGCTGTTGTATACTTATTTTCTTTCTTTGGTTTCTGCTCCATCGTAAGCATTTTCCCAAACCAAAAACATCATCAGTGCTTTTGTTTGTTGCTAGAGTAACAACATTATTGTCACGCCATCTGACAAGTACTACGGCATTCTCACTGTCTTGAAGTACTTGGTATTCTCCTCGAGGATCCTTTTTCATTTCGTTTAGAGGAGCTTTTTCTATTCTATCATTTCGAATTGTGCCAACACAATTTATGTCATATTCTCTCAATGATTTTAACAGAGGAAGGGAGTTGAAATAATTGTCAATATATACTGTTGATCCGGATGGAAGAAAATCAAAGCAAAGTCTTTCGGTTACACATGTTCCCAGAGATTTTCCTTGTTCCCTTTCACTGGCTCCTGTGTATGGTTCAAATCTTATCAAATAGCCATTTGAGACGCAGAGACACCACAATTTGAAACCATACCGAATAGGTTTCCCTCGAATAAATTGTTTCATAGAGTGGTGTCCAAAATATGGCTCCATATCTTCGTCTAAAGAAAACATTTTCCCCAAAGGTAAAATTAATTTCTGAAATTTGCTGTTGAAATGCGTGATGAGAGGCCTAACTTTGTAGATTCTATCATGCTTATCTATGGTATTGTTGTCATTCACGTGAAAAAATCTGTGGAGACAATCAAAACTGTTCCTCGACATTGCGTTTTGTACCAAAGCATTGTTGGTGTCAGGCCGTGTCTCCCAGTACATACGACGATGCGACACTCTACAATAACCCGATAGGATCAAAATTGCAATGTATTTGTAAACATCTTCATTAGACAACTGTATAATGAAACCTTTTTGGGCAGCATATTTTACCGATTCTTTGACAATATGTTCAATAATTTCGTCATCAAGAATTTTTCGAAATAAATCTATAGGTGCTGCTTTGTTATACTTTAGTTTTTCTATTACAGAAGGTACTGTTTCAGATGTTTCCGAATACGTGATAGTAGGATCTAAAAATTTTTGGGTGTACATTCGAGATGTTTTAGCCCGTGCGTGCTTTATTTTATTTTTTCGTGAACCTTCACCTTTACGACAGTCTTCTCTATTAGATCCTGCAAGGCGTTCAACATCTATATCATGCTTATTTCCCTCTGACACACATCTCACTTCCATTCGTTGTTGTAAAACTCCTTTTCCGATATCTTGAAACGTTGATACGTTTCCTTCTTCATCACTGCGAGCATCATCTTGATCGCTATCTGCACCATCCGCAGGAGGCAATAGAACCATTTCCAAACTTTCAGCATTATCAATTTCTTCTGCAACACTTGAATCACACTCATCAATGTCAATGAGAGCATTCAAAATCTCTTCACTCGTTCGCAGATACTCGGGCCTGTGAAAACATTCCACAACACGTTAGTGCCCAACGTATGATAAATCATACGTAAACTGTAATTGTACGTCATATCGTCATTTCACAATTTATTTATAATTTTCTTATACCAATCTCTTTTTTTAAGATAATTAACTATATTTGACCCAAAAATAGTTAAATATGTTACATTTATTGGCATAAAATGGTAAAAATTTGTACCTCTGCGTTCCCGCGTTGCATCCGGAAGACATCCTGACATTCAACAATTCGTTGATACTACAAAATAATAGTTGGCAACATGATCGCTGTTTCCGTGCTTAATTCAAACCTTCTCCAATCCCAAATTAACGTACTAAATTCAAAAAAATAAATTGTATACGAGTTGTATTAAAACTTATTAGGTGATGTCATCGTATGATATATCATACGCTGGGATATAATGGGTTAACGTACTACCTCCCAGCAATGTATTATTTACTTTTGGACGTTAATATCAGTGTTGTTATTGTATTTGTTTTCTGGTCCCTCCGACGGCCCTCTTTCCGGTCCTTCCGAGACCTCAATATATTAGTTGATTTATTGAGGGCTTGGCGTAGTGCAGTATTTGAAATTAACGAGGTAGAAATAGAGTGATTCCTGAGTTTTGAGTTAAATATTTGCAATATCGACAAATTTGTTTTCCCTCATTTTCATTCCGTATGTATACTAAATTTGTTTACTAATTTAAGTTTAAGATTCAATGGAGTTGTATATCCAATAAGCCAGTAAAGTTTTCTCTACGTTCCAAAATTACTCTGTTTACGTCAAATTCTGACAGGATTCAAGTGAATTCTGATCTAAATATTTAAAAATTGTGTTCTCTGATGTAAGTAGAGTGACGTCTTCTAAATTTTCTCAAATCTACGCAGAATACTGGATATAGAATGTACATAGTTCTGAGTTTGAAGTTACACAAGTTATTTTCAAACGTGCGAAATACTGTCCTGGGTCCGACTTGTTCTTTCTTAATTTTCTTATTATACATTGTTGTTAACTAAATAGTCAGTAGTTACGTTTTAATTACGAATTCATTGCATAATCAGGAAAAGTAAATATTTATTGAAAATTGGATCTTTTTCACTAAGATATTGAAGAAATTAACATTTGCATTTATATATTTAAATAATATCTCTACACCGTGAAATTTGGCCATGTATATTTATACCGCACTTATTCAGTACAAAAAAGAAATTTAATTCAAAGTTCAGTTATTATTATTATTATTATTATTATTATTATTAATAATATATTTTCCCTCTACATCACGAATAAAGATATTATGACTTGGCCTGTGCTTTTACACCCCACATTCGGCTGATCTCTATTTCCAAACTCTTGTATTTAAGAAGTTTCTTTGTCTTCTTGGTTACGACGTTTTGATCGCAAGGCACAGCAATATCTACAAGTGGAGGGTAACAATATCTGGTTTGTTTGCCACTATCGTGCGATCCCTATTATTATTATTCCTTTAAATCACGACTAAAGGTGTTATGTGTCGGCTGAATATAAAATCTACTCCAGGTTGCAACAAGCTATTTAAGGAGTAGATCTAAGGACTGTCGGTGCCTCTACAATACTTTGCGCAAAATGTGGGCTGTTTTATTATTATTATTATTATTATTATTATTATTATTATTATTATTATTATCATCAACAACAACACTGTAACCCATTCAGTTCCTTGGAGGCAAAGGCATTCTGAAAATTTATTGACAGCTGTAGAGCATGTACATCAGATCAGCCACTTCTGATGCTAGGTGTAGGTAACATTTCACGTCACCTACTCCTACACCATGTCTAAATGATGAACTTGAGCACACCTTACACACATATCCACCTGAAGTTTTCACCTATTATTCGTGCTTTCGCAGTTCTTTGCCTATTTCAGTCTGATACAATTACAGTTATCGTACTAAATTTTTTATCCTACCACAGACTACAAAATACTAACCTCAAACATGAGCCTTATTAACTATATTCGTAGATCGTTTTTCCCTAAACTGTTTTGGAAATAACCTGACATTTAATCCTCATAACCAGTTTTGTAGTTATAATTGTTCTCTTCTATGTACTCACTGCACAATTTTCTTTTGTATTCTCACGGCTCTTTTCCCGTTATGCAGATCCTAAGGAGAGACTTATGCCCCTCTGGCTGTATCCGTCCTGCTGACGTGACCTTCTCATTTATATTTGGCTTCTTGGCTATTACTACACCGTCAATTAATTTGGTCCTTTTCTGATTGTTTCGTTATTTTTTTTGTTTAATGTGTATACGTCTTAACCTTTAATTGGTATCGCCGGTGTGTGATACCGCTCTCGCTTGAGTCCTATTATTCAACGTATTATTTAGCAACATTGAACTTATCTGCTAGTCTACAAATTAACATTTGTTTTATCAATGTTTATGATGATACAAAACATTAAGTTCGAGTCCCAGTGATGACAGGATTTTTCACAAGATCACGACACAGACATTGGGGAACCGGAGTAAATCTCGTCGAAAGCGAATGCGAGTCAATGGGCGGAGTGAGAACTCGTGTAGTGGAATATCATTGGGTGGGTGAGACAGCATCAAGAAACGACCGGCTGAGGTGGCAAAGGGCTTCAATTGATGTTCCTTGCAATGCCACTGAACGCGGTGTTCTATGGTTCAAGTACTTGTAGTGACAGAATTTTCGACATTAGTGAGGTAGCTACGACTAATTCAGCCGCTTTCTGGAGAAGAATTCCAGCGGTCGGCTGTTCCAATGGGTAGTTTAATTTTCCATGGTTTCTCCGATGAACGTCAGGATAATGCCGGTGTAGTACCCTAACAAATGGGACAAAAACTGCACGCGATCTTTCCTTCCTCTTCCTTGTTTTATCCTCACCCTTTACTTACACACACTTACACTTATATGCACCGTACTACAATATATGAAAGGACACCAGTCGGGAGCGAAGCTAGGGCAGTACTACGCTAGTGGAAGATACCTGGTTGGGGAAAACACTTAACCGACGTGCAGGTTGGCACCGAATCTCATTATCTAGCAATGGAAGATTACCAACTCTTCCAGGAGAAATCATGCGCTACACTTGCGGGACAAATTACAGCTGTTGACGCGTCCGGAAACACCAAATAATCAATGTGGGACAGGCACGCCACTTGGAGCTTTCTTCATAATAATGCGTTAATTGTTGGTAGTTTTTGAATCATTTTCATATTCATGTTTATTCTCTTGCTCCTGTTTGGTTTCAGAGTCACGATCATGATCTCTATAATTACATGTTATCTTGTAGTTTTGGTATCACCAGGCGAAAAAAAATACCTAACGCAAATGGTATCGGCGGTATCTCATACCGCACCGCCAAAAAATATTACACAACTCTAAAAAGGAACCACAAGTGACGCTAAAACTTTGTTCAAAGATAGACCTACACTAAGAAGGAAGGTACTGAGCCGCTCCTGGACTTGTAGACACAACAATCTGTGATTGTTGCACAAGTGTCAGCTTGCCGGCGCAGTATGTCAGACCGCGATACCAATTAAAGGTTAATGTGTACGTAATATCTTCCTTTCCGTTTTTCTGGGACAGAGAGCTTCTTCTATTGTTTCTCTGTCAGAGACAAAGTTTGGGACTCATATAACAAAACCGAAAGAACACCACTTTCCATTAGAGTTTTTTTCACTTCAGTGTTCCGTGCTTGGTCTAAAAGTTAGAATGAAAGTGATTGAAATTTATTCCAAATCGTGGTAACTTTTCTTTCTATTTCCTCGTCTAATATATTTGGAAAAGAAATCCTCTGACGCAGATACACATGTTTCGTTTTTTAACTTATCGTCTCATCGTTCTTTTCGTGAATTGTCATCATCACAGCTGTATTCTCATTCAGAATTAGCCCTGCTGATGTACTGAGTTCCATATGTCTTGCATCATCCTGTTCTTTTGCAGGTTTTGCAAATACAATATCTTCTAAACACAAAGTAATATCTTCTTTCTATTAATGTTGATGGCGAAGTTTCTATCCCAGTGTCAATTATGAAATATTTATTACAGTTCAGCACAAAACAATTTGGGGATCTCTTTGTTTCGCTCTTGTTATTTTGAATTTGTCTCAAAGTTTTTCCTTTTAATTTATGTTCAGCTGTTTGTTTCTTCAGTAAGTTAGTTTATTTCTTCTGTATTTCTTGAAGTTTAAGTGTTAGTAGCACGTAATGTTGTTCAAGAGCATCAGAAGCTTTTTTGGAATCAACAAATCCGATGTACGCATTCAAATAAAATTTTTCTCCTTTTTCAAAAACTGATTGATAGTTTGCGGATGGTCAGGTTTTGAGAATCCAGGTGTGAAAACCGCTTGTTCAATTGGTTGGATTTTGTCTAAAGTTTTAGTGATTTTTTTGTTATGATTTTAGGAAATATCACACACGTATTGAAAATTAGACTTATGGATCTGTAGAGGTTCAAGTTATCTTTGGAACATTTTTATGTATTAATGTTATAAAGCTTATTTTTTATTGATTTTGTGTATCTTCTTCATTTACAATTCTGTTAAATATTTCTGTTAACGATAGTGTTAGCTATTCTATCTCATATTTCCAACTTCAAAAGTTTCCTTATTCCAAATATGAATGTTTTTAAATTGGCAAATCTAATTTTAGCTGGAAACAATATAGATTTTTAAAAAATATTATGAATAGTGGTTTATAGTACATAAAGTGTATCAACCTGATTTTGATTAATTATTATGATCATAAAATATATCAAATGTCACTTGAAAGTCATCTGAAACCAAAAAAGGTTGAAACTAAATATTTTTAATCTAAGAGAAATTTCAATAACATTTTATAGAATTTTCTCATACAAGGCAAACATATTTTACTACCAAAGGGCGATATCCTTGAAGAGTGCTGTATTGTTCCAACCAGTTTATGGCCAAGTAAATTCTGTCACATTTGAATTATATTGCAGCATTGCATGAGAGAAAAGAAACACATTTCTGGTGACTAATCCTTAGAAGTATGAGTCATAGAGTTTTCTCAGGAACTATTGTATTGTTTTGTCTCGGCGATACAATCAGAATGCGTGCCAACTCCAGACATTTTCTTTGTTCTTCAAAAAGGTACGTAATAAACCCAGCTTGAGTTGTTTAAAAAACAAAACGATGCAAGCTCTTCTGAATATTTAATGGAAAAAATGCATACTTTATCTTAATATAATTAATAAGAAATATATAATAAACAATATAGTATATCTTATTTATATATTATATGATATATCAATGATTATTTCGTATATCCAGGCAAGTCAGCTCACTGGTCCCTAATTCCCTAGTGTTTGTTGTATCTCAGGAGATGGCGGTGTTCCTTCTCGGCGCTGGAACATGAATCCGGCGCCGAGCTGCATGTGGAGTTTTCCCTCCAGGTATCTTCTCCAAGAGGGCACTGTCACAGCCGGTACATGTTCTGAGTTCCTTTTGGTCTCTTGACTGTAGTTTAGTGTAATACATTTAAAGGTGTGTATGTGTGTGTATGAAGGAAAGAATGTGTGGGTGAGGGTTGTAAAGAGCCAGAAGGTTAAAGTGAAGAAGCGAAAGATCGCGCACGTTCCCTGTTCGTTAGGGTATTGCTCCGTTATTGGTTTTATTGCTCGGTGAAACTTCAAAAGATTAGCGGCAGTCAGAGCAAACAGGCCACTAGAATAATTTTTCACAGATTGATTAAATTCGATGTGGCTATACAGCTAGTGTCGAAAATCAGAGACCTTCGAATTGGACCCCGAAACCCGTCGACCAGCGACACTGCAAAGGCACCGCCAATGCTGCTTCGGATCCCTTCCCTGCCGTCTGTACTATATCTGAGTGATGTGGCTCGGGGAGTTGTAGATCTAGCCTCCGCAAGTATAAAATAAGCAATACATTCCCGTGTACGTTTACTATTTGCGGCACACATGTAACACAATTGCGCCGTAAAACAGCTCCCCGATTACGGTTTCAGATTCCGCGCGCGCGCTTCACTGCCAAACAGGATTACGGACGGCCGGTGTTTCGTTGCGGCGGCATCCGCACGCGAGGCATGAAAAGAGGCGCAGCTCGCGGCGTGCGAGGCTCGGAGCGGGTGGTGAGGGGGGTGGAGGGGGGCGGAGCGCGACAAAGAGCGCGGGTGGATCCGCTGCGCATTTCCGAAATCCCGCCCGCAGCGCTGGCGCGCATTGTCTATGATGCAAATCGCGCGGAGCGGGGGGGGCGGGGGGAGGCGCGGCGGGCGAATCCCGCGCACAGGTGGGCGCGGCGGGGCTCGCGCGCATCGCCGCGCCGGCCGGGCGCGGGGGCGAGGGAGCAGAGCGCCAGAATAAACTCGGTGATGAGAGTCGGAGTAATGGATACAAGGGAGGAGGTGACGGTCGCGGAAGTCTGTAGCTGGGAGATGGAAAGGGCAACTGGGGGCAGCGCGAGCCGGTGATGGTTGCGCGATGCGGTCTATAAGGTAACAGGTTGAGGGGCAATGAAAATGGTTAGAGTCAGGAGAAATGGTAGTGGTAGTTGAGGTTGCGGTGTATTGGGGATTCGGGCGAGGGAAGAAAATCTAGCGGTGGTGACGGCAGCGTACAAGATGCAGACTGTGAAAACAGTGCCATGATAAGCGACAGCAAAGGGAGTGGCGTTAGGAGAGGAGGGTGGTGAGAGAACAGAGTGTGTGATTCGGGAGGGAGATGTCATCGGGAAAGGGGAAGGGTGCAGGGAAGAGAGGACAGAGCCGGGAAGAAAGAGAGAGAAGATAAAAGAGAGAGACGAGAGAGAGATTCTGCGTCTCATCTGCTACACTAATTTTGTTTCGATTATAATTGAATTAATTCGCAGCTGCTCACTACTTTTTCCTTCCATTAACTTTTCCTTTTTGCAAAGGGGTTTTTACTTAACATTTTTTACGTACGTCCATTTGTATTTCTCTTTAGAAATTGTTTTATATTTTCTTCAGTTTTTAACGTGAGAACAACAATAGATGGACCGTATTATTAGTATCGCCATTTTCCAGCTTCCATTCAGAATTGAACGCCCCCAAGAAACAAGTGATTTTCGATTACTACAATACTCGGTTTATGATGCCATCACAAAAAACTGAAAATATACGTCGACATTTAGATAATATTAATTCAACCCATTACTAAAATCACATTACTGAAAACAGCTCTGATCGACGAGGTGAGTGGGAAGGTTAGACTTTCCTTATTTTCTCTATTGTTCCTTTGTGTCAAAATTCAACATTTTCTGCTTCATCTGTCGAAACGTGTG
>JAHLJT010000580.1:0-44356 GCA_031308135.1 Acheta domesticus
TTGGGTATTTCTGAAAATGCAGAATTTTGAGCTAGTTTTCACAGAAAACAGTTGAGTTCTGCGAGAAACTTCACTAGACATTATTTGAAGCAAATGTACTAGTAAATATAATAATGCAAACAAATTACCACTAATGTAATTATTCCCAATGTGAGAGACAAGTCAAAAAAAATTACATTTTTGTAATTTTTGAAAAAACAAAAGGATAGTCCAATCACTTTGCTTGATTATCATACTTCAAAATAGCTAATGGTCTCACAAAAGTCCAAATCACGCATTACATCTTACACTATGTTCAAGAAAGCCTAAATAACAAATCGTTCCTGTTTAATCAATGTCCTAGAGCGGATTTTGAGAACAAAAAATTAAATTCGCCTTTACTTCAAGCATTACTTCAAATACTTTGAAACAAGGAAAGTAATACTATGACTAAACAAAATATTTTAACTACAAACAACTCAAAAACTGATGAACACAAATTATAGTTTCATCATTCATTGTTAAATTTCACATGGTTGTCAAATACTTACATACTTTTTAGCGATTTCACTTTCAGCAATTATATTGATATAAGATACATACACAGGAGTACTGGGTATTTTCACAACCAGAAACATCAAGCGAATGATTTCAGTAATAAAATTATTCCAAAAATGCACATGAAATAAACTCACAACATAAGTAATACACTACAATGACACTAAAACCAAAACACTAATATGTATTATGACTGACACACACACACACACACACACACACACACACACACACACACACACACACACACACACACACACACACACATATATTTAATATTCTTTCCAAATTTTAGAGATAAACTTTTCTATCATGTTAATTTTTCTGAATCGAAGAAGAAGAAAACAAAAAAACAAAACAAAAAAACAACAACATTGTTTTAATAACAACTTTCTTGTCATGGTAACCAATTTAATTTCAAAATCACTGTCCCTTTGTGAGCGAATACAACAGGTTGAAAAAGTCCCATTTGTGGGAATATTTACCATAATTTGAGAAAATGTTATAAAACAAACTATTTAGAAAACTTTTCAATTGATAGGATGGTTTTACTTTTCGTTTCAATGCAATAGATGCTTCTTATTCTGTGTGTGATTAAGAAACACATTTTTTCAGCATTATTTTGATTTTTGGTTCCAAATATCTTCACCGAAATCAAGCTTCTGGAATATGGGAGTGAATTGAACTCTTTCCCATTGTCGAGCACTGTTGCGAAAAAACTTCAATAGTTTGTAAGAAAATTTGGTTTGAACATATCAGAAAATTTGCCAATTCTGTTCCTTTATTATGGACCACTTACGGACATTTCAAAAATGATCATTAAAGATACTTTAAAGTTTATGTGTAAAGAAATGCACTGAACAATAAAATACATCTATAATGTAAATTATGATGTGAGACAAATCAAAAAGCTTCAATTTTTGTATTTTTGGAAAAACTAATGTATAGAGCAATATGACATTTATATCATAAGAGTATATTTAGTATTATCTCTGACAAAAGTTTAAAGAAAAAAATTTGAGCCATTTTTGAGAAAATCTTGCTTCTTTAATTTTTAAAAATTGCACATAGTGCACGCAATGTTGTGTGAAAACTATTAGTTTTTTTAATAAAATGTACTTGACCTTAATGAAATAAATCACTTTGGAGAACAAATTTTATTTGAAGGAAAAACGTCTATCTTTAATTTTGTAGTTGTAGGAAGAACCCAAACAAAAATTCAAACGTTTGCAATTTTCGAAAACGGATGGATGGACGGAGGTTTTGCTTACAATTGGTTTCTCGGTATCAAGGTCCCACCAAACAGGAATTCTGGCAACACCACGTGTTAGGGGATTTTTTTTCTTAATTTAGCAACTGGTTTTATCCACTTTTTCGTTATCAGGGCCCAGTAATAATTTTTTTCTGCCAAAAATTCGCTGTTTGCATTACAGAACTTTCCCTACACTATGTATATTGCTCTGTATACACATATGTCCATGGGAAAGTAAAAATATTTTTTGTTATTAGCACATATAGTGAACTAAAAATTCAAGTCCCAGAAGTTCACCACAACTAAGAGTCGACTGTACTTATCATAAATAAGTTAGCAGTTAAAGATGCTCCTATGAAAGCAAATCACAATATGCAACAATTTGAATAAGCTAAGAAGCTTTTCATTTTTAGAATTCAGTTCTTCATTAAGAACATTCCATTTGTATCTGTATTCAAAATGTTATAGAACATCTAAAAAAAACAAACATTAGTTTTAAAAATCTAAAGGTAAGTGCATAAGAAAATAGTTTTATTGTTTTCTACCTAGACTTAATGACACATGTTATTTATGTATGAATGATTAAAAATGTTTTAATTTGATAATTTACACTCGAATCTTGTGAACGTAAGCATTTCATTAAGCAGTTGAGCTTGAACACATACGAGCATTCGCAAGCATTTAGTGTTCATAAAATGAAGTGCGCTGAGTTCATAAAATGGATATTTTACACCAAAATTTATTACTTCATCATATTATGTTGAACAATCATTCAAAATTTGTGTTTCAAAATTTCTGTTTCTGGAGTCTCGAATTATAAGGAGGGAACAATGGCAGTGTTATTCAAATTCAAGCCCAACTTATCTACCAACGAATGTAGCATTCTTTTATAAAAAACACGATTTCCTGGAAAATCTGTGATTTTACCATGCAATACCATGACCACAGGCATGCACAGCATAAAACAATGGAGGGTTATTTCGGAGCCTCCTTACTCACTGAACTTCGATTACATACAATGTTTTGCATGTAAATAAATAAAATAGATTACAAAGAGAATTAAATTACAACTTTAATAACTGTTAATAAATACAAATGGTTTTAGGTTTAACTATTTATAGGTTTGCCAAGCCTGGAGAGACTTTTCCAAATTCTCTAATTTACTGTATTTGACAAAATAATTTAAATAATTATGAACTCATTGTGCTTAATAATGCTATGTTTGCTATAATTTGTAATATAGTTACTTGTGAATGAATAAAACAGTAGTGATAGCAAATGTCCTCAGCTGCTTCTAGGGAGGCCTCAAACAAATACAACGGCAAACTACTGTCACTACAACAGCAAGTTCTGCCATTATTTTTCAATTTGCAATTTTTGAAAATTCTAACAGTTCACCAAAAATGAGACCTATGCCATTCTTTTAAGTATTCCTTATTCTCCTCATGGAAAAAATTTGGAGTGGTTTTTGAGACTTTTTTTTTTCTCCCATACATTTATGTTTTTTTTCAAAAAATTATACATGACCTTGTTTAAAGAGCAAATATTTTGGAGAAGATTTTATTGAAGGCAACCATCTTCTCTTCAACTTTGTAGTTTTGAAATGTTAACATTTTGCAATTTTCGAAAATACAGAGTTGCTACTTGGCTGTCTGGGAGATGACATGTCCTAGGCACAGGTGCCAAAGTTTTGGCCACCATTCTGTGACCCTGTGCCCTTTTCTTATGTAAACATTGTGATTCTGTGCCCTTTTCTTACGTAAACATTTGAATATTAATAAATAAATATATAAATACTAAATAGACAAAAATAAAGAAAATTACATACATATTTTTTACACATAATATAATAATAAGTAAAGCAATTTTCAAATACTGCATTATAATGTTTTCTCAATTACACCCTAACTCCTTGTTAATTGACATTAATCTCTACTGAGATCAAGTTTCAAAAGAAATTTTCCTTAAATATTTGTTTGTCATTTTGCTCTCACCTTTTCATATTCTTCTTGTGAAGAGAAGCGTTCTCGTTGAATACGTGTCATGTACAGAACGTCAGTATCAGGGAGAGCCTCTTCTAAGCTTCGGAATTCTTGCTGTGGTACTCCTCGAGCTGCTACAGCTTCCACAACATCAGATGGCATACTTAGATTGGAAGGACTCACATAGCGCAATGACACGTTGTACAAGGTCAGCAACCTAGTAAAGAAAGCAAGAGCTTACTTCTCAATATGTTACACAAATTACTACACATATGTTAACAAATGTTAACTAGTGTAGCTAGCTAACTAACTACCAAAGTACTTTCTTCTTCTATACTTTCTCGCACTGTTTCTAAATGCTCCTAAATTCTATTACACTACTCCATAAACCAGCAAAAGTTTTTTCAACCAGCAATCTGTTTTTCCATTCTGCGACCCGAACTCAGATCATCAGATCCAATGTGCCAGCACTCCAACCACTATGACACACAAGCACCGTATGGGTTGAACTTGGGCAGAAGCATAAAAGGTAAATGCCTGACTCGTTAAAAAAAATAATTTGGGACAAGGCAGAAAAAAAATTCAACCATAGATATACTTTTTGCTTTCTCATTGAAATTCAAATTCATCTTGTGGTGCTACCAAAGCACATACTTTACTGCATTGTTTCTAAATGCCCTGCTACTTCTATATAAATCAAGAGTTTTTAACTAGCAAATTTTTTTCCACTCCAAGATGAACTCAGATCCTCAAAGTTAACATGCCAGGCTACCACTATGCCACACAAGTGCAGGATGGGTTGGAATCGAACAGAGGCATAAAATGGTAAATGCTTGATAGGAAAGCAATTGATATGATGGTACATACATTTTAAAAATCCAAGAAAAGAAGTGAAAACTTTGAAAATTCGAAAATCACATACGGACACTCCAGTTTATTTATTGTAACTAATAATATTTGTTATTAGTATTGATTCAAATGGTTTTCAATGAAGTTTCTAGAATTCTAAATTATTTCCTGTGACAACAGAGAATTCTGACAATTAATACTTCCCGACCAAGACTCAAACTGGCAAAGCTTCCCCCCAAAGAGCTGAGTCCATGCTCAGCTCAACTGAATGAAATGCAATTTAGACAGAAAATTAACGTTTAGCAATGAAACTTTAAGAAAAGGAGTAAACGCTTACTTGGCAAGAGAGTGCACAGTTCGACCATGTTTCAGATCACCAGCCAAAGTGATTGTAAGGCCATTAACAGTGCCAATTTCCTCCCTGATGGTGAAGACATCAAGAAGAGCTTGTGTGGGATGTTCCCCAGTGCCATCACCTGCGTTGACCAAAGGTTTTCGACAATGGGCTGCTGCTCTCTGAAACCAATGACACACTCGTTTGAAATTGTTAATTTACAAGAGCCCCAAATACAACTTACAATCAATAATGGAATCAATATTTTCATATTAAATGGATAGAAAATATTACTGAATGGAAAACAGAAAAGGTTACTAAATGAATAGAAAATATTAAAATAGTACAAAGGGATGTCTATTATCTGAACTAATTGGACCAGGTATAGTTCGGATACTCAATAATTCTGGTAACCAAACATAATGTCTACGTAGGCTACCGTTGCTGTAAAAGGCGGTGGGTTTTCTGCCAACAATGAACATTCCGAGCGAGTAGTGACAGCTGTTAACCATTTACAATCGCTTTTTGACAATATACACTAACTGTACATAAAGGTGCAAGGTTGCACTTAAAAGTGGAGAGAAGCTTTTTCCTCCTAAACATACCAAATTCTTAAGAATTTATTGTAGATTTTGTTAAAATATAACCATTCAGAGAAAATATTAGTTCGGATATTTGACGTTTCGGATGATTGACATTTTGATAATTAATGTCATCAATATTATTGTTATTTGCTATCCTACACATTCTGTTAATTGGAGCATTAAAAGACAAATTCATTCAAAATCTTTATGATATTTGAAACAGGTTTCATAGTTTCATTCAAAATTGCTGCAAGTTACAGTAGCAACTATACTAATTCTCACATACTTAATTTAATCACCTGGGTATTTTAGAGGCATGTGTAATATCTTATTTTTAACATCAATATTTTCTCAATCCTAGTTCAATACAAGTCACCAGACTCTGGTAAGCCAAATTGGAACAATAACAGTAACAATGTAACTAAGCTAAATAATTACAGTATTAAAGTTTAGGAAATTTCTTTTAACATGCACCCAGTTTCTGGTACAGAGGTTTTCCAGAGTTCATTCTTGCAGTACTACAACAACATGCAACTCACAGCAACTGCGCCAGGCTCTGGATGCCGCAAGACAACCACATCAGCATAACCAGCCATAACAGCAACAGAATCTTCCAAGGATTCTCCTTTCTTGACAGATGATGAAGACTCGTCCATGTAAATGATACTGCCTCCTAGGCGTTGCATTGCAGCAGAAAAACTGCAAGCTGTGCGAGTGCTAACTTCATAGAAGATTGAAGCCAACACTTTGCCCTACAACAATTTAAAAAATTAAAAGGATTTTAAGATTGACCTCCATGGGAATGGATTCGATTAAATTTAACCAACGATATAGAGCACAGGGGTTTTCAAACTTTTTGCGTCTACAGCTCCCTTATCATAAACGAAACTTCGTGTTGTTCCCCTGCTAACTAAGTTTCAAATATAAGGGTTAATTTAGGCCTATTAAGGATTCAACACAAATGAGTAGTGGATATAAAGGCTATTTTAGTTCTCCATTCTAATTAGGTATTAAAATAACACATAATTTTTGTGTTGCCGCCACACTCTTGCGTGAGCACAGGAATTCTTGATCTGTGTGGATAGATAGATTAAATATCCCCGGCTGCAATGTGAGCTAGGGATGTATGTTGTTGCCAAAGGAGCCTTAGAAACTTGTTGGTAAAGAACTTGCTAGGTACAATTAACCCACAATTAATTAGAAAAATAAATCATATATATTACAAATAACATATAGTATGATAGTACAGAATTATTTTGTGTGTGTGTGCGTGTGTGTTTAATAATACACCACGACGCCCCTACCACATGGTCGCGACGCCCCAGGGAGGCGCGACGCACAATTCGAAAAACCCCTGAGATAGGGGTAAAGGTAATTCACTGAATTAAAAACATGAAAATTAATGCATCTATCTATTCTAATCAGCAGAGTCTAGAAGTTTGGCAAAAAGGTTTTTCTATTATAATAACTACTTTATGCTGACCTTGAGGATGTGGTCGAGCGGTCGCTCCTTGAGCACGAAGACCCGCAGCGTCTGCGCCAGGTTGAACACCTCGTTGAGCTGCTCCTTGGAGAAGGAGCCCACGCTCAGCACGTGCTGGCCGGCCAGCCCGTGGCGCGATGCGGTGGCGGGCGCGGGCGCGGGCGCGGGCGCCGGCGCGGGGGCGGGCGAGGGCGACGGGGCGGACGCGGGGGCGGGGGCGGGCAGCAGCAGGCTGGGGTACGAGTCGCTGCGCTGGTGCGCCTGGAGCGGCAGCGGCCCCGCCACCGCCCCCGGCAGCGGCGACACGGAGCGCGGGCCCGCCCCGCCCCCGGCCCCGCCCCCGCGGCCCCCGTACGCCGGCCCCGTCGCCAGCTCCGGAGACAGGGCGGCGTGCGGCCGCGCGCCCGGGGAGAACTCCTGCAGCAGCTTGTAGTACACGTCTGCGGGCACGGCCAAGTTGCCTACATTAGCTAACCAACACTCGCTGTTGCTCCATTTTGTTTCAAGAGCCTTTCGTCCGATGACTACATTTGACGTCCGACAGCTTCCTCAAAATAATCCAAGCGGGAAAAAAAAGCAATTTTTGTGTGAACGAAAGAGTGGACTTTTTCCACCCAAGTCGCCAAACTTTTGTAAAAATGTTAAGCATTTGAAACTGTCACACGAAAAACGCCGTTATCAATTTTGGGCAGAAAAGCTTGAGTTCAACCATAGCGATCAGTAGTTAGGCCAAAAGACTTAAAAAACATTAACAGCATTAACAAAAGTTGTCAGTCATTATATATGAAGGAAATTACGCACACCGCCGGCGCTACCTACAGGCAAACAACGCGACCGCTTAGGGCGCAAACCTCAGGGGGGCGCAAATTTGGTACATTTCGTATAATAAATATTATTGTTCTATCATTTGTCTTATATTTGTGGTACACCTAAATATGTAATTTAAAATAATTAGTGTTTTATATATATATATATTTATATATATATATATATATATATATATATATATATATATATATATAAAAATAAATCATATTTTACTTTAAAAAATATTTCTAAACATCTCCTATATTATTTCAGTAGTATACCTCCCCTTTGCGGCTCTCACACGCAACCAATCTTTATAAATGAGGGCTCCAAAGAAAGAGAATTTCACGGAGACTTGACGAATTCCATTTTGACTTTACGAATATGGATGATTTCTTTAAAAAAACGCATCGAAATATTCAAGTAAAATGCAACACGCATCACATGTCAACCTATATCTGCAAATAACTCATAAACGAAGCGTTTTAGAGCCTTAAAAAGTAAAAGAAACGTTTTTCACATCATAATCTACAAGATGAGACATTCTTCGATCCATTCAATTAACTTTTCGGTTCCACGCTTCAATACTATCAAGGCCACCTCAATATTTCAGTCCTTCCTGCTGGTAGCAATTTTTGTGGCGACACGCTTAGAAGGCTTAGATTCGACAATCTTTATTTACACATCCTGTTAACACCGTAGTTTGTGCAGTCTGACGAGGTTTATTTGCATAATCATTAATTCAAGATTTGCTCTCCAGCAACAATTAGAAGTACTATTATAGTTGCTTGATACCTATACCTATGAAGATTGTTTCTTATGCGCGTAGAGAAACTATTCAATTAACGTTTTTTCATGGTCTATAAGTGCTGTGTACTTAATTGTGGAAGGATGTGGGTGTTCAGTGAAGAGTGAAGACTGTGTTTGTGTTTTACCCGTACCAATGTTTTCGTTATCATTCGATGAAATTTTCAAGTCAACGGGTTCAGACACGTAGCTTTCTCAAAAGTAAAAAGCTAATATTTTTGAGACTATCACGAAAAACTAAAACCTAATTGACAAAGAATATTGAATAATTACTTCAAATGTCTTTAAGTAAGTGTTGGGAATTGTTCCAAGCAAATTCTCCATGATATTGAATAAATTTTTACTGAAAATTTCTTTTACACATTAATTGCATTGTTTTTTATTTTTATATGTAATTGTGTTAGTACATTGCAAGTTACCTTTATAGATACAAATAAAAGTATAGTAGTATAGATAGTAGTAAGTAGTAAAGATACAAATAAACACGTTTCGATAACTACTTTTCGTCTTAGAATGAAAATAGAAGGATAGGGATGAGTGTGGGGTCTAACATGCGAGAGTTCTCGCACGGGTATATATATATATACGCAGAGGTAGTGGGGGGAAACTTGTGCTATGGCACAACACAAAGAACAAACTTTTTAAAGTAGCTAAAGTAGAATAGCTTGAAATAAATGGAAAACAAAAATCAAAACGCGCTAGCCTACAATACTACGTGAATCAATTAAAAAACAACTAAATTTAAAATTATAGAAAGAATAGTGCAAGTCACCCGACAACTGCCAACGATCGCAGTCCAAACGCACGATTTAAATGTTGGCGGTATCTGGAAGTATGTACAGTAACGCCCAACTGCAAACTCATATTGTAAATAAAACACCGTTTGATATTAAACTCAAGGTGTCGGTTCGTTAAGATATTAAAAATGCAAACATGGTTTGAGCAACATTCCTATGTACCGAAGTGGGCTTACTAATGCCAACTAAATTGTTTCTAATGCTAACAAATGGTATTTAGTACTCAAAGGTGAAAACTTTAGTTTGATTATTTTTTGGATCGGAATTGCTTTTCTTGAGGTACGTAAAGACTCAGAAAATAATTCAATACATTTTAGTAAACAAATAATTTTTCAATTTTCTCACCCCAGCAAGCTGGCACCCTGGCTCTCCAAAACCCACTCGGTTCTTCATAAAAAATAAAGGAAAGTTAAATAATATTGCAATGAGTAGGTCTGTTCTTGCCCGATCCGGTATTTTCGCACTACTTTACTTGGCTTTCTCGAGAGTAAAAACCTTTTCTATTATTTGACTATCAAGGAAAACGAAAAGCTAACTCTCAAGGAAGGTTGAAAAATTTCTTCAAATGTTGTTTTTAAAGAAGAATGAATTGTTCCAAGAACATCTCTCTATAATGTTGAATAAACTTTAATTGAAAATTTGTTTCAAACATCAATTGCATTGTTATTTTGTTTGATATTCTGTAAGTTCCTCTCCTTTATGGAACGGATAGACAAATGAATAGGGAAAGGGTGGGATTTAACATGCGAGAGTTCTCGCACGGGTACGCTAGTTGTTATTATTATTATTATTATTATTATTATTATTATTATTGGGGCGGGGGCGCAAAATAACCTAGCGCCGGTCCTGAGTACGCAACGAGTTATCATACAACCCTTATGAATAAGTATTACAAAGGCGAACCAGCACTACCTTCGGTACTTCGTTGCAGAAGGGAAGTACTGACATTACGTCTCCCGAAGTCCAGGGGAGTTAAGTGTTCAAGTTCTGCGAAAATGAAGTTGAAAGTTTACAGATTGTATTTAATTCTGGATAAATTGTTCATTGCTCAACTTTAAATATCAGCGCCTGCCATGTTTCACGAACAATTGGCACAATTGCACATGTACTTGACCACAATATGTTCTTTAACTATAGGTTTGTGCATGTAACTTAATTTTCACAGAAAGTCCACTTGTGCCCTGCGGCACCTAGATGTGCCAACTGTGTGAGATGAGCGAGTGTGTAATTAATTTCGGGCGTTAACTACTCAGGTCATTAGGCTCGAAAGTGTAGCGCATGTCGTATCCCTCCCCCGCTGGAATGTGATATCCAGCGCCGACCTACACATTGGCTAGCAGGCAACTACCCCAGCGGGGCACCGTCACAGTCGGGCAACATGTAAGCAGTTCCAGAATGGTCTTCTAATAGGTGTGGTGCATGTATGTTATATGAAAGGCGGGAGAGTGAGGAGGGGAAAGATGGCGCGCGGTCCGTGGCGCATCTGTTAGCGCCTGCATTCGCCTGGCATTGCTCGGAGAACCAAGGAGAACGACCGATCAGAGCTGCAGGCTGCTAGAATTCTTCAGACAGCGACTGAACTCGGCCCAGCTCTTTCAGCTAATTTCGAAAATTCACCACTGCGGCCCGAACCCTCTGATTCCACGGTCAACAATGCTGCAGAATGGACGATGCCAAAAAAATATATTCCCTCGTACCCTTTCTTAAAGGACAGTGAATAATGGTTCGGTAAAATTATCATACTTTTCACGGCACAATTTTTAAAGCTTGCACATTTGTGTAAAATCATGGTTTTGTAATAAATCGACGTAGAGATATTAGTATAAGGAACCGCTCTGATAGCTAATTGGCCACTAAAGGTCGGCAACACAGCCTTCGACTCCGTGTCACCCGGACCGGCTTGTCAGCTAGGTCGAATTCAGTTGCTGTATGGACGGCTGCACTCATCTTTTGTTTTCCGTAGTTTCTCCGATCGACATCAGGCGAATGCCGGAGCAGCATGTTAACAAACGGGCCACGGGCCGCGCGCGATCTTTCCTTCCTCTTCCTTGGCCTATCCTCACCCCTTACACACACTTGCACTAACATGTACTACACATGACGGGATACCGGTCGGAGCTTAGAACTTGTCCCGGATGGTGCGGTGCCCCGCTGGTGGGAGATACTGGTTGAGGGGAAAACCCTGCTAGTCGACGGTAGGTCGGCGCTGGATATCGCCACCTCCCGAGGGAAAAACCCGCACTACACTCACGGGACTAACGACGTCTGTAGTCGACGCGCCCGGAATTTCGAACAATCCATCAACCAAGTGGGCAACTTTTGCGTGCCACGTCGTACCGCTGACGTGCGTGCCGGCGTCGTTGCCCCAGGGCGCGGCGTGGGGCAGGGGCGGGTGCGGCGGCGGCGCGGGCGAGAGCGCGCGGGGCGGCGTGGGCTTGGCGAGGGCGGGCGCGTCGCGCACGTCGGCGCCGAAGCCCGGCGCCACCAGCACCTGCCCGTCCACGAAGGCCGTCTCGCCGCGCAGCACCACGCGCCGCACGCGCCCGCGCACGCGCCGCCCGCCGAACGGCGACCAGCCCGCCTTGCTGTAGGGCGGCGCCGCCGGCAGCGCCCACTCCTCCGACAGGTCCACCTCCACGTACGTGTGCGGCTGCTCCGGCAGCCCGAAGATGCGCCGCGGGTTGCGGTGGAACTTGTCCACCAGGTCCTGCGCACACACACACAGTCACAGCGAATGACATCAATCCCACAATTAAAAGTTCACCAATAAAGACAATAGTACACCATGAAACGATGTAATGATGGGTACTAATATACGAGTGTGATGTTACGATATGAGCTAGGAACGATCGAGTGTATTAATACGCATTACATTGAGTTTCATACGTTACTTTTTCTACGACTTTTATAAGTTAAACTTTTACACTGAATCGTTTTCTGGCAGTTGACACGAAGACTTCAGCCAAGACCACCTAGCAGAGAGCTTCTTAACCTACTCTCGCATGCTGCCGCAGGTGGCTGTGGTTACCATTCCGCCTGCGAGGGAGTACTGCGCTAGTCAATGAGGATCAAAGTGAAATTACGATCCAATTTATTGTAAATAATATTTCACGAAAAAAATACTAATAATAAAAAAACTGACAAGCATAATACAAATATCAAATGCAATTTTAATGTACACAATCGAACGAAACATTTACTAGAACGATTCTCAATGATGAATTAAGTGTCAATACTGGGTTAGTAAACTTCTGTGATTGGTCAAGAACCTGGATCATAATGAAAGCTTTATCGAAATTAGTATCATTATGCAACTGGTTGCAGCCATCAAATGACAGCATTATACAATAGGAGTAGAAAAAGTAATCGTTGAAATCGAGACTCATTAGCTACTGAAGAATAGGCGCTTACCGCTCATAGTTTCGCGTTTTAGTTTACATTATTTCTTTCCTTTGCTTCCTCAGCATTTATGATTGAAATGTATAACTATTAAATCAACATATACTTTTTAAATAAATCATTAAAAATGTATAATTTCAACTACAAAATTTTCTAATTGATGTTACCCCCTAAGATTGTGTCACCCGGGGCTCACCGAAGCCCCCCAAACCACCTTTCAAATCATTTCTTGGTTTCTTCACTCTCTGTAAAGGGACGCTCTCAACAAAATAATAGAAAGGCCATCAATAAGGAGCGGATTTCAATGATTTTGCATATTTTTATCCATTCCTCCAGGGCATACCTAAGTGAAATTTCTTGACATTTGGATGCTATGTAGATTAATATGCGAGTGCATATTTGGCCGATTTTTCCTGTTGGTGCATATTCGTGTAATTACAGGCCCATATTTTACATATTTCGTTTAAATGGAGTCTTATCTCTACGTTTCATCTTTTCGTAGAATTTATTTTGAGCTTCCATTGATTAGAAACAGATTGTCACAGCGTTTTTCTCTTGTCTATAGATGATAACGTACCTGTCCTAATGTAAGACATTTCTTGATATCATATTTTTGAAAACAGCTATAGAGCGTCCGAGGTTAAGAATGAAGTACAGTCTCTTATGGCGACAGTGATGCCAGACGTGGCGCTTTTCTGCTCTACTGTATGAACCAAAAGTTATGCGCTCGATAGTGCCGACGAATCCCGCAATGATGCGGAGCGCTAGTTTAGCGCTAAATTAGTTTGTTTCAAACCTTTCTAATGTTATGAAAGCGTATTTTCTTCCCTTTCCTCAAATCTAAAACTATTCTTACAACACTCCTGTACACAGTAAAAGGATTTCTGTTAAGTTTCTCACCTTCTTTGTGCTTCGAAATGTGTAATAAGAAATCACAAAGAAATATTAATTTTAAAGTGCGCCACTATTTTATACATCTGGAACTGAAGCCGACTATTTGCAGTTCCAAAAAGGTCAAATCTGTTATTCCCTTATTATCAGCAGAGAAATAATAAGTTTTGATTACCGATACAATCGGAGCCCACGGGAACAAGCTGATCTGATTCACGGAAAATCAAGCTGCCTTGCGCCAGGAGGGTGGCCAGTCAGCTCCCATTAGGCATTGAGTACAAATCTCGATCAAAAATATTTACTTCAAAACATTCATTCACCAGAAAAGTGATTGTGAATTACATACCTTAATATTGGTTATCTTCCGTCTGCAATGGCTCAATCCCCTCCAGATCGTCTGTGCCACTGCTGGAATCCTCGGAACTTTCGTCATCGAGATTAATTTCAATATCACTGATTTCATCCTGCAGTTCATCAACTTTCCACATTTCAGTTTCCAGTTTTTTTACACCCTCAACGTAATTGCTCCAATGCTCTACGCTTACATTTTCGAATGCATCGTGAACGATACGTTCCACATTTTTTATTTTAAAATCAGTGTTGTTCATTATAACATAGTTTTTCACTTCAGCCCACACTTTCTCTATCGGGTTCAGTTCGCAATGATAGGGAGGTAATCGGAGAATGGTGTGCCCAGCAGCTGTCGCCATATCATCGATTACGTACCCTTCATATTTATCTTTAACAGTTCTCACAATTTTTATTAAATCACTTTTTAGAAAATGATCTTCAAAACCGATATCATGAGATCGAAGCCAATCTTTAATATTATTTTTCTTCCACGACATATTGGGGATTTTTTCCCTCCTGCGACTGTGATAGGAAGCATTATCTGCAACAATGACAGAGTTCGGAGGGAGATTTGGAAGCAGCTGTTCGGCGAAGTACTTCTCGTATCTGTCAGCATCCATTTCTTCATGTGCATCCGCCGTATTTTTTTTGCAAAGGAATACATCCTTGGCTCCTGTCACGAAACCATGTTCATTGCCCGCGTGCACAAGAGCAAGACGCGGACCCCGAGAAGTTGGTGCCTTCAAACCACATGACAGTCCTGACATAAATGCTTGCCTGGATGTTTTTACAGTGGTGTCTTGCCATTCCTTGTTAACAGAAGTTCCAGCGTTAATCCACGACTCATCAGTGTAGACAATGTTCCGTTTTTCATTTCTAATTTTTTTTAATTTGGTACAAGTACCTAGTATGTCTCCATGAAATAATATCTTCTCGTTCAATCAATAATGCCCGGTTGCCTCGTTGACTATATGTATACCCCATTTCTTTTAGTAAAAGATGAAAACTGGATTTCTTAAAATTGGGGAGATCATTGTCACTGCTCACTGCCGCAAGAATACTTTTTAATGTTGGCGGAACATTCTTCATATAAAACGAATGCACTTTCCTGCGGATTGCACTTCACACGAAGTCGTCGTATTTTGCTTCCCTGCTGTTGACACGGATGCATCGACTTTTCCTCTTTTTATTCGGAGTTTTGATTGCACCACTTGTAGCTTCTCGTCTTGTAGCAAAAACAGTAGTTGAACTTACACCGACTGCTGCCGCTGTTTCGTCCGCAATCCATTGTACTGGTTTCCCTGGATCCCCTTTTAAATAGTTATAAGTATTAACAACCATTTGTTTTTCTCCACTATGAAGCACTTTACCGCTCTTCCGCTTTATGGTTGGTGGATCACACATTTTAAATTAAATTTTGCAAAGAAAAATAAATTAAATTGAAAAAATTGTAAATTAATACATGTATCACAAGCTAAAAACCAAATGAAGAAAAGTAAAGGAAATTACATTTAAATTTAATGTCATTAAAACTATAAATAAGAAAACTAACACGACTACGAAGCACAGGCGAACGAACAATCGGCACGCGTACTTTCTGAGCACAGTGTGATACTGCAACCGAAGCACGTGGCAGCGCAGCGGTGGCTGTTCCAACCGCCGAACGCGTCCCTTCCTACAAAAATTAATCAATTCTACAGATATTTACCACGATTAGTGGTAAATATATATGGCATTCGCTGTATAATTTTACTAATATCATTGTTGTTATGGAAAATAACGTTAATGAGGATTTAAAACAGTTTTGAAATGTTAAAACGGGGGGGATGTTTCTTTACCGGAAAAGCCCATAAGGCCCTGTACTTCATTCTTAACCTCGGACGCTCTATAGAAGAAATGCACAAGACTTACAATGTACGTCATTGAGGAGAATATTTATTTCAATTATTTCTCCTGCGAAGTAAGGATCTTATATTATTGTAACAGTACATCGATCCACATCATATCAAATGTGTATACGAGATTTGAGCCCGTGGAAGAGCCGCTCTTTGCCACTACCGCCATCGGCTCCCGCGCCGCTCCGGCGCCCGCGCCCACTAGAGTTTTCTTTGTCACCGTCTAAGACCTTTCACTACGTTCAAAAGGGTAGCGCCCATCGACGGATTAGGCCTCTTAGCGCAGCCGGGCCGGACGTTGGAGATTTGCGCTTCCCAGAAATACATCAAGGGAAACTTATTCCTAAAATTCTCACACCCCCAAATGTTATTTCCAACAGGACATGCGCCGGTAATTCTATTGGCCAAAGCGACGCCTCACTCCCACACCTTTCGTTCAAAATAACGAATCAGATAATAACCTCACGGGGGGATGGTGGGAGACAGAAGTTTGGTGGTGAGCGTATCTGTAGGCAAATAGATAGATTCTGAGATTTTACTGACGAGTTAACTTCCAACGGCCTCTCCGGCTCTTGAAGGGGAGCACGGCATCTGCCGCATATCGCGAAGTAGACTTGCGCTTGATTTTATCATCTCATGTAGAGGAGCAAGCAGTAATGTTACGCTCTCCACACTTCAAGTCTGGGGCGGAGTTATATGGTAACGGATGGTTGCGTGGATGCCACTCGCCAGCAGTGCCCGAGCTTAGCAGATTCACAAAACAAACTATCGGCGGTCAACATCCCCCTGCGTCAACGTGGCTGAGGTATCCCTGCCGCCGGCGCAACCGCCGCCACACCCTTTGTGCGGCCACCAACATTGCAGCCAGGGCGAAGGGTCGCCCGCTTACCTGCTGAGGACGATCTCACAAAGGGTGTGACGAACTCTTGCGTCAGCAATACGCACTTTTTGTAGTTTTTTTTTTATTGCGAGGCGGGCCGCGCGGTGGCCGTGTAACGTAAATTGTAATTATAATGTTACCAATAGAATGAATAATGTGTTTCTTGGCAATTCATGTTTGCAAGACCTGCTCCTTCCCGCATCCCTCGAAGTTAGAAGAACAGGAATAAATTCGTTGATAATCTTCCTCCATAAATGCTTGGGTGGGGGATTATTACATTATATTTGCACAAAAATATGTTTTCATTCCAAGCATGCTTCTTCTGAATTTGATCGAGAAAGATTTATACAGGAAATGAAATATTGGTAATTTTCATTGCATATTAAAGAGCATATCTGAGAATTTTTAGGTCATAATGTACATTTTTAAAGGCATATTTCAAGAATTTTAGGGAATATAAATCCTCTCCCTAGTAATCCACATGTAATGAAGAATCAGGGCAGATCCCGTGTATTGCTCCTTCCATTTGCCAGAGGGCTTGCACAAGTGATGCACCGTCAACGACTCTCGTTAACTCCTAATTACATTCACTAGATGGATGACGTCACATTTAGGTAGCTCCTGAATTTTTACTTACGAGGCTGAGTATACCCCCATTCCAGACCATTTCTCAGGTTTGCGGGGAATCGAACACCCGGTCTCCGGATCTGGCCACCCAGATCGCATGATGAAATTATGGAAGTCATCTCCTTAATAGTTGTCACTAGAGGGCCCGGCAATGCTTCGCTATTGCAATGAATGACATTTCACACGCTACTGGTCCCGTGATTGTTAATTCCTTGAGACGCTACGGTCTGCAAACATTTTAATAGATGAAACACTTTCTCGAGAGTATGGGTTTGTTTTATGTCCTAGTGAGGACATGCTTGTCAAGTTTCCTATTGTTAAAACGTTCTCCCTCAAGTTTGGGCGTGGATTCGCTGATATTGTCTTGGAGAAATTTAATTTACATCTCTGAGATAACGTTCAAGTAATAATTCCTGCCGATATTTCACAATCGCAGGGGCAGAATATGCAGCGAAGACGCGCTTAATATATTTGAGGGTGCGGAGGATTGCGTAGAGATTCTGTTCTGGAGTCCGTGAGTCAGTATAAGCGCATAAAATCATCATTAAGCGTCTATGTGGGAAAGATGCACACACATTCCCATTGTACTATGCTTCGCGCAAGTCAAAGTAATAAGTTGACAATGTTTCATCACAAACGGATGAACGGTACGGTAGCACATAAAATACGAACAAACAAAAATAGATGTTTGTATATTAGAAAATGGTAACTATTAAGTTCACGGAGATGGCTCCTATTATTTTATTTATGTCAACACCACCGCAACAGCATTCCCACAACTCCATATCGTCGCTAGCCATGCAAGCCCCCACACTACGACGGTAGTACGGAATTGAAAGGGCATAGTATAATGAAACATACGTTTAAGTCAAAAGTGTCACATTTGGTGCAGCCCTTTTCTACGAAGTCGGTCTTCCTCCATCGGGCATAAGATATCTTCGGCAATGTCTGCGCTGGGCGTTACCTCGTTTCGTCAAGTTATCGGTGAACCTGTTGATTAATTGTTTGCGAGGAAAACCTCCACACACCAGAAAGGCGTGCCACACTGAAGTACTGCAATAATATCAGGTGTTTTATGTGAACTAGTCACTCAAACTAATAAATCTAACAGCAATGCAGTTTTATTGAAAATGATAAACAGCAGGTCGGTGCCTTTCCTTATGATTCATTGTAGGAGGCGTTGCGGATTGTGTCGTTTCTCACATTAAGTTTTCCTGAGTTTTCCTCGTCCAATACCCATGCACTCAGACAAAGGCCTTCGCGTTTCATTTCGGTCACAGAAAAATCGTGTGGCCGTGACCCCCGTGACCCAACTTTGGAAGTGAAATTCGGAACTGAAATCCCAACCCTAAGAAATAGCATAGGATTGGGGGCATACTACTCGGAACCTCCAGTATTTTCTTTAAGTTGGTGTCTATTAAGAAGCACAAGAAAGAGAATGTCTTTGACCCACGCGCATGAGCTATTACACACAATTGACAGACTAAGAAATTAATTTTTGAAGAGAATCACTTACACTGACTTTGGCCTGATGTGATGACTAGATAAAGTGATAAATTCAGCTTTGTTAATATTTAACAATATAATTATAAAACACAGATCAGTGGTAGGTGAGCAGCTTTATTCTAACAAATACAAATCAAGAGGTAGTGACATTTTCAGAATTTAGTGTACTACAGTTACAGTTAGGAACCACTTTCGGTTGGATCTAAATGTGCAAAAAGTGTTTAACATTCACACAATGCAGGTCACGTATTTGCCTTCTAAAAGTTTATGTTACTGCAAACTAGTGGTGCTTCCAAACCACATACTTCCTTGCATTGTCCCTAAATGCTCCGCAATATTATACTTCTACATAAACCAGCAAATATTTTTCCGCTCCGAAACGCGATCTCAAATCCACATATTTCACTTGCTAACATTCATGCCACTACGCCACATAAGCGCGCATGGACAGAACTTGGGCAAAGGCATTAACACGTAAATGTCCAATTGACCATGTGAAATAAAACGACAAATAATTCAGGACCAAGGATAAAAAAAATTCCACCGTACATACATTTTTTTCCTTTCCCATTCATATTGAAAACGTCAAATTCAACACGGAGTGCTACCAAAGCACATATACTTTTGAATTATTTAAAATGGTCCGCAATAACGTACACATACATAAAACAACAAAAGTGTTTTCAACCATCAAGTTATTTTTCCATTCCGACACCCGAACACAGTTCTTCAGAGTTAACGTGCTGATACCACTACCCCACACAAACGCAGGGCGCTGGAAAGATAGTTTTCCCGGCGCACGATTACTTAACTTTCTCTTCTTACGAAGTATTAGTAAGGCGAGAAAGTAAAAAGCTGTTATTTATTTATTACAATAGGGAAATACACATCATCCATCTATTGGTATTCTAAAGGTAAAAGTAAGCTTCTGGAGGCTCCTACCCTAGTACGTTTCAGAGGAGTTCAGTAAAAATTTCTCTCTTGTCTAAACGGTAGACACTTCTGCATCTACATCTAAATGTTTGACAACTAGGACGTCATTCCGATGTTTGATACTTTTTGCTAAAATGAAATGTCAGGGAACTGCAGGTGTCTAACTTGAACAGGATTAACTTTAGTTTACTTTTTGACAATCGTTATGTTCAATACAACTCAGTTTTCACATTATATAGTTTTGGGTTTTTCACTTTCTTCGCACAATGCTTTTCAGCGCATATGCACTTTACATTCAGCGCTTTGATGTGACATTTTAAACGAGAAAATATACGTGCCTAATTCAACAAATAAACTAATTTATTCTTTTAGTCTCTAATTTCGTTTCCGACGTAAGTAAAGCACAGAGCCTTGTTAGCACTTGCTTTCCATGACGTTTGAAATGAATCGCCATGAGTAAAGTTAACAAATGCTCTTTCTATTGTCCACAAGCGAAACTCCACGACAACTAGACTGTCCTTTGGAGCATTAATATGGACGTTATTGATTTGATCTGAATCATGCAGGAGCGATACTCTCTTGAAGGATCTCACAGTAAATTTGGAAAGAAAGGAAGAATAACCAGAATGCGGCATCTGCAAACTTGTGAAATTAGCAGATCGTCTTTACAAATCGACAGAGATGGAACGAGAGATTCTTCTCTAAGTTGAAATTTCTTTACACTGCCTCAATTTTCCAAAACGAATTGGTATCAAAAACGACCTCTAATTTATTTTTGAAAAATTAATACCTAACAGATTAACTTACAGTGTACCTATTTCTAAGTCATCATATTACACAAAGTTGTGACAATCCAAAGAAACTGGTCCTCGCGGACGGAGCTGCTAAGCAACTGCGTTTACAGTAGACCAGGCCTTTCCAACTGGCGGCCCGCGACTGCTTTGGAAAATTTTAGTACACGAACCAATTACAGTACAATTCCACAATTCATCTAATTTTTATTGAATGATATATTCATTTTCTCGTTGTATGTGCATTAATCACTAAGTATGTTGAATAAATGTCATTTGTTTCAGTATAGCCTCAGAAGTTAGGGTAAAAACCACCTTCAAAGACAATGCTTCCCGGGCTTCACTAGAATTTGACACGTGGCCCATAAGCCCCTGAGTTGGACAGCCCTGCCCTGGACTCACCTCCATGGAGAGCTTCCCCTCGGAGACGGCCGTGAGCAGCAGCGGCAGCGCCGTCTCCAGCCCCGGGAAGCCAGGCGGCGGCTTCTCGCCCGTCTTCTCCTCCAGCGTGTGCGGCGCTGCAACACAAGCAATGCTTCACTTCACGCGGCGGGGATCGCGCCCGCTCCTGCGCCTCACCAGCGAAAGGAGCCAGCATTCGGGCGACGAAACTGACGACTGGAATTTAGTTCAGAGGCTGCTTTCAGGTTGACACAATATTTTACATGCGGTAAGTCTACAACATGGGACAAACAGCTTTACTTTCCATCCAAAGAAAGGCATGCCAAGGATTTTTCGACCTTATAAAACCACGGCTTCGATCGGATTCGAAACCGTGAACATATAACAGTCCTATAACGTACAACAGTCCTAAACGCAAACCGCTACACCACGGAAGACGAAACCACGCACGCACTGCCCCCCTGCCGCCTCGAGCTGCCCACAGTGGTCGTTGCTTTCTCAGACGCAAGGCATTCATTTCGTGCTTCCGCACCACACATCCTTAGGCAGCATTCACACTAGCAGTCTTTTCCGTGAAAAGGAATTCCAACTCACAAGTTAAACAAGAAATTTAAAGAAAAAAATTGGAGCCGTTTTTGAGATTTTTTTTTTTTATTCATATCCTGAATGATTTTAAAAATCGCGAGCTTCAACCAAGGCCAGATAGACAGGGGTTTCTTCAATTTGGAAAAAAAATATCATATGCATAGTTTAGGCGCTAGTTTTGTTCACATAAACCGGACGGACTGAAGGACGGACGGACGGACGTATGGCTTTCAATTGGTTTTTCGGTATCAAGGACCCACAAACAGGGATTCTGGCTACAACACGTGTTAGGGGATTTTTTTTCTTCATTTAGCAGCTGGATTTATCCAACTTTTTCGTTATCACGGCCAGGAACGAATTTTTTTCTGTCGAAAATTCACATCTTTTTCGCGCATTATTACATAACTTTCCATATACAACGTGTATTACTCCGTATATACGTACGTATAGGGGAAAGTGAAAATCACAGACGTTATTTTGAAAAAATAAAAATGCGTTCGTTGTTTTGAATTTCTACGAGCTTTAAAACGACAATTTCTATGTATTGATTAAATTGTTTGGAAAGAGCGAGACGGTGGAACATTATCAGAATTATCAGGTAGAACATGGGTTTTTATTTTTATAAAAATCTTAATCGATGTGTTTTCCCATGAAAGGGTACTAGAGAACATAACAATTTAAATTATTTTTTATCTTTTGTCTTTTGAATTCCGCGAAGTCAAACAACTAAATATAAATTATTTGATTACTCGAACACAATACCTAATGATCGATGATATGTTTGTCATCAATCCAACAGTGTAGGTCGAAATGCGAGAAGTGTTGACATCAACAAACTTAATCCGCTGTGCGTTCACCCACCTGAGGAATATCACTTTTATCTTAGGTGATAGTGCAGGTGACATAAGGCACCTATTCAAAAGTAATAATATTTCAATTAATATTTTTAAATACTCTAATTTAAATACATATATTTTTAAATTCTCTAATTTAAATGCATTACATAAAATTTTAATAATTGGTTTCCTCTTAAGCCTTTTTCACGATGAACTGAGTAATTTCTATAGCTGATACAAGGAATCCCTATAAACAAATCTCGTCTAAAATTGACTCTAAATCTAAGGTGAAGATACAAAATCTGAACAAAGGCAAAGATATCAACCGTTTGACAAATGCTCATAAATGAAAAATCTTTCTTATCTAAATAGATAGCCCAGCTCTTCCATTGGGCATTCGGCGAAGTGTGACGTCTACGAGACAGAAAGCGAATACAGATTTCTAGGAAATCGAGGCATTCTGAAGCAGGAAGTTGGATATATAAATGGAACCTTTAGACTTCAGTAATGAACTTAAGTAATACATTACTAATCGACGAACGCCTCTTTGTTCACTATGCATGCTTGGCAGTCTAAAATACTTTGTTATGTAATAATTCAACAAAAACAATAACGAAAACCCTACTCCAAGTCTTCTGACTTTATATCCGTAATTGCCCAAGTGTTTTTATCCTCTTTGAATACAAAATATTCAAGATATCCGAATACATTATTTCTATTATTATTATTATTATTATTATTATTATTATTATTATTATTATTATTATTATTTTCCCATTGCATCACGACTAAAGATGTTATGAATCGGCTGAATATAAGATCTACTCCAGGTTGCAACCAGCTACCTAAGGAGCAGATCCGGTGACTATCAGTGCCTCTACAATACTTTACGCAAAATGTGGGCTGTTCCAAATAAAGCAATTTCTTGCACTTCCCAGTCTTTTGAATTAACAGGGAGTTTAGACAAGTTCTTACTCAAATTTTGCGGAACAAATCCCAGAGCTCCGATAACTATCGGGACGACCTGTGCTTTTACGCCCCACATTCGGCTGATCTCGATTTCCAAACTCTTGTATTTAAGACGTTTCTCTGCCTCCTTGGTAACGACGTTTTGATCGCAAGGTACAGCAACATCGATAAGTAAACACGATTTTTTGGCCAAATCCCGGATAACTATATCCGGTTTGTTTGCCGCTACCGTGCGATCAGTTTGAATTTGTTGGTCGTACAATATCGTACACAATCCAACAGACGTCACCGGTTTCGGTGAGTGTTCGTACCACTTGGGGCATGTGTTCGGAACTTCGAGGGCGATACAGATCTGCCGTGCAGTGGAGGCAACTACACACCCTGTCGTGTCTTTTCAAGTATTCGGTCTTTGCTAGGATTGGACAAGCTGAGACAATATGATCAATGGTTTTCTACGTGTTCCTGGCAAATGCGGCATTTATCATCTTGGGAAATTTTGAGAACCGCTTGTTCGAACAAGTTATCATATGTTTATTTCTTATATTCCATATTGAAGCACATCGCATGGTTTCGCAATCTCGCTTTAATACTTCTTTGTTGCCCAGCGCAGCTGCGGCCAAATTCTTAGGATATCTAACGCCCCGGCATTCGCCACACGTGGCGGACGTCGTTACAACTGATTTATAACATAACAGCTCAGGTCACTCCTGTTAATTTCATATTAATGGCGTAATTTCTATAATTTAAAATCATGCCTAATTTACACTTTGTTTATGAATTCCAGTCTTCCTTAATTTTAAATAACAGAGTCCCACGGATCTCTCTCGCTAGCTCTCATTGGCTACCGCACAGAATCGGCGCCAACGCTCGCAGCAAGCGCTGGCGCCGCCAGTCGCTAGCCAGTCGTGCTGGAAATTTCTTGTGGTGCAGTCGTGCCCGAGTCATTGTAGTGCACTCCGCGTCGCTCTGTCGCGCGTTTTGTAAGCCATCATGGGCAATTACTTGTTTCATTGTCGAACTACAAGCCACGCGTATGTTCGCAATATTAATCAACTTTACTTGAGCCATCACCGGCAACCACCACGCAACTGTGCTCCGTGTTTTCTTATACTTGTGCTTTCTCTATAAGCCGAATTCACGCCGTCATGGCACCTAACTTTACCGTTGCCAAACGACACTTGCGGTTCATAAGGGCCAAGCCGGCCATCATGGTTTATAATTAACTTGTTACTACGCTGCACACTGTGTACGACTTCATGTACTGTAACATTGATTGTGTTAGTGCAACTTTTGTGCCCCGTGCCGTACTACGCGTAATGCCGCCGGTACTGTTTCTGCTGTTTTGGCTCGCCAACATTCAACTCGTGACTCCCAGTTTTATTGTACTGTGCTGTTTTAACTGTGTTGTGCTGTTCAGTGCACATCGTTATCGCACGCTTGTTATCCACTAAGCGTGCCAGATCTGCACTCGCCGTCTCTCTCAATCACCGCTGTCTGTGTTGTCCGCTGCAAGTTGCAACAAGCACAGAGCCTCTGCCATATCTCTCTGTGTGTGTGACATCACGTGCTCCGTCATCCAGCCTTCGTCCACCAGTGGGCAACACTATTGGTATCAATGTACTTTCTTTTCAGATCAACTGCCCTCAACATTTAAGTACGCCTTCAAGTAGCATACTATTGTATTCCACTAATTTATGTAATCACTAATTTATGTAATTATATATTCCTTTTTAAATTATGTGTTGTGTTTAATTAAGCAATGGTGTCATATCACAACCCTCCGGTACCTTCTCTACCGTGTTGTTTTTTTACTAAATCGGAGAAGTGGTCCTTCTGAGTTATCCCAGGTTTGTGAGATGGGGCAAAATTCATAACAGTCCACTCGCTCACGCCTGCCACTCACACCGCTTTATCATAATGTCGTGTTCTCAATGTCTGATCTTGGGCAGTTATTACAACTGCTTCCGATTCTGGCTTCATTCTTCCCCTTTAAGCCACATAAATGATTGATCTTTATTGACCTGTGCTCTGTCCATTCGTTTCAAATATTGTCCGTGGAGTGGTTTGTCTCTCCACGATTTCTTTAACACGTTTTGTGTCTCCTGTTTCATGTTAAGTAGCATCAGACGTTCAGTGTCTGTCATTCTGCGTGTCTTGCATAGTTTTCTTGCAATGCTTCTTGCTACACTAACAATGCTTTTGTTTCCGATTCTTCGGTCAGATTTCATGACCTGCCTCATTAGAGGGTCATCTTCATGGCTGACTACATACTTTCCCATCCCGACTAATGCGTTGTACCAGGAGGCCTCAATTTGTCTCAGGCCTCTTCCTCCTTCCTTACGTGACACGAAGTCTATGAACGTCAGCTCGAGGGTGGAAAACATGATGCAGTGTTAGCGGTTTTTCTGGGTTTTCGATCCATGATGCGAATTTCTTGCTCAGTCCAGTCCACTAGTCCGAAACTGTATTCAGCTACAGGCACCACCAAATTACCTATTGCTGATATTTTATTCCTGGAGTTCAGAGCGGAATGCAAGAACCAGTCTCACTCTTCTGTACTACTCCCTGCGAATTCTCTCTTTCATTATGTCGTTCGTGATAGTCTCACATTCTTCAATTCCCAGATATTTGTAACTTTTACCTAGCTCAAGATCTTGAATCACAGTGTACGTATCAACTTCAATGCTCTCTGATATTGTCAGTTTGCCTCTTTTTAAATTGACTTTTGCACACTTGTCAAGACCAAACTTCATGCAGATGTAACTGCTGAAGTCATTCACGACATATAGCATTTAAGAGAAAATCGCTGTATTCTTAGCAATTATTATTATTATTATTATTATTATTATTATTATTATTATTATTCCATTACATCACGACTAAGATCTTATGAGTCGGCTGAATATAAAATCTACTCCAGGTTGCAACCAGCTACCTAAGGAGCAGATTCGATGACTATCAGTGCCTCTACAATACTTTACGCAAAATGTGGGCTGTTCCAAAGAAAGCAATTTCTTGCACTTCCCCAGTCTTTTGAATTACCTGGGAGTTTAGACAAGTTCTTACTCAAATTTTGCGGAACAAATCCCAGAGCTCCGATAACTATCGGGACGACTTGTGCTTTTACGCCCCACATTCGGCTAATCTCGATTTCCAAACTCTTGTATTTAAGACGTTCTCTGCTCCTTGGTAACGACGTTTGATCGCAAGGCTACAGCAACATCGATAAGTAAACACGATTTTTTGGCCAAATCCCGGATAACTATATCCGGTTTGTTTGCCGCTACCGTGCGATCAGTTTGAATTTGTTGGTCGTACAATATCGTACACAATCCAACAGACGTCACCGGTTTCGGTGAGTGTTCGTACCACTTGGGGCATGTGTCGGAACCTTCGAGGGCGGTACAGATCTGCCAGTGGAGGTAGCTACACACCTGTTCATGTCTTTTAGGTATTCGGTCTTTGCTAGGATTGGACAAGCTGAGACATATGATCAATGGTTTCTACTTGCTCCAGGCAAATGCGGCATTTGTCATCTTGGGAAATTTTGAGAACCGCTTTATCATAATGTCGTGTTCTCAAGGCCTGATCTTGGGCAGCTATTACAAGTGCTTCCGATTCTGGCTTCATCCTTCCCCTTTTAAGCCACATAAATGATTGATTTTTATTGATCTGCACCTTGTCCATTCTTTTTAGGTATTGACCGTGGAGTGGTTTGTCTCTCCACGATTTCTTTAACATTTTTTGTGTCTCACACTTCATGTTTAGCAGCATCAGAAGTTCAGTGTCTGTGTTATTCGACGTGTCCTTGCCTAGTTTTCTTCGCAATGTTTCTTGCTACACTAACAATGCCTCTGTTTCCCATTCTTCGGTCAGATTTCATGACCTGCCCCATTAGAGGGTCGTCTTGATGGCTGACTACATACTTACCCAACCCGACTATTGCGTTGTGCCAGGAGGCCTCAATTTGTCTGAGGCCTCTTCCTCCTTCCTTACGTGACACATAAAGTCTATGTATATCAGCTCGAGGGTGGGAAACATGATGCATTGTTAGCAGTTTTCTGGTTTTCGATCCATGGTGCGAATTTCTTGCTCAGTCCAGTCCACTAGTCCAAAACTGTATTCGGCTACAGGTACCAGCCAAACTACCTATTGCAGATATTTTATTCCTGGAATTCAGAGCGGACTGCAGGACCAGTCTCACTCTCCTATAATACTCCCTACGAATTCTCTCTTTCATTCTGTCATTCGAGATGGTTTCACATTCTTCAATGCCCAGATATTTGTAAGTTTTACCTGGCTCAAGATCTTGAATCACAGTGTGCGTATCAATTTCAATGTTCTCAGACGTTGTGAGTTTCCCTCTTTTTAAATTGATTTTTGCACACTTGTCAAGACCAAACTTCATGCAGATGTCATTGCTAAAGTCATTCACGACAGACAGCATTTGGGAGAGAATCGCTTCATTCTTGGCAAACACTTTCAGATCATCCATGTAAAACAAATGTGATACTGCCCTTTCATCACCATGGAGCTTAAAACCAAAGTCAGCTTGCGACAACTGTCTCGATAGTGGGATCAAACTAATGCAAAACAGCAGAGGGGATAGTGAATCTCCTTGAAAAATACCCCTGTTAATCTGAATACTTCTGGTTTCTACTGCTTCCTTTCCGCTGTGGATTAGTAACCTGGCACTCCAAGACTTCATACTAGCCTTGCAAAATTCAATAAGTCTAGGATGAAATCGATAGATCTCCAGGGTCTTCAAAATCCAATCGTGTGGTACACTATCAAAGGTCTTTTGGTAGTCAATCCAAGCCATGCTCAAATTACGTTTGCGTTTCTTTACATCATTCAAGATGACTTTATTCAGTAGCAAGATTTTCTTACACCCATAAGAGCCTTTACGACATCCTTTTTGTTCAGCTGGCATTAGATGATTCTTATCTAGATGTCTATACATTTTGTCAGCTATGGCTGAAGTTATAACTTTGTACAGTACTGGCAGACAAGTAATTGGCCTGTAGTTCTTCGCCAAAGAGCTGTCTCCCGCTTTGGGTAGCAAATACGTGATGCCGCGTGTGAGCCATTCCGGGATTTCCTTTGGGTTTTCAAAAATTTTATTAACAGCCTTTGCTAGATGAGAATGTATTGCTGTTAATTTCTTAATCCAATAAATCTGGATCTTATCAATCCCGGGGGACTTCCAGTTTCCCATGTTCTTAATTGCTTGGAAGAGGTCCTCTTCCGAGAATTGGTGAACATCTTCCACTGTTTCTACAAGTTCATCGGCAGCATCAACTTCAGATTGAAGCCAAGATGCGTCTTTGTTGTAGGATCTGCTCTCTTCCCAGATTCCTGCCCAAAATGCTTCGACGTCATCTTTTGAAGGAGTAACAGCTTTGCCATTCGGTTTTTGAGTCAGATTGCGATAGAATCTCTTCGCGTCTGTTTCAAACAACCGGTTCTGTACACGGAAATCTATTCTACGTTTGTACCTTCTTATTCGTTGAGCCCATGCTTGAATTTTCTCTTTTAGCTTCTCAACTACCATTAGCCTGCTGGTGTCATTTTCAATTTGGTATTTTTGTTCAACATTGAATATTTTTCGTTGAACTTTAGAGGTGTGCATTGATTTAGAAGATGCCTCAGCTAAGAATGATATTTCACGCCGGGTGTCGGCTATCCGTTTCATAATTCTGTTCATCCATGGGGGTACAGAGCTGTTTACTCTGTTTTGGTGTCGGCCGTCGGTGTTCTGGCTGGCCCCAAAATTATCTGAGATACTAGATATCCAGTTGCATATATGATGTGATTGATTTCAGTAATATCTAGATCTCTGCCTGGGGTCTCCACTTAAGACAGAATTAACTGTTTCTATCACTCTTTTAGCTTTAGCATTTTCGTATATTCTCCTCAACGGTTCGCGAGATTCAAACGGAAGTTGACTAACTCTTTCTATCTCGCGCCGAAGGAGATTTCGCATCATGTCCTTATCGTGTAATTCATTGCCAGATGAGTTTTCACCACTGACGTGTGTTTCACTGGAAAGCGATGAACCTTCCACGGGATCATCATTTTCAAGTTCTACATGTTCGTCATGTGGATTGTTCGAGCGAAATACATACTCCGCATTTCTCTCAATGTCAGCAAGTTGTTCTGCTGTGAATTTTCCACTGCTGAGTATGTATCGTCGTTGACTGGCAAGCTTCTTTGAGTCTAGGGTAGGTCTCATATCTGGGTTCCGCTCTCTCCATACCTTGAAAACTTCTATTTCTGAGCCCCCATTTTTCGCTTTTGCATAGTAAAAGCACCACATCACCTCCTTTAATTCATCCCGGGTCCATCTCAGACGATGGCTTCGAGCTACTACCGGCTCTGGGTCCCTGGGACTAACACCCGTGGGATGGCCAGACGTCGACAAGGTGACATTAGCTCGGTTTCTGAGCAGGTATGGGACATTGGTAGAACAAGGCACGTTAAGATTCATTACATTGCTTGTTCTATCCATTTTGCTCATTGGTTTGAATTGAGGATTCGCAGGACGCAAGTTCGAGTTCACAGATCACACTTAACCCTCGGGTTGTTTCCTGCCATCCGTTACTGCGACCCACAGTGGCCTCGGGGCATCCCCCGCAGGGCCCAGCAAGGGGTCCCTCCGATCGCCAGTCGGCATTACTAAACCTACGGGATTTTCACTGACTGCTGAAGGCAGCCTCCTTCGCTGGCTAATGCAAGGTTCGGGCCTCCACTCTAATCAGTGGCCTGGTGTGCCAACCCAGTTTCTCTCCTGTACCCTCTATGGGCCGACAACAGGAAGTCCAAAGGTTCATGACCCTTCCCTCTCTACTTACTTCCCACTCTCCTCAAAATGGAGTACTTCTTCGTCTGACCCCTCACCTTCAACCTATTCAGCAAGGGAGGCCCTACCGGTAGCTAGGCTACCACTGACATAGCTTTAAGGCTCATGGGGGTACTCAAGCTCCACCACCAACTCCAAAGTCGTGTACTCCCTAGGTGGAGTTGTTATTATTATTATTATTATTATTATTAATTATTATTATTATTATTATTATTATTATCCCATGGGTCCCGCGCGAAAAGAATGAAGTTGCAAGGTAATCCTTTAACTTCCAGATGTGCAGGACAGAATTTGAGCACTGACAGATAGCACGCTGTTACTTGCGCAGATTTTACCAAGGCGCAGACGACCACTGTCGACCACGGGTCCATATACGGACGTACCACATACACGTACCACTCGTACGGACTTTTACAGTACGCGCGGATATCCATCAACATAATTTTGTTCACGGCTCGATATGTTTGATCACAAAGAGAAATTAAAACAAACATAAAAAGTCACCAACTTACACAATCCAATTGCTTTTCTTTATTTCTGTGTAAGTTTCTCCTCATTCCAATTCATTTCTTGTGTAAATAATAACGAATTTACATGTTTCTGGAGTGTTTAAATGTTTCTGAAATCCAAATTTTTGCATGCAAAATATTTTTCAAACCAACTTCGAGTGCTTACGGCGGCTCCGCTATTCGAAATCTCGAAGGAGTTTATTAGACAAAATATGCTTAAAATTGGTTTAAGAGCTTTATTTTCGAAGTTTCGTTGTTCCCTCCCTGGACACACTACATTTATATAAACACAGTTAAACAATATTTTTCTTACACAATATTCAAATCTATCGAAAATTCAAAAAGCGATGTTTACAGTTTCTATAAAAAGTTTTGATATTATGACACTTTCTAACTGAACATTACTAACATATCAGTTCTGATCCATCTGCATATTCCTGGTTAAGAAACCATATATTTTCGACATTTCATTTTTTTTGGTTCTTTTTTGTCACGAATGATTCATTACTTAAACGTCCAAAAGATTTTCGAATCCGGATTCTATGAAATACCACGGCTAAAGGGCTAAACTCTACTATTGTTCGTAAAAAATTATTTTATCTCTACTAAAATAAAGAAGGGAAGACTGATTTCTAAGGATTTAGAGCGCTGTTCTTCTTACTATTTTCGGTATACTACTGGCAACATGACATCGTTAAAAAAGGTTATCCGTTCGTCTTATTTTGTAGAAATTACAGAGATTAGCCTCAGAAAAAAACTAGTTCTTTTTATATTATTTTTGTACAATTTAAGTGTATTTTTGGTGGTTCGTCATTTTTCCAGATTTTTCCTAAAATAATATGGGTGGCCAAAATCTGTAACCTGCAAACACCCTTTCTTCTGATGTCTTTCATCAAGGTAAAAGGTGCAATCCAAACAAGAAAGAGAAGAAAGTAAGAAGTTGTGAATGGTTGGTTTGCGGTTACCGTGGTCGGTGGCGAAGACGTCGATGACGTCGAGGTTGTCCCAGAGCGCCTTGCGGTCCTCCTCGGAGCCCAGCACGGGCCGCACGGAGCCCAGGCCGGGGCCCAAGCGCTCGGCGTCCTCGCGCGTCAGGAACAGGTGGTGCGGGCACACCTCGCACGTCACCGCCAGCCCCTGCGCACCCGTTACACAAGGCGATGGCCTCTACATCTGGGGATCATTAGTTGCATGCCGAATAATGAATGTTTGCGCCTTATTACCCACACGTCGCCAGGATGGATATTAAACTTTGGAAAAGCTTCCCTCCTCAGAATTCATGCTTAAATTCAAGAAAGGCCTTAGATCTTTAGAAGTATTTGGAGCAGAGAGAAAGCGGCGTATTGAAATTGGGGACCAGCAGGAGATGAGAATTCACCCCATTGTAATACTGGGGCCGACCACCACTTCCCTTCGAGATAAACTTGGAAGGTGACACTTCGATTTTCGAAGAACATTTTCATAGCCTTTATTTTTAAAACACAACTCCTTCCCAATTTTCCAGACTTATGACCTTTTTCTTTCAAAATTTGGTTTGGTTGAAGTTGTTTTGTAATCGAATTGAGTCATTTGTTGATTGAATGAATCCTGCTTATCTTACATTTTTACATTCTTCCTTTTTCTCAGCTAATATTCTATAACGGCGAACATGAAATTTGGTTAACCTTTAGTGCTTTCTTTGCTTTTCATTTTGGATGTACGAGCGAGTCTGGTTTTCCTTGTGCCTATTGAAAACCTTCCACACAGCAGCTTGGCGGAGGCGGTCCCCTCAATGCGCCTACCTGCTCAATCAGCCCTTTTCCTTACTCTAGGTTGGTTTGGTACCCAATTTACATAAAGAATTAGAAAGTAAGTTCGTGAGAAAAGGATGAAGAGATTATTGGTCCCCGATTTACATACAGAGGTGTGCAAATTTTTAGACTAAAGATTTTATGGTAAATTCATGTTAAAACTCGTAAAAATTATGTATAAAACTGATAGCACTTCTATTGTTTTTCAAAACTATACATAGTAACGTCCGCTATTTTTTCGAGTTCGACGTACAACTGATGGTGGCATTACTATTTCATTTGTTTGCTCCACAGTGTGGAAAGTGTCACAGTTACCGCCATTGAACATTGAACCATTTGCGCTGCCCGATTGAAAAATATTTGGGCAATAGTAAAAAGGGAAAGCTTCAAAAAGTAAGATAACACATGAAGGTCTGGTGGAAAAAGTGAAGGAAATCTGTCAAAACGATCCAGACATCAAAATGCAGTGTATGTTATTGACAGGAAAGATGCCAGAGAGGATCAGAATGCTCATAAATAAAAAAGGAATGTTCACTAAAATATAAAAAGTATTCCTACGTGGAAAATAAAGCATTAATTCAAAATGTAGATCTTTAAATAAAATATCTTTATTTGTGGTGAGGTTCAGGCCATTTAGCCTGCTCTTCCGCCTAACCACTTTCAAAATTTTATACATTAGTGCATAATATAAAAGTAGTCATCAATGAGAAATACGTACGCAATTTGGGGAAAATTTTCTCATAGAAGACAGGAATGAAAGCGAGGGAGGAAAGAGTTGGTGGGGAGAATGCTGTCACAGCATTTGTAGGTTTAAATTTATCAATTTCAAGTTAGGTTTGTAATTTAAAAATAATCCCAAATATATCAAGTTAAACCTACGAGATTTTACTTCAAACTTTAGAAAATTATGTTTCTGTGACTAGGCAAAGTTACATATGAAGAGGATTTGAAAGAGTGTATAAATTGGTGAAGTATTACTATGTACTTTTAATTATTTCAAAGAGGTTTTTAGTAGAAGCTATGATTACGTACGTATTACTGCAATAACCCGTAAATGAAAACTGAAGGGAGTGCGAATCTCGTCAGCATAACCAAGCGAAAACGCATCAAATCAAAATTCAAGTCTAATAGATACCAAGAACATTGAAAGATATGGTGAAATGATTTTACGTGTATTTCATATAGTAATGATAAGAAAATTGGCAATATTAAAGAAATGTATTATCAACCTGTTTTGTAAATAAATATAATTAAAAACGTTGAAGATCATTCTGTTATAGGAATGTTTCAATATAAAAATATTTCCCACCTAGAAAATTGGAAATTTTTAAAACGTATGAATGTTAATCCATTTAGAATATTCCAAGACCTTGAAAGCGCGACCCGACATATCTCCTCGTAAGCACCAACGATTTACGCTACATTTCTTAGCGCCTTTAGTGTAATAGAATGGCGGCGTACCTTCTCCTTGCGGGCGGATGATGAGGATCTCCTCCTTGCGCGCACACGTGGCACACGTGCAACGCGGCGGCGTTGCAGCGAGGCGAGCAGCACACGGGCGGACCGTGGTCTGGCTCTCGGCGTGCACGCAAAGAGCGGCCCACTCGGCGTTGCCAGCTGCGAAAGTGGCGGATTCCACGCGCCCAGGTCCCCAGCGTCAGCTCGCTGTACGTCTCGTTCAAAGGGTGTACCGATCTTGAGGCCCGCCGCCTGCCGCGCCAGCTCCGCCAGCTGCAGGTGTTGTCGCCGACGCGACCCACGAACAGCGCGTAGTCGCACCAGGGCGCGCTCCCGGGGGGGGGGCCGCCTGCGCCAGCTGCACACAGCGCACAACAGCGATGCACAATACAGGTGACAGCAATAAACATTAACAAGACACTCTCAAAGCAAAGACCGGAGAGATGGCTCGTGCATAACCTGATGTCCACTGCAGTCCCTCTGACCGGAGCTCCGAGAGGCTCAGGTCCCGATGGCGGTAGGATTTCCGAAACCAGCTTGTCAGCCAGGTCGAGATCAGTCGCTGTCTGGTGGGAGTAATTCTAGCGGACGGCTGCTCTGATCTGTAGTTTTTCGTGGTTTCTCCCATCAACACCAGGCGAATGCCGGAGCAATATCCTAACCAACGGGCTACGGACTCACGCGCGTCTTACCTTCCTCCTCCATTTATCCTCCCCCTTACTTACTACACACACATACACTAGCATGCACTACACTACCACACAGGTCGGGAAGACCGGTCGAGAGCTGAGAGCTTGTCCCGGCTGAGGCTGGGTGCCCCGCTGTGGGAAATAAACTGGTTTGACGGGAAAACCCCACCTAGCCGACGGTAGGTCGGCGCCAGAATCTCCCCATCCAGCGGGGAAAAGACAATCGCCACCTCCCGAGAAAAACACGCACTACACCTTACGGGACCAAGTGGTTGACGGCGCCCGAAACACGCATTCAATGAATCAATCCAAAGCAATTCCACATGGGCAAGTAGGAACACTACTTCTCATAAGGAACTGATTCTTTTCATAGTATAACACGTTTTTGCGAAACTCGGTACATTACTTGTATCTCTCTGAGTAATTGCTCACAACTGGTCTGTTGCGATTGTCGATTTTCGTCTGTTTACTTTTTCCTACGTTACGCGTGTCCGCGAGCTGTCTTTCCATATGGCAACGCGTGCATGTTGTCCTGATTGTGACAAGCCGTGTTAGTTAAGGGTACAATAGTCGGTATTGTTGGCGAAATCGAGGAAATCTTCATTATGTCATTCACTTACTGCTTACAATCTCACAACCATCCCCCAGCTCACAACATCGTTATAACCTATCTGGTATCCATTCAATTTGAGTCCGCCTAGAGAAGTTTGCTCCGAAATTTGAAATAAATGCTTCGCAACTAGCAGCAAATTCTCGACGTTATTCATACCAAAAGTATCAATTGCTTTCGTCAAGCAGTACTCAACCAATGGAAATTGGCTCTACTGTTTTATCGTACTGTTTGAAGCAGTTGCTTTGAAAACTCGAGAAAGAAGTAAAGCTCATTTTTATTCATATCATCGCCGTACTTCGTGTTTGTGGGCGTGTCCAACAGCTGTGGCCTGTAGTTGCCGGAAGTGTTAACAATCTTGGGAGGTTTTTCTCCTCTAGAATGTGGATTCGGCGACCATCTACATCAGTGTGTCAAGGTCGTTGCCACGAGGCGATTCCGGGCACGGGTGCCACGATGAATCGCCCCTCCACTCAGTCCTCACACACACCCCGCCACAAGAGACAACACCGTTACACGGTAAAACGACGGGGGTTAGTACTATAGTTTCCTTTCCCGAACGCTATGTTGCGCAGATAGCTTCGTGGCATGCTATGATGTCCACGACGCGTGCCCTGCCACCATTAAAAGGGCTTGGACACCACTGATTCTACACGATGGGCTTCCGGGGTTTTCCCCTCCCCGTCTCTCCCGCCGGCGGGACCACGCCGCCCCCCCGGGACAAGCTTCTAAAATCAAGGCTCTTCTCCCGACGTGTGTGGTCATGTAGACGTTTGTACAGTGTTAGATGTTTCGTGCGAGTGGAGAGCGGGGGCAAGGACGAGAAGGAAGTTGTCACGCGCGTTCCCACGGCCTTTTGTTAGGTACTGCTCATACTTCCGCCTGCATTCGCATCGGGGAAACTACATGAAACTATTGTACCACCTATCAGAGCAGCCGACGTAGAATTCTCTTCCAGCGAGCGGCTTAATCAGACTTCGTGCTGTGCAGCTAGTGTCGAAATGCACAACCCCCGAACACGCCCCCAGGGCCTCCCGGTCAGACACTTCGGTGTCAACAGTGCCATCGCCGTCGCTGGTGATAGAAACCGAAGGAAACTGCTCGTACCTGAGCCAAGGGGTCGCAGCAGGGGGGGGGAGGGGGCGCTGCTTCCTTAAATCTCCCAGGTTCTTTTAACTCCGTGTATATACACCACACACAATACTCGAAATGTTTTTTAAATATCAACTCTTCAAAATTAATTCCAGGTCAACCTTTTCTGCTCTGATACGCGTCCCTTGTAGTGATGTGCGATTCATGTCAAATCTTGCAAAAGGCCAAAATCTAATGCAATAGAATTACACAATGGATTAAACTGATAGGGTATCCACAGGGTACTTTTTTCGAAACGAAGAAACATATACGATTGAACATTTGTTTTCTCAATTATATATAAAAAAAAATGGTATATTAAATAATAAAAAAAATGGTAAAACAATAAATTGGTATGCTTTTGTTTCTTTATAAAAACGATTGCGTCCATTTTAGACAATACAAGCTCTTTTTTTATCAATTACATATTAATGATAATTCTGATTGGTCAGAAATGGTAACTTTTGTCATTAAGAATACATCACTAATATAATCAATACGTACGAGTCATTTCTTTTCTGCAGTACTTTGGTCACTTAAACACATGCTTAAAATTACAAAATTCGGAAATATTCTTGCCAATTACAGCATCGAAAATGTTTTTCTTAAAGCAATTCCAACTAACGATTGTTATATTATTGTGCAGGATGTCATCCTGCTCCTTAATGAAGAAGGCTCAATGCCATGGTTACCAGTCTCAGAAATATTAGATTCACTTCCATTTTTAATGAGCAATGAGTGGGGATTAATTCGCATTTTCTTATAGTACGTGCAAAGTTCTTCTGCAATGATTTCAAGTAAGCATGTACGTTGCAACGCACGTTTTCTTAATGTTTTTCTACTTTTGTTTTTCTCGTATGCATTTATTATATTTCGCGCATCTCTATGACTACTATTTCTTGTTTTATGCGGTTTACAACGATAAACTGTTTAGTAGCTTAATGCCCACAAATGCATATTTACACCTTTTCATGCTTTGAATATTAGTGGGCGTTTTTTTCATCCATGTAAAAGCCTACTCAAGCTTCAGACGTTTTCCTCAAGGGAAAATCGTGTCTTCTCTTGTACACAGAATTACAATTGAACTGTCCAATAACACCTTATAATCTCTCTAGAAAAACAATCCGTTATGTCAAACGTCAAGCTTTTCCCTGGTTTGTATCAAACTAAACTGCAAATCTTGGATGAAGGTTATATATTGCATTTGATTATTTATAACCAATAAGTACAAGATACGATAGTTGAAGTTGAAGTTATGAAATTGGCCTTGATGTCAGTACTCTAGTGATTAACGTTAAAATAAAGATTTCCTTATTGATTTATCTACTTCAAGAAAAAAAATTCCATCCCGCCGAACGAGACACTGGCGCTTGGATACCCAATAGAACATTAACACTACCTGTTTATTTTTATTGTTAACCCCTCTAGGATTTCTGACGATTATTGATTTCACTTCTTTGACAAACTGAAAAGATTTACGGTTTTTATTCATTTAAATTCAATTATTCATATTTTACACAACACTGCACCCTCACCTGAGTAATGCAGGGATGATTCATGCTAGGCAGACTAAACGTGTTTAAGCACCAGACGGACGCACCAGGCAGAATGCCTAAACCCAAGTTTTCGATTCCAAAACATTCATTCTGAATATACTAACATATTAAAGGGATTATTTTTCTATGCAATATGGATAAAAAATTAACTTTATTCATTATCAGAGACCCAAACTATTACTTTTTCAGTCGCAAAATCGGCACTTTCCACTGCGCATTACAATCTCTCTTCCAAGTAGTATACGAGAAATTAATTCATATGTCAAAGGAGTCTTGCAATCTTTATTAATTTTATTTTGAATGCGTATGCCTGGTCTATTATTTTCACTTGCGGACTAACACTGAATCTAGAGATGAGAGATTCATCAAGAATTGCTTAATTCGCCCAGTTTTCATTGCAATAACCATTAACTTAATCGTCCAAGCTGGAACCATGGTATTACCGTTGCCTCTTTCTAGCGCGCTGCGGTAGGGCCAGCTCACAAACACCTTGACACGAGGGAGTAAGGCGAGGGTGCGGGGCAAAGGCAAGCCATGGTAGAGGGGCAGTTCGATGAACACTTCCATCCCCTCGTCCATCTGCTTCATTGCTCTCCATTTCCATGGCCCACGACAGCAATTCGCATGCAGCGCTTATGGTGCAGGGTTAGGACTCTCTCCTAGCTTTCCCACCTTCTCATCCCTACAGTGTCGCTACCATCGCGTCGCTATTGCAATCATGAGCACATCGAACTAAATTAATGTTCTCAATCTTTTCACTGAAGTTAATGCCTAAAAGTATTCGCTGAAGCATAAAAAAGACTTTTCAATGTATTCAGTATTCCATTTTATTTTCGTGATTAGCAATGAAAGTACGTCTCATAGATACAATTTTCAAGCCAATTGTTTCTTTCATAAGTAATGCGGATTGTCAGCTCGCATAATATAGTATAAACATATTAAATTACAAAGTGAACCTACAATGCGTATTTATTATATTTTTTAGGTAAAACAATACTTAATAGTTTTTTGAAATCCGTAGTCAAACTTTTAAATAGTCCAGTGACTATTGTAGTATTGTTTTACAAGTAAACTCACCGTGTCCATGGCATTGTAATAAGGATGAATGTGTAAGAAAGTAAACCATACACACGACAAGTACTTAATTTATTTTTTTGCTGTTTGCCCCAACAACTTTCAACTCCTGACTTCAGGGATTTAAAAATAACAAATTCAAACTGTAATGCAATAGAAATTGGCGACGACATCAGAATCAGAAAATTCTTCTTGTAAAGTAACGAAAAGTGGATAAAACCTGCTTCGCTTTGTAAAAATTACTTCGGCTGCACGTTGTGAAATCAGAATCCATGTTATGTGGGTCCGAAAAGGCAACAAGACGACAAAACGTTCCTTCTATACGTAATATGTGACGTCTAATTTGTTTCGTTAAAGATATTCTCAAAGCTTCAATTTATTTAAGAACCGCGTATTTGAAAGCAAATTTCGGAAGAAATTAAAGCAATTCTTCATCCAAACTTCTGCATTCTCGAAGAATGATATATCTTATATCACACTCTTATTCCAGAGTTAAAAACTTTCTTTGTATTTTCTCGAATATGTTCTGTGGGTATAAATTAAAAGCTTTCATGGTCAGATTGGGAGAAATTAACCTTTGGTTGAACATTGCGAGCATACTCTGTACAGTGAGATTTGAATAGAACGAAAATGAGACAATACAGAGTTTTGTTTTACTTTCTTGTGATGTGATAATATGATTTAACTTTACGAACAAAGTTTCTCACCTCACTCCTGTAATTTTTACAAGTGATTTTAAAAAGGTTTTACTAAATTGATTTTCCTTCCACATTCTTCTAATTATTTTATTTTTAGAATACATTATTGTATGGAATGGGCGAAATACTTCAATTAAATCTAGACCGAATGGGGATTGTTTTTACAATATTTTATTATTTAATCCAATATCATATTTATTAATGTATATTTTGAACTGTAAATGAGATAAAGTATTAACGTACATTTCGAAATCAGCAAGTTCGTTTACATACGAATTACACTCTTATCCCAGAGGAAAAACTTTATTTTTTCGATCAATGCTTTAAATGAAAAATCACTTCAGTCTTTTTTTCAGGTGGCGTATCATAGAATACAGCCGCATCAGCAAACATAAATGATTACAGGAGTCTGTGAAGTAAATCCTGGACTTTCCACACTCGACAAGACTATGCAGTTCTAAGAGCAGTGAGGAAAGTCCACGGCCCTTTCAATCCGCGTGCCGCAACGGGTCGGCGTCGAATTCCAATTCACCGACTCTGGCGTGTGTATTCAGTGAAACAGGGATGAATGATGCGTGAATGAAGACAAAGAAAAAGAAAAAAAATACCTAGAGGAACAAAAACTAAAATTTTGAGGATTAAGAAACTGATGACGAATTTGTTAAGAGTTAGTATGCCCGAAGTGCAATTATTACTATAACTAAACTAAAAAAATAGATTTAAGATAAAATTAAGCAAGTTTTAGTTCCTCTCGGTTTAATTTTAGTAACGCCCTCCCCCCTCACTACTTAAGCCGCCAAGCAGCGTGCACTGTATCCGCTGAAGCAATAAACTCCCTCCTGCCTCAGGGTACCGCGAGGGAATATAAGAAAAAGGCTGCTGCGCCGAGGCGGTGTATCGGCAAGCCCGCGCGTGGCCGCTCTCATTGTCGAGAATGCGACATCTTGTTAGCACATTTTGCTCGGCGCGGACAAGTTCCTGCGACTTCCGCCCACCTGGGCACTCTTTGGAGTGCTTCCCGCTAAATTATGTGGTGTTTTCCATGCTAGACCAGGTGTCATGGGTGCGCCACTTCAACTTCGCGCGTCCCACTTAAAACAAAAAAAAAAAAAAACAAAAAAAAAACAAAAAAAAAAAAATCCATCAATCATCAATCAATCAATCAATCAATGAGATGGAATGAAGACATTAATTAAATCATTGTTTCCCCGCGCCTTGATGCATTGACAGCTCTTCCGCCGCCCTGCCATGTTGCAAATCGCTACCCTCTAGCCGCCGCACCGTGACGTCACTACATCACCACCGTCAACCGGCCGCCACCAACACCATCGCGCCGTCGCGCCCGTATCTCTCCCCTGCCTACGTCCGCCCCCCCCCCCGCCGCCAGCTAGCCGGCTGCCGCCCCTCTGAGCCCTGCTCCGGGTCCGAACCGCGGGGCCCCGCCCAGAGCACATGTGCGGCCTAGCGGGGCGCACAGCTGGTGGAGTGTGGGCCAGCGATGGAGCTATGGTGAACCGGGAGCATGAAGCTCCACGGCGGTGAATGGCATTTTCACGATTTCTGCATGTGAGACCCTCTACTGACCAGCGGTGTGATTTGTAGGAGAGGAGCGTTGGTGCTGTGACAGTGGTGTGGTGTACGACAACCCGGCCATGTGTGTCCCTCTAACCCTTTCAATGTTCATTCATTTGGTTTTTGTTTGCTGTGTTTAGTCAGGTAGCATTCGCTTGGTCAGTGTGATCCTTTAATTTTGTGTTCGCAACACTCAAGAGTTTTGTGAAATTGTTAAAGTTTGTGAAATTATTAATTAAAGTTTTTGTATTCTTTGACATTTTATTGGTGCCTTGAAACCCGGGACGAATACTTCGTTCGATTCGTTGGTAAAACACTTGACTACGCGAGGATAAGCTTAAAATTAAATTTTGATTTTTTTAAGAATTTTTTTTTTTTTCCAAATGAAGACAAGAAAGCAATTTTTTGTTCACGCCATGCCGCGTCACGTTGATGCGCACACGGAACGCGTGCCTTTGTGATAAAAAAAAATTACAGTAGAATCATTATCAGTGCTGTTGTACATTTACTTGTGTTATGTCGCTTTGCTTGCGGTTTGTATGGTGCAAATTAAAAGCATGTTCTTGGTTACGCCCTTTCAATTCCTGGAATCTTATGCATCTTTCCTAACCTCATATTTCACGTTCCTGATCTTAGGTTCTCAAGTTTGTAGGGTTAAATGTAATTTTGACGATAGTTTACATAGCTCATTTTGCTTATGAAATTGTTGTTGACTTCCATTAACAATACATGTCGGTCCCTTAAATTTTTAGATGGTTTTTCGCGTATGAAACTTCATACCCTTTAAATGCTATCGTGAAATTATTTCAGTTCTTTTCATTAGTAAGCAAGCTTATTTAACCATGTCTCAGTCAAAGGTAAGGGCTAAGGAGCCAGGTGCAGTTGAATTAAGATTATCACAAGGTGGAGTCTCGCTATTTGGGAAATTTCACGAATTGAAAGTAATTTGAAAGCTTTGCAACCAGCAACAGTAGCCAGTCTCGCGTGCTTGCGTGATAGGTTATGCGAGGTTTGGAAAGATATCGAAGCTCTTAAATGGATGCGATCAGCTCCACAGAGTTTCTTTAGGTCCGATTCATGAACAAAATTTTTCGCAATGTGAAATGCTTACTTGGCTGTAAAACAGCTATTGAATGAAAAATACGAGCCCTTTGAAAAGCCTCTTACTGTTGCCTCGGCGTGTCATCATGCCTCGCTACCGAGCATTAAAATTCCAAAATTTGATGGAAGGTATAGAAATTGGCAACGTTTTTCGTGATTTGTTTACTCAATTAGTCATTAATCAGTACAGATACCGGACTCGCAGAAGTTGGTGCATTTAATGAGTAGTCTCGGGCCGAACCTCTGAAGTTGATTTCTGTGCTCACAGTATCAGACAGATCCTTTCAACAGGCCTGGCTTTATTAAGAGATCGTTATGACGATAAATCGAAAATTTAAAGAAGCACATTCATGCTCTCTTCTCCTTTCCTTCCCTCAAAATTGGTGATGCCTCCTCCTTAAGAGAATTGCACAATGTAGTAACTTCTCACTGGCTATCTATGTCAGCAGTTCCCACTACAGTCCCTATGCTGAAATAATAGTACAATTTTTAGTGCTCAGTAAATTGGATAACAAAACAAGGAAGCATTTTCCTTGCTAAAGCAAAAATGATATTGTTCATTGCAAAATGTTTTAGATTTTCTTTCACTCCGGGCAAGAGCCCTAGACATTGCCCCTCTTGCTAATCCTGATGTGAATTCTGTTTCAGTTAGTAAGTCTAAGCGCCCTACACAATCTTCACCTGCCAAACAGTTGTTTCAGCTGGAAGAGGGTCATCAGCTCGAGCCTGCATTGCCTGCAGTTCTGGAGAGCACCCACTTTTCGCCTGCCCTCGTTTTCGTACCCTGGCTGTCCAGCAGAGATGGGATTTTGTCTCTTCTCATCAACTCTGCTACAACTGTCTTCGAAGGAAGGGTCCTTCTCATCATTGCTCACAGAACGAAGTTGTAAAACTTGTGGTAAGAACCACCACTCAATGCTTCATAAATTTTCTACACAAATGTCCCATAATTTGGCATCACCTCATTGTTCTAGTGCTCCCAACACCTCTGCTGCTGACTAGCATCTGCCACCCAGATTACTGCAAAACAACCACACGATACTAAGGTTTCCACGTTATCACACTTGGTTTTAGCCAGACATTTAATATTGGTTCTCTCCTTCCACAGCCATTGTTAATGCAACAAATGCTTGGGCCAAACCCTGCCAGCCAGGGCATTACTTGATTCTGGTAGTGAAGTTTCCTTGATAACTGAATCACTGGTACAGGCCCTCCGTCTCAAAAGAATTAGGCATAATGCTACGATTCATTCTGTTAATGCTCTTACTTCTGGTTCAAATGCTAGAGTTCATGTGTTAATCTCCTCGCGGTGTTGTAGGTGGAAAAGGGCAATACATGTTTAGTGGTCCCCTGCTATTTCCAAAGCCACCCCCCGGAGGAACATTAATTTAGCTGCCCTGAAGCTGCCTGCTGACCTAAAATTGGCTGATGACCAATTCTTTATTCCTAAAAATTAGATTTTTATTAAGCTCTTCTTATTTTTTTCAGGTGCTTAACACTAAGAAGAGGCAGCATTGTTTCAAAGCTTTTTTTCTTGATACTAAGTTTTGGTAATGTCATTGCGGGGGATCGATTTGCCCACACTGTTGCCAAGTGCGGCACCCCCAGATCAGTGCTTTTTCTTAACTGCACACTCTCCTTCCTAGTCAATGATTATGATAATATTTGGAATTCTGAGAGGATTTCCTCTTCTCGTGATGAAAACTTCTCACACTTGGAGCATCCTTTGAAAAGAAATTTAATGAGGACACCTTTAAGGTTGGAGAATGGGCATTTTTTGTGTATCTTTGCCTTTTAAACGTCCCCTCC
>JAHLJT010000581.1:5000-7500 GCA_031308135.1 Acheta domesticus
ACACACACAGACACACACAGACACACACACAGACACACACACAGACACACACACAGACACACACACAGACACACACAGACACACACACAGACACACACAGACACACACAGACACACACAGACACACACAGACACACACACAGACACACACACAGACACACACAGACACACACAGACACACACAGACACACACACAGACACACACAGACACACACACAGACACACACAGACACACACACACACACACAGACACACACAGACACACACACAGACACACACAGACACACACACACAGACACACACAGACACACACAGACACACACAGACACACACACAGACACACACAGACACACACAGACACACACAGACACACACACACACACAGACACACACAGACACACACAGACACACACACAGACACACACAGACACACACAGACACACACAGACACACACAGACACACACAGACACACACACACACACACACACACACACAGACACACACACAGACACACACAGACACACACACACACACACACAGACACACACAGACACACACACACACACACACACACACAGACACACACACACACACACAGACACACACACAGACACACACACAGACACACACAGACACACACAGACACACACAGACACACACAGACACACACACAGACACACACAGACACACACACAGACACACACAGACACACACAGACACACACACAGACACACACAGACACACACACAGACACACACAGACACACACACAGACACACACACAGACACACACAGACACACACAGACACACACAGACACACACACAGACACACACACAGACACACACACAGACACACACACAGACACACACAGACACACACAGACACACACAGACACACACAGACACACACACAGACACACACACAGACACACACACAGACACACACAGACACACACAGACACACACACAGACACACACACAGACACACACACAGACACACACAGACACACACAGACACACACACAGACACACACACAGACACACACACAGACACACACACAGACACACACAGACACACACACAGACACACACAGACACACACAGACACACACACAGACACACACACAGACACACACAGACACACACAGACACACACAGACACACACACAGACACACACAGACACACACAGACACACACAGACACACACAGACACACACAGACACACACACACAGACACACACAGACACACACACAGACACACACACAGACACACACAGACACACACAGACACACACACACACACACACAGACACACACAGACACACACAGACACACACAGACACACACAGACACACACAGACACACACACACACACACACAGACACACACAGACACACACAGACACACACAGACACACACACAGACACACACAGACACACACACAGACACACACAGACACACACAGACACACACAGACACACACACAGACACACACAGACACACACAGACACACACAGACACACACACAGACACACACACAGACACACACACAGACACACACAGACACACACAGACACACACACAGACACACACAGACACACACACAGACACACACAGACACACACAGACACACACACAGACACACACACACACACACAGACACACACACAGACACACACAGACACACACAGACACACACACAGACACACACAGACACACACAGACACACACACACAGACACACACACAGACACACACACAGACACACACAGACACACACAGACACACACACAGACACACACAGACACACACAGACACACACAGACACACACACAGACACACACACAGACACACACAGACACACACAGACACACACAGACACACACAGACACACACACAGACACACACAGACACACACAGACACACACACAGACACACACACAGACACACACAGACACACACACACACACACAGACACACACAGACACACACAGACACACACACAGACACACACACAGACACACACACAGACACACACACAGACACACACAGACACACACAGACACACACAGACACACACACAGACACACACACAGACACACACAGACACACACAGACACACACAGACACACACAGACACACACACAGACACACACAGACACACACACACACACACAGACACACACAGACACACACACAGACACACACACACACACACAGACACACACAGACACACACAGACACACACACACACACAGACACACACACAGACACACACAGACACACACAGACACACACAGACACACACAGACACACACAGACACACACAGACACACACAGACACACACACAGACACACACAGACACACACACAGACACACACACAGACACACACAGACACACACACACACACAGACACACACACACACACACACAGACACACACAGACACACACAGACACACACAGACACACACAGACACACACAGACACACACACAGAC
>JAHLJT010000582.1:0-11390 GCA_031308135.1 Acheta domesticus
ATTTCAATGTTTTTGAAAACCCATTCATATTATAAAAGGTGCTTGCATAGAACAAATGAAAATTTCAGCCACTGTATGTGACCAAGCCAATCCTAATACTATCCTATCAACTCTCTAATCCGAGATGCAAATAGTTATAGTTAGTTAATGCCTTATTTTACGTGGCGAGACTCGGGCCATCAGGCCTGCTCTTCCGTCTGACCACGCAAATTTCGCTACGCTCCTTTCACCTAGCGGAGAAAGAAGGTATTATCTCGGACGACGAAACAGGCGATTTGAATTAGCTCAGAGGCGTCATTTAGGCTTGAGGATCTTTTACATGCAAGTAAAATCTACTAACATGGGCCAGCCGGCTTTACTTCCCCTCCGCGGAGGCGTACGAAGGATTTTTTCGTCCCTTAAAAATCCACAGCTTCGATCGGGTTTGAACCCGCGAACTTGGGTATGACAGTCCGGCTAACCGTCACACCATCGAATCCGCAAAACCTCCTCGACGGCGGGGAATCGAACCCCGGTCTCCCGCGTGACAGGCGGGGGATACTAACCACTATACTACCGAGGAAATGTGCGCAAATGTGCTACGGAAAGGAAAAGGAGAACCTGAAATGCATATGCTGTTCTGCATATAAATGAATAACTACATAAATTATATAAATTAAATAGTGTTGTTAATGTAATGACATATTTCTTGTGATTGTTTTTTCAGGAGATTCTTTCCAAGTGATTGGAAATATACAAGTACTTCCCTTTTATGATCCTCCTCATTTGATTAAAGGAATTAGAAACAATTTGTTGACAAAACATTTGGAATTGGATATTGACAAAATTTGCAAAGTGGGATGTTATTAAAACAGCAGATTTGATTGACAAATATACTAACACCGTTACAAAGGTGCTAAAATTAAAAGAAAAGCATGTATTTATTGATAAATTAGACAAATGAGAGTGAAACATGCTGTCCAAGTTTTCAGTAGATCTGTTGCTGGATATGTAGAACTATTGCCAAAATGCATTGTTCAAGAGAAACACCATTTGGAAACCTATTTATTGAAGAAATGATTGCATTAATACAAGTTTTGTTTTAAATTTTTTTAATGACTTATTTGATTCTGTTAATTCCAAGGGAAAAAAAGGTTCCGTCCATTTGCGAAAATATGTCACTCCATCTTCAAAACATGAACAAATTTGGAAAAAAAGCTTTTAGGATTTTGGTGAATATGCGTTTTCTTGACCCCAACACCCGCAAAAACATACTCCCACTTTGCGTAATTGGGTGGCAAACAATAAGGAATTTCATTTCCTTATGGAAAAATCTTCAAATAAAGTATTTTGAAAACTCAAACCTTTTCTGTGAAAATGAGCTTCACATTTCGCATTTTTAGTTTGCTAAAACGCCATTTTCTCTTAAACAGCACATAATTTTTGAAAGAAAATTGCCATTTATGACTAGGTTTTTGTATTCTTTAATATTCTAAAATTAATGTTTCCATTCTACAAATAGGAAACCGAAAAAATTAAGAAAATTACAAAAAAATGTACTTTTGGCGGTGATAGATGACAGCTGGCAAGAAAGGGTTGTGGCAATTTCGAATAGCTAGCGAAAATCCAAGGAAATAGAAAACCAATACGGGAAAGTCTGTGCCATTCTCTAGCACCACTAGTTATAATTAATATTTCAAATGTGTAATAGTTTGAATGATTAATCACAAACAGTAAAAAAAATAAATCCAGTGTTAGAATTCATGTATTCTTCGTTTCAAATTAAGTTACGTGTTTGATTAAAATTTAATACTTTCAGAAATTATGTATTATATTTTTACAACATGACGAATTGTGAGTGATAAAAAAATGTATAAACATTAATTACATCACTATCATATAAACAGAATTCACCAATAGTTAGTAGTTGGGAAGAGGGTGGGACAATACCGAAATGTTAGTGTACAGACTAAAGAGACTAGAAACTTAACTAATGTGAGAAAGTCTGTGCTATTGGTAGCACCACTAGTTTATAAATGTTTGTGCGAAATTTTTATAGTTTGCTTCTGAATTGTACTCATTATTAAAAATAGATTACCTACAGTTTTATTACGAGCGGGTTGTTAAATAAAATACATAATAAGTTTAATTTATTTCTAGAATTCATTTATTCATATACATGGATGAAAGAAAAGGCGACGAAAGCGCAAACATCGCGTTGCGGTATTTTGGTTCGAGCGCGTATGATTGCGTCCCGCGAACCACGCACGATTTAAATAATGGTTGGTAGCAGTTCGTATTTTAGTTCCTGTAAGAAGGTGCAGTTGTAGAGCGCGCCACTATAATGGTCCCCACCTCGTTATATGGGAGTTAACGGGCCCTGATCTGTTTCACCATGGAATATATAATCTCGATTAAGTAATTGACTTTGCGGACTGAAACGAAAGGTAGGTACTCGTCGTGGAGCATTGTGGGACTCCAATTTTCTTATGTATGTTCTTTTGACGGCTGAGAAACACGAGTTGTGTGCCATTTACGCCATTATTCTTCTACCTTAGGCGTCTCGTGTGGTTGTGTTGTATTTGTGTGGAATTTTTTCTTGCGTTGGTTTTCCTCTTCCTTATTTTATATTTTCTTTCTATTATATTCTATCGTTTTCTGTTATATTCCTTTCCTTATATTATTCCTTTTTCTTATACCTGTTTATATTTCTATTTCCTCCTTTTTATTTATTACGGGGGATCACAGGAAGCGTGCCCGTAACATAGACTAAAGCTCGGAACCCACTACGAGCTCCCGGCACAGCACGGCTCGGCCCCGCTCGGCCCGGCCTCTGACTCACCCATTAGAGCCGGTTCTCTCCGACCCGGCCCGGCCCGGCCCGGCACAGCATGGTTTGTTTGTAAATATCGTGTAAGCAATCATTGCTGAACTTTTCACATTCTTTCTGTCTTTAAAATTTACCGTGCAATAATGTTTATGAATACCTTTTGCATTACGCGAAAGAAAAAATAATGATTTAATGCACCAACAAATGTTTGATGAATTTTACAAAATAATAATAATAATTTTAAATGAAAAAAGAACTCGATAAACGATAAAGTATATTAATTTGTTAAAAAAATTCCCACAACATATTTTAGCAAATATGAAATAATTGTAGGTGACGACATTGCCAACAATATTGTTATTTAAATAGAACCTTTCGATGACTTAGCCATCATCATCAGCTTCTAGTACAAGAAATATAAACAAAAAATTAAAACACGAGTCAAAACCAAAACAAGAGGTTTCGAATATCTATGCAAGAACTTGAATTGAACATGTGCGATTTTGTATCAGAGAAAAACACTTCCACTTTATTGCATTGATTCACAATTACTGTAATATTAAATGATTTAACCCCCTTTTTATTTTCTTTTATTTCATAAAATGTTAATACGGTTTTAAAATTATTAGTAATCTTTGAATCCTAATGTTTTGTTTTTGACTCGTGTTTTAATTGTTTGTTTATATTTCTTGTACTAGAAACTGATGATTATGGCTAAGCCGTTCAAAGCTGCTATTCAACAAACAATATTGTTGGCAACGATAACACCTGTAATTATTTCGTTTCAATGCCAATGACAATTTATTGCAAAACCAAATAAATGTTTTGCATTTTGTAATCCATGTAAATAAATTGTCTATAATCAAGTGGGACTATTTCTTAAATATTAAAGACAGACAGTAAATGCAAAAATATAATGAAGCAATAGTTCTTACATGGCAGTTCTGGAAAGTTTTCAGAAATTTGTTGCCACGCATTGTCCTTCCTGTTATCATGATACCCTGAATTACTAGGATCATATAAAAATGGGTACTCTCTAACTGCTTCTATTAGCATTTCGTCAGAACTCATTTTAACAAAGTTCAACCAATTTCACAAATGACCTGCACGTCAGGGCGCTGAAGACAAAACTTCGCGCCAGCCGCCCGCCCCGACAGGATTTTATTCTCGGGGAGGCATTCCGGGCCGAGCGGGTCGGTGCCGAGCGGAGCTGGCAGGTAGCAGTGGGAGGCCCACAGCTGTAAACCATGCAAAAGATTTCGGCCGGGTCTGTGCTGTGCCGCGCCGGGCCGGGCGTGCCGTTCCAATGGGTTTCGTCCTTAAGGATGTATAGACCGCTCACTGCCGGCAGCGGAGAGGTTATGCTTGGAAAGTAACTCATTCAGAGATGGCACCACCGTCGCATCTTAGTTCCGTAAAATGTGGTAACCGAGTAGTGTGCACAGGTCGCGACTCTGCCCCCACTACCGATTTCACCCCTCCACCATTCACTGGTAGTATTTTCAAATTATTGAAACTATTACTGCCACAAGATCTTTCTACGGCATTTACATTTAGGGAGCACATGGTGGGCTGCTGCCCTAAGCGTAAGCACGCGGGACCTTCCGCCTTCACTCTACCAATTAACTGCACCCCAACAATGATGTGATCCTGTGACCATAATTATTATAATCATGCGAGCATTTCTCTTATCCATTCATTGCAACGCTTTTTAAAAACAATATTATTTATCATATAGTGGTGAAGTGTCCTGCGTGGCTCAAGCATTTATTAATCAGGGACTGAATATAAATTATCGTAATCTATATTAAATTAACATAATTTCCGTTTTACTTCTCACCAACAGGGACATCAATATTTCAAAAATATATTAAGCCTTCGTTGCAGGATATTTTTCTTTTAAGGTCAAACTTTTTTGGGGGATAATTTGGATTGTGGAGATATTGGGAAAAATAGATAAAAAAATCTAATTTACATCTGTGTCGTAAAATTGAAATTTTTGCTTCTTTGCATATGCAAAGATGCGCGCTAAGTTATAGATTTTGCCTTTGCATGCAGCAATATTGTGGAATAGTGAATATGACACGTATAACAAAGTCTTGCAGAAAAGTTTATAATAATAACCCATAGTAATTTTATTCGTTATCATATTAATATTTTATATATTCAATCATTATATATATATATATATATATATATATATATATAGAGAGAGAGAGAGAGAGAGAGATCGGTGGCGGCACCAGGATTCTGTCCGAGCCCCCGCCGACCCACCCCCTTTAGTCACGCACAAGTGTCCAAGACGCCAGGGAACTGCACGTGCACCCGGGCCGGCCCACCCCGGTACTTTTCCGCGGCACCCATCGCCCACCCTCCCTTGAGATTCTCAGTTTCTTCCCCCGGCCATTAATTACTACCCCTGTTTGACAGACAATTGAAGTGAGAGGGAACGAGTGCAGGTTTCTCTCTCAATTCTCGGCTCGAAAACCTCCGATGATTGGACGAAATTATTTTGCGACGCACTACCCTTTCGCAAATAGCCGCCGGACTTAAGCAAAATTCTCGAAAGTTCTAGAACATTTTGGATGAATTTGGTGGGGGAAGGGAGGCTCGAAGGGGTTCGCGGACGCAGCATCGTGAGAGAACGTAAGAGGAAGTCGGAGAGGCCGGTCGTGATCACAGCGGCGTCCGGCGCCGGAGAGATAATCTTTTCTGTGTTGAACTTGTGAGAAAGCTTAAATTCATCAGGGGAGAATATGTGCGCGGTCTCTAAATAGCCGTAGACCGTGAATTTTGAGACGCCTCATTTATAATCAAAACCGCGCAGGGAAAGTCACTGACGCGTACTCGTGCTTAAGCGTGTTTTAGATAAGTAATCAGATCACTTACGAACTTGCCGCGATCTCCAAAGTGCAGAGCAGTGGACTGAAGGTGATTAGATCATTGTGTCAGGCAGACATTATCTGCTGATTAGTAGCAGCGAGTGAACGGCGCTGTGTATTGGGTCGACACTCAAGAGCCCGGCCCCGCTACCTGAATCGACCTGCTCGCTCTACCCCTCCGAGCGGCGCCCTCAGCGTGCGCATCGAACTCGACGCCCTCCCCGCCAGCTGGCGACCCAGGTCATTCAACCCGCTGGTTGGTTTTGTAAGTCACCCCGCTAAGGCGGTACTACGCCCTTCAGGCGCGCCCGTGGTCAAAAGTGATAAACAGTTGAGAGAACAATTTCCATTACATTTTGACCAGGCGGAGTAGCCATGATTCCCGGCCGCACTTGGCCATCAAGAAGAAATTAGCGTGGAAGTTTGTTAAATTTATTGTAATAATTTCACCTTTCAATTTTTTTGTGTGCATGTAATTTTGGAATTGGGGAAAAGGAGAGCATGCTCGCCGACATGAGTGGTACTATCATGACCTTTTTTATTTATTTTTTGCTGAATAAATACCACTTGTTTGTTAACATGATTACAAGTCTCTCATTTCTTACCAGCCACCGACTTCCACCATCATCATTTTAGGCACGCCCTTCTACCCACTGAGCGAACCGGCAGCCACGTTCTCCGCGCCTAACTGAAGACGAGGTTGTCGCAAAATATATATATATATATATATATATATATATATATATACACACACACACACACACATAATTTGTTTGATTTTTACTATTTTTCATGATTACATTTTTTACATAATGAAAATTAGTAAAAATCAAATAAATTCGAACACAATACGTAATCTCCAAAAAGACTCCTGATGTCGGGGCACGATATATAATACAATTTCTCGAGCTTTAAACTCCGCACAAAAGCTTTGTACTCCTTATAACATTTACTTATCATTTGGCAAAAACGTACATTGTTGGCAACAAGGAAGCGGCCAGGCTTCCAGATTTCAGTGGAAGAGATAAGAGAAGAATAGAATGATCACGAAAGATATCTTCTCGAAAGGTTGGCCAAGAGCAACAATCTCAATGAGTGTTCTCAGTACAACACCGCGACCACTGGAGGCTCAATGCAAATTTACGTGCACCTTTGCAGATATGCAAAGTCCAAAAATCTCTCTTTAAAATTACAACTATAAACAGAAACTAGATTCCAAATAATTCAATTCTTACAAAAAACTTCACTTTTAAACCACAAAAATCCCCATTCAATTAAAGTAATTAACAACCACAAAAAAAATCAGTCAAAGTAGGGCGACAAGCACTACCGGAGTGAACAACTACCGCAGTACAGTTTGCAAATGCTTACGGACGACATACAAGCAATCGAACGGAGGAGAACCAAGGTTCAACTAAGGAGTTGAAGTCGAACGGAGTATACGCCAAATTAATTTTCGACCAGAGAAGTAAGTTCACTATGTCTTGTGAAAGAAAATGTTCGTATGCAGATTGTGACAACAGTTATCGAAATATCCAGGAATAAGTTTTCATAAATTTCCAACAACAAATCCAGCTCTGTGTGAAAAATGGATTCTTCATTCTGGTAAGTACTTATCATTTCTAAGAAGAAAATATTTATTTCGCTTCCTAATATTTAAAAAAACGACTGAGTTTGTAATGAGACGCCGAATTATTTATTATTTAAATTAAGGCTAACTTTTAGCGCTATACTGCGATTTTTCTAAGAGCGACTCTCGAGGAAACTCAAATCCCATCTTCGAAATGGAATATGTCACGGCATTTCGCGTCTTTCTCAGTCGTTCCGCTAGATTTCGCACGATCGCGACCGTATGAAGCAGTGCTTGCGATCATGCGACTACTACCGGCAATACCGAGAAAAGACGCGAAATGCCGTGACATATTCCATCGCGAAGATGGGATTTGAGTTTCCTTGAGAGTCGCTCTTAGAAAAATCGCAGTATAAATTGAACTTTTGGCACGCCGTGGAAGAATCGCTTTTACTAGTGACTGTCTAATATATATATATATATATATATATATATATATATATATATATATATATATATATATGAACTATTTTCACTTTCTCGCTACTGCTTACGCAGTATGAAGAAGGTATTGTAATGCTGCGGGGGAGAAAAACGAAAATTCCTATAAATAGTAAATTTATTTCTCTAACATGTTGTGTAATCAGAATTCATGTATTGTGGGTCCTTGAGACAGTAAAATCGATTGACGGCAAAACTGTCCTCACGTCCGTCCGTCTGTGAACAACGATAAACCGTAAGCAAGATTTTCATCAACGTTGATGTCCCCAATCGATCTGACTGTTGTCGTGGCCCCTTGCATTTGAAACTTATATGTTAATTGTTATTTTCCTTTGTTACACCTCAATATTTTTGACATTTAAATTATTGTATTACCAGATTAGCAATCATATAACTTTATTTATATTTCGGGGCACATTGTGGCCCCATCATCCGGTATAAACTGTAATACATAAAAATTACACATAAAATAACAAAAAGATAGTACAATATTAGACATATAAATTTAAAATAATATTAATAATAAACAGAGTTTTTGATCAATAATTCAAGTTGAATGACATGTTATAATGCAGGGAGCAAAATCACCGTTCATAAATACGAATGAAACTCCAACTCACAACACATATCCACAATAAAATATGGATATTTTTATTGTAATGTATTATATTATATATTTCAATTTTGAGGGTATTTTACCTAAAGCCCCAGGAATTATTTTTTTAATTTCTAAAAAATGCCGTCAAATGTTTTGGTCAAGGCCTAATGGTGAAGAACTTAATTTTCTTTAAAAATCCTAAATTTTCGAAAATTGCAAAATCAATATTTTTAGGCGTCTTCCTACAACTACAATTAAGAAGAAAATGTATTTTCTTATTGAAACGTGTTCATCGGAAACATATCTTCAAATGAGGTAACGTTCAATCTTTCGAAAACATGAGTATTTTTTGTGTAATTTTGCGTGAAACACAGGCAATTTTGAAATTTCAAGCAATTATCTTCTCAGAAATGGCTCCAATCTTTTCTTTCATTTTCTTTAATTTTTTAAATGTAGAACTAGCAAATGCATTTCTGTTATTAACCCTACGTTAGGCGCGCATGGGTCTAGTAGACCCATTGCATTTTAAGAACTCAATATCTCGCTGAGCCCTAGGTGTAAGATTATAAGTTCTTGTGACATCCAATGTTGAACGATTCTGCATCCGCTGGTGAGGTTACCCCAAGATAAGCCGGATGACGATAGGTCACGTAGCTCGACTTCTGACCGCGCGCGACGCGTGGGATTGCCAGACCACACGCGCCAAAAGGCGTCACATACTGTTCGCAGAATTTCTCGGTGCCGTTGCGTTGCATTCCTCTCACGCCAAATCTTTCGGGCATGATTCTTGTGTTCGTGTGTGAACGGAATATTCTCTCTGCACGACGTATATAGTTCTCAATATGAATATGGTGATCTCCAAAATGCTGATGACTCCATGGTTTGTTACTCAAACAAATGCAAAGATCCACAATTAATAGATTTTTTGAGATCCAATTTAATAAAAATCGGTTATGCGGTAGTTAATTAGTTATTAAATAGTAGTTAAAAATTCTCTTACTACGCTTATCTCATTCAGATGTGGTGGCTAGGACACTTTAATAGATCTGCCAATGGCGCGCGACTGAAATTTAAACTTATACTTTAGTGTTTCAGATTAACTTTTTAATATTTAACAAGTAAGCATCTAGCACAAATGAATTAAAATACGCTTTTTCTATTTGTATTTCAAGTAACATTGATTGATTTTCTCCCATTTAAACTTATATTGCATTTAACCCTTTCGCTACCAGCGTTGCTTCAGAACTACACGTTTTTCATGCGCATTTTACCGACGTATATTTGGATTCCGCGGGTCAATCTCACTGTCCCTTGGATTATACAGGTTAGCTTTCTCATAAACCACTGATTTACTGCATTTGCATCATGTATCTAGAAGACCGTGACCGAAGAAAAACATCTGTGTGCTCCCGCTCACCCATAGAGGAGAGATATACTAGAGTGCGCACCGAGCTGCGCAGAAGGCCCGGCCGGGTATCAACATCTCTCGTGCCAGTGTCACGTGACTTTGGGACAGCTAGGTGGCATTTCTGTATTCAAAATTCGACTAGAATATGGTTTAGGATGGAGACCACAGAATTATGAAAACGTGCACAAAATTCACTTCTCCCCATAGCTCGTCACACGCAGTTTTTAACTGTTTTTGACGTAAATAAATAAATCTATAAGAACACCCGTCTCGCATTAAATGATTTATTTTTATACGTACTTAAGATTTTCATTCCAGCGTTATTTTCTCATTTATTAATCAACCCTAAAAATGTTGCTTATAGCAGAAAAGTGAATTTAAGTTTTTCTGCTCTATTTGCTCAAGTACATGAAAATTCCGATTTTTGTCCAACTTGACACTTTCAACCGCTTACTCCACTAAACCTGTTTTACAAGTACAATTGCATAGGACTATAAATAAAAATATTTGTAAAATAAATTAACTCCATGCGATGCATTGATCCAAATTTCTATTACTCAATGTTAGACATTCTACTATTGGAGATTCACATCAGTGTCATTTATAATAGCAGGTTATCAAAATGATATTTCAAGGATTTATAGAGGGAAAAAAAGGCTTTTACCTTTGATTTATTTAGTCAAAAACTGTATGTGATATATGGGGGAAAAGTTCCATCTGCACTCATTTTCTTGAGCTTTAAAAGCTCTTCCCAATATTTTAACTATAACATTAGACATTTTCCCTCCCGAGTTATATAAAACCTATTTGCATCGATAAACAAACTGCATGTTTTATTTTTTTCTTCATTACATTAGTAACAACAGTAACATGCCACTGGCTTTACTCCTACCACTACTAGCAAGTAAGCTCAAGAAAACATGGGAGTAGTGAAGATACATTTATATTCAAAAGCAAAACAAGGGGACATCTCAGCATTTGCTCAATGGATTGGGAGAACTGGACAAAAACCTGATCGAAATGAGGGTCTTTGACCTGGAAGCTGAAGTACATATTTTTCAAAGAATTTACAAAAAAAATCAACTACAATCATACAAATTACTAACACTAACATACTATAAACACAACTTACACCAGTAAATACACATAGGATTAATGCCATCTAAATAAAATCATTTTGTTGTTAACTGATCCATACTATTTTTTTGGTAAATTTGAATGTGCTCCTTCCTACATGTTTTAATCTTAGGTCAATATATTTAAACAATATTGCCTTTATTAAGTACATCCTGTGATTCATTATGGCCTCTTGACCAATAATATGATGTTAAATTACTAAAAACAGAACTATTCACAAATTCTCTCAGACATCTATTTACAATTGTACTGCATGCTGCCTTTTTAAGAATGTCACCTCTCCCCTGAAGTATTCTTACTTCTACCTCTGCTCTTTTGCAGATTTTTATAACATCTGCAGAAGGGTATTTCAATCCATAATCATCTTTCCTCTGAATGAAGGAATATGATCCTTCATCAGTATCAGTCCGGCAAAGAACTAGCTTACAGTTCACATAAGCAAGAGACTTTTGCAACTTTCTAACTAAAATCCTCCAATATACAGC
>JAHLJT010000583.1:0-18786 GCA_031308135.1 Acheta domesticus
CAGCGTTCGTTCGTTCGAGACAGCCGTTCTCCATGGAAGATGTGCTTGACAAGGTCACAGGGGAATAGGTGGAAGTTCTTGGGAATAGTTGCACTTCCATTCCGGACAGTCGCTAGATGGTCACGAGGATTCTGCGAGGAGGACGCGTAGCAACCAGTGACCAGCAAACGCACGGGCGACTGTGAGTGTGCGGACAGACGTGGCATGTGCAGTAATCGAGCACCTGCCGAATTGGGCCTTTAGAAAGAGAAATAATGCTTTGGAATGTTGTGAACTCGTATATGCTAAAAGGCTTTGGAACATGAAAACCGCAACTGTCATTTCAAATACTTTAATAAATATAACGGACACCAAAATTGTCGTTCTCATATGTCCATGAACTGAATACTCTGCCCTTTCATGCATTTATTATTTGCCTTTTCCACCCTTACCCGGATTCTCGCAACAAAAAATAGTGCCATATGACTTATGTACCAATCCTCGTAGTTGCATTCACGTCCCGGCCAGGCAAATTCACCTCTTCACCTGACGTTGTAGGAAAGTAGAGGGAGTTGTTTGTGTGATTTTTGTTCGTGTAAGTTTTCTTTATGAAACAATTAATGAAGCTAAAGATTAGGTTTTGTAGAGAATGCTCGACTATGGGCCATTCCATAACTTGTAAACGGTTCGTGATATCGAAATGTAGTTTTCGCCCAACAATGCAGAATTATGAGGCAAGTAATACGCCATAGAAATAGAGATACGTAGTAAACGTGTTAAATATGAGGAGACTACTGAAATCTGCATCAAAGCAGAGAAGACCATGAATGGAACTTTCAAGGGCAGAATTATCGAAAGATACAAAATTGTTTCTTTTAAAATTATTGATACAAATAGTGACTATAAGTTGGTATATAGGTTTCAAGATTTTGAAAACTTTCATTTTAGTGAATTTCTTGACGAAAAGCAGTTTTCCACCTTTCAAAAACGTTCTTTCGTTCAGAAAAGTTTTCTTTCATAATAAAACAATATCCATTCTTTGGCAGTGACCAGCTTCGAAATGAACTGACAAATGTATATTGATAATGCACAATACATGCCTGCGATTGATGCTGAAGAATTTGTTGGACAAAATGGTTAGAAAAATATAAAGAGAAAGTACGGGATACAGCTCAGCCTAACTTTCTCTGTATCTATCATAAGGGAAAGGAATAGAATTACATTAAAGAGTAAAGACATTCTTTAGAAATTCCATGGGAAATATCAGGATAGGTAATTTCAGTACACTGGCAATCGAGAAGTGTCTGCCAAATTAACTTTGCAGAAACGACAGCTTTAAAGAACAATTCATCGACATTTTTCTGAACAGAAAAAACTATGAATGGAGCTAATTAAAAAAATTAAGATCTTCAGTCTATCCAACTGCAATGACTAGCTTCGCCGCTTCTCGTAGTCTCTCTTGCTTTTGATTGACCATGAAATGCCAATTCACGTACAAAGTTGAATGTGTTGCATGATATGCGAAAGACATTAGTTTATGTTTTAAGGGACATTTTTCATATTTTTTCATATTCGGGACCTTAGTACGCATAGTAGTATACGTACGTATAGTACAAGGAAAGTACGTAAAATACGGCGCATTTTCGGCAGAAAAACTCTTTATTACAGGGCCCCTTGTAACGAAAAAAGTGGTTAAATCCAGTTGCTAAATTAAGAAAAAAAACCCTAACACGTAATACAGCCAGAATTCTTGTATTGTGGGTCCTTGGTACCGAAAAACCAATTGAAAGCAAAACGTCCGTCCGTCCGTCTGCCTGTGTGAACAACGCTTGCGACTAAATCGCTCAGCCAATTTTCTTCCAAAATTGATACTCCCCGATCGATCTGGTAGATCTTGTGGCCCCTTTCATTTAAAACTGATATTTTAATTTTGCCGGGTACTTTACAAGAAGACCCCCGGATATTTTCAAAATTTTCTCAAAAACAGCTCCCAATTTTCTCTTAAATTTCCTATAAAAATAGAGTAAAATACTCTAATTAAGGTGGCATCAGTCCGGTTTTCACGGATAACTCTGAATTTTCGAAAATGTCGAAAGTTAGAACTTTATTTGGCTTTTACAAAATTGCAGATAGAGATTTGTCCTTCAAATAAAATTTGTTCTTCATAGTGAGTTCTTTCTTTAAGGACATGCACATTTTTTTGGAAATTGTAGTTTTCGTGCATTATTGGGTGCAATATGTGCAATTTTTAAAAAATACGCAAACAAGATTTTCGAAAAAAACAGTTCCCAAATTTTTTCTTTAAATTTCTGGTTGGGATAGTGCCAAATGTACTCTATTAGATGACATAAGCGCCATATTGCCCTATTATTTGTTTTTTTCAAAAATTGCAAAAATGTAATTTTTTTGACTTGCCTCTCACGTCGTTAATATTTATACTAGCGACGATTTGTTGACGTAATTGTACTAATGAGTACATTGCTTTAAATAATGTCAAGTAAGTTTCTCGAGAATTCAACCGTTCTCTGTGAAAACTAGCCGAAAATTCCCCATTTTTAGAAACGCTCAAACGCCATTTTCTCATTAATGGCTCCAAATTATTTCCTCAAACTTTTGGAACGGATCGTGTTGATTGCAGTCTTTAATATGACGTAAAGTTCATTTTGAGGTATTTTTTTGTTTTCAAAAATTACACAAATGTAATTTTTTTTTGCAAGGTTTCTCAAATCTTTAATATGCACATTACCAGCAATTTGTAAACATTATTTTATTTGTGAATGTAAGTACTTCAAATGAAGTTTTTTGAAAAACTCAAAAATTGTCTGTGAAAAAATTGAAAAGAAAATTGCCATTTTTGTCGAGGTTTTTGTGTTCTTTAATATTCTACAATTATAATTTTCCGTTCTATGATTAGGAAAACCGAAAAATTAAGAAGGTTTCAAAAAAATGTACTTTGGGCAGCGATTGATGGCAGCTGGTTGTCTCCATGAAACGTATTTTCAAAAAATTCATCTTCAAAATAAGGTCATGCCAATTTTTTTGAAAATACGAGTAGTTTTTCTATAATTTCGTGACAGACATAATAGCTCTTTGCCAATTTACTGCGTTTCAGACAGCCGAATGCTTCGTAAAGTAGAATTTGCAATTTTGTATAGGATTTCTTTGTTCTACATTCGACCTTTTGTTATACATTTACACATTAATCTTTAAAGAAATTATTTATTTTGAAATATTGGAAATAAAAATTGTTAGCTCTTTAAGGGAGTATCCACAATGCATGGAATGCAACATTTGAATTCCGTTCCGCTGTTGCGAATATCTGAATTACGTGTCATTGTTGTGACTTGATATGGCTGTATGGTTTCAGGCATATTTTTCCAATGCACGTTTACAAAACTTTTGTATTATATTTTTATTCAGTTGTAGAATTCACGTAGTTTTGATAACATTGCGATGGAAATGGAGAGTTGTTCGCTTCTTGGTTGAATTGGACGTTTTCAAAGAATAGGTAAGACTAGCGTACCCGTGCGAGAACTCTCGCATATTAAATTGCACCCCCTTCCCTATCTTTACAATTCCATATTCAGACGGAAAGCTGTTGACAAAACGTGTTAATTGGTTTAAAAATGTAATGGTAACTTCCGATGTATTTACAGAATATGAAAGAAAAACAATGAAATTGATGTTTGAAAAGAAATTTTGAATAAATTTCAGTATTATAGGCAAATAGTCTTGTAACAATTCACACCACTTTCTTAGAAATAGCATGTGAAATAATTATACAATCTTCCTTGACAGATTTTCGCTTTCCTTGATAGCCATATAGACTTTTTCTGATAGTTTTTACTCTTGAGAAAGCTACGTAAAGTTTACCTTGCTAAAATACAGCATCGAGCAAGTACTACTCTACTCTTTAGAATATTATTTAACTTTATTACCGAATTGAGAGGAACATCCTTGCAATTCAGTGGCCCAGAAAATCAAGAAATTAGTTCAATTTCACTTACAGTTGCAGATTCTGCACGTCTCCGAATAGGTGTTGTATCGAGAAGCGCAGGACCAACAAAATGTAAAATGTCCCAGAAGCTCTCATTCTATAGATTATGGTGCGAAGAATATTTCTGTGAGGCCTTTGGCCCGAAAATTACAAAATTTTAGTCTCTAGAACGCTTCGTTTAGGTCTTATTAAGTTAAATAGATTTTTAAAATTCTGCTAGTGTTGCAAGTTGCATTTGACGTGAATATTGAGATGTCTTTTTTTCAACAAATCCTTCATATTTTTAAAGTCCAAGTGCCTTTTGCCACGCCTCCGCGAAATTCTTTCTTTAGAGACCTCATTCGTAGCACACGAGAGCCGCAAAATGCGTCTATACTACTGAAATAACACAAGAGAGGATTTTATGTAATATAAACAAAAAGCATGATTTGATGAAGCAGCATCTGGACTATCGTATGATGTTAAAACTGTAATTTCGCCTTTGTTGTCTAAGAAATATTTAATACAAACTTCATCTAACATTAATGAACCAATGCAATCTGATTCCTGCAATGTTTCGCATTTTTCCTTAGCACGCTTCAAAATATTCTTCTCTGTTCTTTCTGTGAGCTGATCTTACACACAGAGTACATTTTTTTAACTGTTCCTAGCTGTGGAGAGATAACATATCACGATTTCATTAATAGTAGTTTATGCAATTAGTTTATAATGTTGACCTTTTTTTGCACGAATAAGAAAATAGTCTATTACTAAACGAACGACGAAGGAGTGAGTTTAGTAATAGACTATTTTCTTATGAGTGCAAAAAAGGAACATTATAAACGAGTTGCATACGCTATTTTTTTGTATAACATCATTATAAAGTTATAAATGAAACGAAGTAAGTGTAAGTAAAGTTTTATAGTTGGCAACAAGGATGTTGGTATTATGACGTCACAACTGTGACAGCGGAGAGCCGATTCACGCGCGCATTCGAATGAAAGATGGCGTCGTTACCAATGGTAGTTTTAGAAAAAGCCTCGAACGCAGAAGAAAGTTTAATACCTAAAAAAGTCGAGTGCATTGTACTAGAAGGAATATATAAAATTTAGGAAGTGGATGGAAACAAATAATGTAAATATTATATGCGAGACAGTTGTTCTGGCATATATATCTGAGTTGGTAAGTTTGTCATACTTTTTATGATAGTGTCGTGTGTGTGTATGATAGTGTCCTAGTGTCGAGTTTTCATTTTCTAATTTATGTTATTTTGAAGTCTGCAGTATGTAAGGCATCATCTTTGTGGTGCAGTCATTCAAAATTGAAGACTATGCTGAAAATTAAAGATGGAATTGACATCTCTGCTTTATAACAAAGTTCAGTTATATATGAAACAAGCTAATGTCGGCTATGAAGCTGAAAAATCTATGATATTTTCGAAAGATGATGTGAGAAAATTTTTAGTGGAAGCAGATGATGAGAAATCTCTTAATGAAGGTAGAATAATAATATTTTGTCTACTTTCTGAAACCGGTTCTACAGATCTGTCTTTCTAGAAGTTCGTCATGACGTCATGTCGCGTTTAATAATGGCGATGACGTCATGTAGCGTGCGATAATATACTGGATTATGTACGATTCGGGGTATCGGAATGGGTCGTTTATAATGATGGTATACAAAAATAGTACATTATGAAACGACGATGTAATGATGGGTATTAATACACGAGTGTGAAATTACGATACGAGCGAGGAACGAGCGAGTATCGTAAACTTCACACGAGTGTATTAATACCCATTACATCTAGTTTCATACGGTACTTTTTACTTTCCCGTATACGTACGTATACACGGAGTGATATACGTAGTATAGGGAAAGTTATGTAATGCTGCGCGAAAAAATGACCAATTTTCGGTGGAAAAAAAATTCATTGCCGGGCCGTGAAAACGAATAAGTGGATAAAACCAGTTGCTAAATTAAGAAGAAAAAAAATCCCCTAACACGTGGTGTAGCCAGAAACCCTGTTTTCTAGGTCCTTGATACCGAAAACCCAATTGAAAGGAAAACGTCCGTCTGTCCGTCCGTCTGTCCGTCTTTCTGTCCGTCCGTCTGTCCGTCTTTCTGTCCGTCCGTCTGTCCGTCTTTCTGTCCGTCCGTCTGTCCGTCTTTCTGTCCGTCTTTCTGTCCGTCTTTCTGTCCGTCCGTCTGTCCGTCCGTCTTTTCTGTCCGTCCGTCTTTCTGTCCGTCCGTCTTTCTGTCCGTCCGTTTGTCCGTCCGTCTTTCTGTCCGTCCGTCTGTCCGTCTTTCTGTCCGTCCGTCTGTCCGTCTTTCTGTCCGTCCGTCCGTCCGTCCGTCTGTGAACACTGCTAGCGCCTAAACATACGTACGATTTCTTCCAAAATGGATATTCCCCGGTCGATCTGATTCTAGTCGAAGCTTTAAGATTTTGAAAAAGATTCTTAAAAATTTGGGAGTACTTCATATGAAGGCCCCCGGGTTTTTTCAAAATTTTCTCAAAATACGGCTCCAAATTTTTTCTTTAAATTTCTTGTATGAATAGAGGAAAATATACCTTTTAACATGGCATAGGTCCGATTTTCACGTACAGCTGTGAATTTTCGAAAATTGAGAAAGTTTGACTTTTTTTCGTCGTCTTTCTCCAACTACAAAATTGAAGATAGATTTTTTCTTCAAATAAAATTTGTTCTGCATATTGAGTTCTTTAATAAAGGTCAAGTAAATGTTTTTAAAAATTAGGTTGTTTTCGTGCAATATTGCGTGCAATATGTGCAACATTAAAAAATTACAAAAACGAGATTTTCTCAAAAATGGCTCCAAATTTTTTCTTTAAACTTTTAGTAGGGATAGTGGTAAATGTACTCTATCAATGACATAAAAGCCATTTTGATCTATCAGTTGGTTTTTTCAAAAATTACAAAAATGTAAATATTTTTACTTGTCTCTCACGTCGTTAATATTTACATTATCGGCGATTTTTCACATTATTATATTTACGAGTATATATGCTTTAAACAATGTCAAGTAAAGTTTATCGAAAACACTACAGTTTTCTGTGAAAAGTAGCTCAAATTTCGGCATTTTCAGAAATGCTCAAACGCCATTTTCTCGTATATGGATGCAATTTTTTTCTTGAAACTTCTGTAACGGATAGTGCTAATTACACTCTTTAGTATAGCGTAAAGTTTATTTTGAGTTTTTTTTTTCCCGAAAATTACATAATTGTAATTTTTTTGAAAGATCTCTCACATCTTTAATATGCACATTACGAGCAATTTGTAAACATTATTATATTTGTGAGTGTAAGTGCTTCAAATAACTTCAAATAAAGTATTTTGAAAACTCAAAACTTTTCTGTGAAAATGAGGTTCAAATTTCGCATTTTTTGTAGCGCTAAAAACGCCATTTTCTCTTAAACGGCACATCTTTTTTAAAAGAAAATTGCCATTTATGACTAGGGTTTATTGTTCTTTAATATTCTAAAATTAATGTTTCCGATCTACCAATAGGAAACCGAAAAATTAAGAAAATCACATAAAATGTATTACATTAAAATGTATTAGCCTACGCTCTCGCATAAAATGTACTTTTGGCGGTGATAGATGACAGCTGGCAAGAAAGAGTATGTGGCAATTCCGTGTAGCTAGCGAAGACCCAAGGAAATAGAAAATAATACGGGAAAGTCTGTGCCATTCTGTAGCACCACTAGTTCTACGACTTATGGTAACTTTTATAAGTTAAACTTCTCCACTGAATCGTTTCGTGGCAGTCGACACTCAAGATTCAGCCAAGGCCACCTAGCGGACACCTCACTACCCTACATCCGCAGGTGGCTGTGTTTTACCAGAGCGCCGGCGAGTAACTTCAAAAGTTGCGGCAATAATATTCCGATGTCCGTATTTTCGCATTTTCTCTCATTTTTGGAAACGTCAACACTATCAGAAAGAACCATCATTCACTAAATATTTTAAACTAAAGAATTGGCAGGTTTTTAAGGACAACCACACGAAAATAACGCAAAATGACTTGCGTTCAGATCTTTTAACCTCTCTGATAGTTCTCTTCAATAAATACCACTGCGCTAGTCAAATAAGATCAAAGTGAAATTACGATCCAATTTATTTTTAACAATATTTCACGTAAACATTATTACTAATAAAATAAATTAAGACTGAGAAGCTTAATACAATAGTTAATGCAATTTGAACATTCACACTCGAACGAAACATTTACTGCAACGATTCTCACTGATTAATGAAGTGACAATACTTGGTTTGTAAGCGTCTCTGTGATTGGTCAAGAACCTGTATCATAAAGAAAACTATCGAAATGACCATCATTATGCAACTGGTTGCAGCCATCCAAAGACAGCGTTATACAATGGGAGTAGAAAAAAATTGTATGTGTGAGGGAAATAGGAAACAAAATACTGCAGAAAGACAAATCAGTATTGTATCTGTAACACTGTTCTTCAATGATTAATAAATCAATATACTTAATAATAAATTTAACTTGCTAGTACATAACATCTAGATCTTTTACTGACATGCTTAATATAGCATTACTGAATTACTGAAAAGAAAAGTCTTCATAGTATTCGTGCAAACGGTTGAACTTGTTTTCTGCAAATATTCTTGCAAATACAATATTATGACTGAAGACGCTGATTGAAAAGTTGACCGAATTGCTGCCGATAGCGAAAATACTGGCACGTACCAAACCGGTTAATCTCGGGATTACTGTGCACCGACTTGTTCACTATTATACCAGAGCAGGATATCGCTTGCCTTGACACGATCCATTTCACTTCCATTCGGTGCGCAGGGATGTTATCGTTCACCGGACAGGAATCGTTATATTGTTTTTATTACCAACCTAAAAGGATAATCTTCACTCTTCACCGTTCAGAATCGTCCATTCTTTGCCAATATTGTTTCTTTCTTCTTTTTCCGACGAAGAACATCAAAAGATGTAAAAGCTTTCTCTGTCAATTATAGTTTGACGTAGTTCGCGGCCTCCTGCGCCAAGGCTTGTGATAGAAGTGGTATCGGTAATTTTGGTAAGCGCCATACCAGAAAAATGTAATGTCTGATAACATCTCTTTTTGTAGATTCAAATGCGGGGAACAATTCTTTGTGGCCTTCGGCCTCAAAAGTTTAAGTTTTAAAGCCCTAAAATGCATTTTTAGGAATTATTTAACTATATAAGTTTTTACAATGGGGCCATGTGCTGCGGATTGCATTTAAAACGAATATTTGGATGAGTTTTTTCAACAAATCCTTTACATTTTGAAAGCGAAAGGGCAATTCGTCACGTTTCCGTGAAATTGTTTCTTTAGAGACCTCATTCATAACGATTGGTTGCGTGTGAGAGCCGCAACGGAAAGGTATACGACTGAAATAATACAGGAGAAATAGGTAAGATGTTTTTAGGGCAGGAAGTTCAATATTTCAATCCTACGTAGTTGTATCCAATAATACGGGAAAGTATGTGCTGTTGTAGCACCACTAGTTTTGTTGACTTGAATTTCCTCTTTAAACGGAAATGTACATGAAAAAACTTGTGTGGAAGATATTCTTACTGGTATGAAGTCCGTACATAATAAGAAATTTGAAGCAAGAAACTTGAAAGGGTATTTTGAAAGAATTGAATTAATTTATTATTTTTCTTAATTCGTATTCTATAGTTATGGATGAATTTATTAATTGTGAATTTTATTATGAATTTTTTGATCTTTCATTTTTTCGTAATTCCACCAATGAATATTGTAAAACAGAGGAGCTTACGGAGCTCAAGAAAATATGCTGTCAGCGTCACATAAGTTCCTGTTCTTTACAATAAATAACGATTTGTAAGCAATGCAGTAATGTATTTCTCTTTAGACAATTTGAACTCGTGAAACCAATGGTTTACGATTATGGTAACAAAACAAAGATTTCACTTGTGAAAATGACACCAGAGCATTTAATAAAGCATGAAATGGGACTCGCAGATGATCAAATAGCTAACTGCTGCCACCACTCAGCTTGAAGCACATGAAGGCATTTCGAGACATCGAACGATTTCTAGTGTGTGGACGCAGCCTCGTGTTCTCAAACAAAATAAAGATCCAAATCCGAGTGATCACCCAACACACTCTCCGATGTTTCTACGTTATCACTCTCGTCTAGTAAATCTCGTATTAGGTGTCAATTATCTTTAATGTTTGATATTATTTTGTTTAGAAAATGTCTTAAAAACAAACAAAAATGAAAATTGCAACTTTGAAAAGACACGTAAATATAACATTGGGGTCCAGCAACCCCAAAGACACTTCCGCACTCTACTGCGAGGTTAGTAGCAGACTTACAAGGCGGCAACTGTGCAAACCCTTCCCAAACGTACTAACTGAATTTACGTGGGAGTAAAATATCCCGAATATTTATTTTCCAATTAAACTTATATAAAGAAATTTGGTTGGGGTCCAATAGACTCCAGGGTTATATTTAAAGGTTAAGAGCTCCATATATCTGTTGGTCAATTACTTGAACGACATTTATTCAGAAACACACTTTCACTACACATTTGTCATAGAGTTAGAGATTTTTATGGTGAACATTTGCAGGTCCCTTGCACTCTTCAAAGCATCGCAAACCTTACAAACGAACGTATCGAAATAGTTTCCTGTAATAACACGAAATGGAGCGTAACTCACGGAGTGCGCGTTCAGTTCACGCGTTGCACGTCATCACAGAGGAAAGGACGAAGGTTTTTGTCCAGTTTCCCTGACCCATTGAGCACATGCTGAGATGGCCCCTTGTTTTGCTTCTGGACGTAAATGTAGCTTCACTGTGCGCACGTTCTGTTGAGCACTCCTTTTGCTTGTAATGGTAGGAGTAGAATTGACGTTCATTACTATTTGTTAGCAATGCAGAAAAATCAAATCAGTTCATTCACCGTTGAAATTGATTTTCTATAACTTGGGAACAAACATTTTTCAAATTTTAATTGTTCTAAAATAATAATATATTTTTTTAAATTCTTCTTTTTACTAGTTTTTCAAATGTTGGTTTTTTTGTGTCTCAAGAAAATGTGCGCAAAGAATCTCTTTCCCCACACGCCATATACAGTTTTTACTGTTTTTACCAAATAAATAAGTGTCATTCCATATTAAATCAACACAGTTTTAATTAAAATTTTACCTCACCATTTTAGATTCAGATGAAATTTGACACATAGGTAGTATTAATGGAGAATAAGAAAACTACAAAATTGTGTTCCCGAAAATTTTTAAATCGATGTAGAAACTCACCAAATTAAGATAGAGAGCTGGAACAGGTGTCAATTTGCAGCTTTCTTTGTGGCCTTTTATAAGATATACAACTCGATGGGAATTGCGTTGAATGCGTAATGGGCATTACGCCCTGAGGAAGGTCGCAGAATGGCGACCGAAACGTCGGCACCTTTGTCATGGACGCGGCGTCACCCGGACAGCCAACTTAATATTGACTCCGGCCGCGGAAGCCTACGCTCTCAAAGTCTCTACTCATTACAAATGGTACAGCATTTGGTGCGAAAAATAAATATTTTTATGCAATTTTAATCATAAATTTAACAGTTATAACTCCTTTCAATAAGATACATCATGTCACAACAATGACATTTAATTCAGAGAAATTCGAGAGCGCGAAACGGAATTAAATTGATGTATTTTAAAATGCATGCATGCTAAATATTTTCATGGAAATATCAATGTAAATTAGATAATTATAACTCTTTTTCATACAGCTCCATCATGTCACAACAATGACACGTAATTCACAGATGTTCGCGAGCACAAAGTGAATTCATTGTTGCAGTCCTTGCATTGTCGTTATTCCTTTTTTTATTTATTCTAGCTTGGCCATTGGCCCTCTGCAGCCGCATAAGATAAATATATTAGTAGTAGATATATACATAGATAATCTAGTTTTAGATGAACAATATCGTGCTTCATGAGAAAAGACTCGTCAGTTCTAGTCTATGGGGGATGGAAAAATTCTCTTGGTAGCGTTCTGTTTAATCTTTTGCGATGAGGATTTTGCGTACCTAAATGAAAGTGAATGGCGGAAGGGATCTTAATATTTTGGGATAGAATTTTGCGGCTAAGAGGGAGAAGTGGACGGGCATGGGTGTAATGCCAAGTTCAATATGTAACTGCGAACCAGGGAGCTTTAGTGATGGTCCGTAGAATCTATTTTGATAAATTTGCATATTGTTGCTTGTTTTGGCAGCGGCAGCCCAGACTGGGGAAGCATAGGAAAGTATGGATCGTATCATTGCTTTATAGTGGTGAGTAGCCACATGTAATTGTGGGGGGGGATGATTTTTTTGAAAATTGGATATAATTGGTTGACTCTACTAGTCTCTATTCTGAGAGCAATTAATTCTTTTTACTTATTTCAAATATTCCAAAATAAACAATTTCTAAAATATTAATGTGTAAGAGTGTAACAATAGTTCGAATGTAAGAAACGAAGAAAGAAATAATGTACAAAATTGCACATTCTAATTTACGAACCCCAGCTGTCCGAAGCGCAGCTGTAATTTACACACCCAGCTGTCCGAAGCGCAGTAAATTTACAGCGGGCTATTATGTTTGTCACAAAATATTAGAAAAACTACTCTATTTTGAAAAAATTAAGCATGACCTTATTTAAAGATGTTTTGATCAATACATTTAATTGAGGAAAAAATGTATTTTTAAAATTGTAGTTGTAAGAAAACGACGAAAACGAAGTGCAGTCAATTCCGAGCGGGCTATTGTTTGTCAGGAAATTATAGAAAAACCACTCATATTTTCAAAAAATTCAACATGACCTTCTTTGAAAATCTGCTTTTAATGAACATATTTCATTAGGAAAAACAATTCATTAAGCAAAATAATTCATTATGCAAAATATGCAGTGCCAGAGGGGAAAAGGGGTGCCTATTAAAATACTAATACCCCCAAAGACTGAATTTATAATTCCTCTTGCTATTTCAATTGAATTTACCCATGGCCGGATTTAGATGTGGGCCAAGCACGGAACCATTCGGCAATCCTTGCGACAAGTATTTGAATAATTAAAAAAACACTATTTATGATAGAATAAATTCTTGCACGTGCAGATATAAATTAAATTACAAATGCTCATTTTTAATTTCAACAAGTGACATTTTTAATTTCTTATTTACAGAAACATGTTTAGTTTTTTATCTTTCCATTCAATCTATTTTAAAATTGAAACTTTGTAGTTCAGTAAACTATTTGGTGAATGAAATAAATAAAAGATGTCCTCCGGTATCAAATGTATATTTAACCGTAAGATATTTTTGATGGCGTAGCGATCATCACCAGAGCTTGCAGCGTGCCGATCCTGAGCGGAAAACGAAGTTCTGCTTAAATATATATTTGATAGCAGACAACACCTTTTATTTAATTATTAAGAGGCATCTACCGCACTCGCAATCTTTTTAATATTTGATTAATGTTTATTTTAAAGATGAAACAATGAATGAAGTTTTTAGATTACTTATTAAAAGAATCTGAGAATGGGCACGGCCTTCTTATTTTGATAGTTTTCATTGAATTTTTTTTTTTTGTCAAAAGCACTGGCAAACTGTGTAACGTGCTACGGGGAGAAGTGTTTTATATGCACGTTTTAATAATCCTGTGATCTCCACCCTAAGGTATATTCTAGTCGACTTTTGTATACTGTACAGAAACAAATGGTTGATTTAACAACAGCGCACAAGTATTTTATGATTTCAACGCATTTGATGCTGTACTGAAGGTATAAAAATTATATAAAGTCTCAAGATTACCCATCTTCTCATCATGAGTAGTATCAAAGAGATTCGTTTGGAATATTAATTGAATAGAATTTTTCATTCAGATCGCTTAAATCATTGTATCCATCACATTTCAGTTTTGGTGAATATCTGGATAATATCAAAGGCTATTCTCCAGGAGTGAGGATCTTTTAATTGCCCCAGAATATGCGGAGGAATGCGAGGTCTCTTGCCGAGGACTTGTCGCTCGATTTGAATGAAGTTCGCTTCGAGCGCGGTGTTGCCGAGTTGCACGTTCCCGTCCGGACACAACAGCGCGTCGGAGTTCAAGAACGAAGCCCAGGGCCTTACGGGCTTCTACGGTAGAGAATCGTCCTCCCCAGTTTTAAGGTCTCAGAACTGTTTTAAATCCTCGTGAACTTTTCATAACAGCGATTACATTTGTGAAGTAATACGCCGGATAATTACATATTCACCACAAATTGTGGAGAGTATCATTAGAATGTATTAATGGTTGTAGGGAGGGATACGTTCGGCTGTTGGATCGGCCGCATCTACGGTGCCACGTGCTTCGCCTTCCGCATCGTACTTGGGGTTGCCAGAAATGGTTCGAGGAAATGCCTGGGGGAGGGGATCTTGAGTAATAACGATATTCTCGTGTGTAGTGCATCCGTACCAGCGTTGCCAGATTATTTTTCGTCTAAGCCGAACTAGATAATTTCATAGATGTTTGGAAATGCAAACTTGAGGTTAAACTAGTGGTGCTACATCATCACATACTTGTGTGATTCTTGTTGACGATTGAAGTAATAAAAAAAGCGTAAGGTGCAAAATCCTCCCGGGAAACAGCGGATTCCGCCCAGTGGACGGACTCCCGCAGAATGCATTTTCTCCCCACAAGTCGACGCTTGTTTCTCGCCCAATGGGCGGTATTTCGCCCAATATGGCAGCCCTGTGCACGTGGTGAAAATAAATGAACTATTTCGTTCTTTTGAACTAGTTCAACGAACTAACAAAATGTGTGAAAGAAATCTGACATACTTTAAGACAATATGGGAAGCACCTTGCAAGGAAACGTATTTTTGTGCCATTTGTGAAACTGGTTTTAATTAAAATTAAATAATATTATTCTAATATTTTTCTATTATGGTTATTCTTACTATATTATTCGCAGATTGAAGTTTGCTTTTCAACAAACCCATTTCTGTCGCTTCCTTCAATGTTTCTCTTGAACTTCAATTCTGCGGAACAGAAACGGCAATAAATGTTTAAAATATATTTAAGTTGCGCCATAATAGTTCTATTATGCACTAATTTATTATTTTTAACAATGTTATAATGACGTATGTAAATATTTTTGCATAATTTCTTTTTAAAAGTATCGTAGAGTCGAAACTTCTGCGCTGGGCGTGTGGGACGTCTGGCAACACTCCCAATGACGCCTATCAGCCTCATTGTCGGTTGGATCGATTTCGCGATAAATGAAGACAGATTTCGTGGTGGAGAACAGTCGCAATGAAGATCGCAAACGGACTTCACTCGAGCAGAAGCGAGAACCGCCGCGCCTTCGGAGCGTAAAGCAGAAACTCAGTGCACTCGTGTTGATGATGCCCGAAAGCAGAACGTGCAAAAAACGTGTTTCGTTACAAAAGTGAATGAATTTAGAACGGATATATCTACAACGCATGGAACTGTCTTGTTTTTCAAATTATGTGTCATAACGTGCGGATGAAAGGTTAGTCGTCCAGTAGCGTTTTGGACGAGACATTTGTGAAACCTGTGGCAAATGCGGAAAACAAACAGCGTTCTCAGCCTCTTCAGGGGCAAAGTACCAGCGCTACAGCCAACAAATCTTTTTTAAGGACCTCTGTGCAGTTACGGTGAGTGTGAATATTTCAATTAAAAATTTAAATAATGTAAAGTTAAAAAAGTTAGTTTTTAGCGAGATACTGATTAATAGACGCCGGATTCTCATTCGTTAAATAAGTTAAAATATGTGCACGCAACCATGCACTGAAAATAGCCTGTATGAGCTTTTAAAACCTAGAATACGCAGTGAAGAAAGATATAGATAGCAACAGTTAATATTGTCTTGATTTTACATTTGACATGATTTATCATTTATTAATATTGATTTTACTCAATTAAAAAGGGCCTATAATGAAAGATTTAGGGAACCAATAGCATAGTTAGGAGACGCCTCAACATTTAGTCCAATTCACGAAGTGCTTGCGTAGGAATAACGTTCACAATGTTATCAGAATATCGGTAATGATATGTTGGTATTGTAACATTGGCATGGCTTAATTTGCTTTTCTGTTGAAAGAGAAATACCCGAAAATATCTGATTTCGACACAATTCTTCCTGTTTTTAAAAATGTCGCGTACATTAAAATATGCAGTTAAGGAAAATAGCTAAAAAACTGCAATTTTGCAAATTAATAATGGGCTAGATTAGTTTGATTTTCTGTGACAGGTATTTATATACTTTTCCTTTCGAAATGCGCAATCAGTAAAAGTATGCAATCGCATGAAGTTCCGCGGTGTGCTGATTATAGCATTCCAGATGAATATATATTAAGGGAAATTTACGTGTTAATGGTAGGAAGACGCAATCTCAAGAATTAGAAACACCATCAAAGCTGCCGATTTTCGTATCTATCGATAAAAGTCAGTGTTATATATGAAAATCAACTTAGTGCCTTTTCAGAAACTCTGTAATTTCTCAAATGATGAATTTTCGATTTCTCTCAAACTATGAATTTTCTTAAAGAGGTTGTCACGTTATGTCAAAAATAAGATTAATCGTTGCAACTGAAATTTATCAAAATATTATATGTTTTTACACGCTTTTCCAAAATATGAAGCGGTTCTACCGTATAGTTTAAAAGATAATCACATTTGAAAACTTGCGTTTTAACACGCATAGTATGGGAAAAGGACCTCGTCCGACCATAAATTAATTTGAAACATTTGTGCATAAGATTACATAAGGGAGAAATGTTATAAATATGTATTAAACCTTTCTAAAGACACAAAAATGGAATGAAAAGATTTTAACCTGTAGTTTGGACACGAACACAAAAAAGAAAATAATAAGTCATATCTTTTTCGTAAGAACGAAAAAGCGCGGCAACGTTGCATGACGTACAACTTGGCGGGGATTTTTAATATTGGGAAATTTTTGGACCGACATGCGTATAGGGGGTAATTAATATCATACGTTAGTTTACCAACACCCGACGCATTCGGCAATTCTTTATTTGTATGAACTGCTTTTGAACCTAAATAATTATGACATCTTATGATGAATACAGTTGCCAACCCAGAAATGGTTTCTTTTTTAATGAATTTTAAAGAAAGAGTTGCATCACATACAAGGCACCGCAATTGTTTGGCGAATTCTCTAACGTGCACGCAACGACGACCATCAACAGGAAATATTTCTTTGTCTGTAACGTTTTCTTCTTAGTTTCCTCGATCTGCAGCTATAGATAAATTTGTTTTCCACAATAATTTCAATTTTCAAACAAGTCGCCCTTTGTATCTGAAGTGCTCGCACATGATTTTTCAGGTTATAAGACCTACAAAACCAGCTCAACTTTAACTACTCTGTACGTTCTAAAGCTTATTTATTTACGTTTAAAACTGTGTGTGACGAGCTATGGGGAGAAGTGAAATTTGTGCACGTTTTCATAATTCTGTGATCTCTATCCTAAACCATATTCTAGTCGAATTTTGAATACAGAAAAGAGCGGTTTTTTTCAAGTTTTGTTGACATTCGCCGGCGAAACCGTCCACACTTTGCTTTTTATAAGTATGTAATAAGTTGTGTGTGTAGAGCTCCCGACCGAAAGGTTCCCCTCATCATCCCCAGACTCCCCTCGCCCCTCCCCCGTGGCTTTCCCCCTCGCCGGAGCGGCGCGAAGGGCCGGTTTGAACGACTTCCTTAGGTACATTAGACTTCGGCCAAAATAATTAACTTCTAATTCTTCATTTTTTAACCAACAAATTAAAAAATTACAACTTTTTTCCATCTGACTAGAGAGTAACGTGACAACCTTAAAAACGAGTTAAAGTGTTTTCGTGAAACTCTTCTTGTGAATTGTATTAAATGTGGTGAATAACAAACTGTTTGGATGTTTTTTGACTTTTGAGTCATTAAACATTTTTTAAAAAATATCTATTGTTTATCAAAAATATGTTTCTAATATTTATGTGGTTTCCTTTCTTAACATGGTTAATATACTTTATATTAGCCCTTCATATCACCGCTTTGCAGATATGCAAAGCCACTTTTGGAAGTGCTTTGGGGTGATATTTCTGTATTATAAGCTTTTGTGTGCACTATGGCCTATTCGCAAAGGGTTTATGTACCATTAGGTTCATTAGGTACTCGACAATTTGCGCGTGAGTAGTCTTTCTGAAATACTTTTTCTTGGTGAGTAGTTGTTCACTCCAAGAGTGCTTGTCGCCGTACTTTGTTTTTTGTGGCTGTTAATTGAATGGGGATTTTTGTGGTTTAAAAGTTTTTTCTTAGAATTGAATTATTTGGAAAGTTTTTTCTGTTTATAGTTGTAATTTTAACGACGACTTTGCATATCTGCAAAAATGCACATTAGTTTGCATTCAGCTTCCACAGCCAGCGAACCTGGAATCCTTGAAAACCGGCCAAAAACCGGGAATTTGAAAAATCTTTGAGAAACCGGGAAAAAACCGGGAATTTGATTTGAAAATCGGGGTTTCTCGTTTTTTCTGATTTTCCAACTTTTAACACGAATTCACATACGTAATAGCATTCATTTACGTGCATGATTTAACTCGATAGACGATAATGGCGGGAGTTAAAATCGAAAAATGTACGAAAAAATCCAGAAATATATGCTTTAGGATTGCGAAGTCCTTGACTCGCGGGTCACAGGATGTCAAATATTGCCGCGTGTGTATGTATCGGTTTTTCTTTCTTGGCGCGTGGGGGGGGGTGTCAACAAAATGGAATACCTCACGGTATTTCGCGTCGT
>JAHLJT010000586.1:0-18019 GCA_031308135.1 Acheta domesticus
GATATTGTAAATACATTGTCAGTATGGAAACTCGTGGGAGAAGGGCTCGAGTCGCGGAAGGGGAAAATGGCGGCGAAGGGCAGGACGGGGTGGCTGCAAATATAAATATTATCGGAAGTTGTAGTCGAACGAAATTTAGAGGAAGAAGTACAATTAGTGCAGAAGGATGTTGTCCCGAACCTACCAGTAGAAAATGTGGATACTAATAGCCTTATACTTCAGATGCTCGCGCAAATGAAGACAGATATGAATTCCAGATTTGACTGTCAAGACGCGAATTATGAAAATGTATCGCGGGAATTGCGTAACACCAGGGAGCAACTGAGGGACGAAATGGCTCAGTTTAGAACAGATACTGCCTTATAATTTAGTAATTGGAATCGTAAATTAGAACATCTTGGTGCTAGGATACACGTAGTCTGCGGGAACAGCAGGAAGTGATAGAAAATGTAAAATTAGAAGTAAATAATTTGAAAGAACATGTTGGAAATTTAGATCAAGTTGTGATGCAACAGCACAGGAAAATGGCGGTTGTAGAAGCACGTGTTGAGGAAGTATTTGAGATATCTCAGCAACAAAATGTTCGTGTTGGGAAGGTCGAGGCCAGTATAGAACAAACGCATGCTATAATACAGGATAGAATACGTCAGAAGGTGAAATCCGTGACGGAGGCGGAAGAAAGCAGAATTGGAACGGAAACGGCTGATTAAGACGAAAGATCGAAGAGTTAGAAAAGGAAATTGCCGCAACTAGTTTTAGCGGAAGCGTCATTGCGTCGGCTACGGCATTAGTATTGCCAAGTCATATCAAATTTCATGGAGATACTCGGGAGCAGCCATGGTCATTTATTGACAAGTTAGAAAGTTATTTTAGGATGAATAACGTGCCGGAACGTTTTAAAATTGAACTTGGTCGAACAGGCGACGTCATCCAAGGCCCAAAATTGGTTAAAATCTTTAGTCCCGGAACCGCTGAATTATGTGGAATGGAAGGTCAATTCTTGCGGAGATATTGGAACGAGAGTCACAAATTTGAGCTCAAGTACAAGCTGATGGGGTGAGAAATATCATAAGGGCGGGAATGAAACCATGTGCGATTTTGCTACAAGAAAATTGCTGCCTTTAAGGTGTGTGATGAAAATGCTGACATGTGAGAGATCATACGCATTATAATTAGGCATTTACCAAATAATATTCAGAATTTGTTGTGGAATTTAATGCCAACAAACACAGAGGACTTGATAGAGAGATTAGATCGTTTCGATCAGACATTAATGTAGATCATGCCATGGCGGATGGAAGAGCAAATAACAATAATCGAAATAGTGTTAATGAAGGGATGGTGAAGCAAAATGGCGGGAACCAGAAATTTTATTCGCCGGAGGGGAAGGATCTAAAAACGGAACGTAAATACAGAGGTGAGAACACATCTTGGAAGGGTAAAAATGACAGAAAATGCGATTATGCGGAAGTAAGTGCCATTGAGCAGGAAACTAATGACGTCCGGGATAGATGGGCGGGATATACCGGACGCAGAAACGGGCCGGACAGTGCACATTAGGCAATGGAATCTATTATGTGTCAGCGGACGATTTATTAAGAGAAGAACCTGATCATCGTGTAACGTCGAGTTAGTGTTTAATTCTGCATGGGACGTGAAAAAATAGAACGGTAGGACATCTTAATTGACACGGAGCAAATGTCAGCGCAGGTGCCGCAGGAATTATATGGCAAACTTAAGAGGAGGGCGGGCGGAATAGAAGAATTACCTACCAGGAAGTTGGATATTCGTGGAGCAAATGGTAACGGATCGAACCCAGAGTCGACAAATTTGGGCAGAAGTGCAGGTGCAGAGGAATGATGAGAGAGTTTCCCGGCTGTAATAATAAAGGGGTTAATTCGTCCAGTAATTTTGGGAATGGATAGCCTAAAAATGTATAACGCCACCGTTGATGTGGGGTAACAGGCAGGTTACGCTACAAAGGGACATGGGGCAAAAACATTGTTTAGGGGTCAAAGGCCCAAGGGACGAAGCTCTGAGTATTTGCGACATGGCGGGAACGATCGAGGAGAACCCTGTTTTAGTCAGTGCTGCAGTGAAGAATGCGGTAGACGAGTGTGGGATCGATAAGAGCCGAGAAATAGAGGAAATAGTGAAAGAATATCAAGACGTGTTTGAAAAATCTAAACTCCTGCGTTAGGATACAAATTTCAATTAGAACTCCACCGATGATGAGCCCTTCAATTGCAGACAATATCCAATTCCCCAAATCTACCGAAATGAAGTTAAAAGCAGATCAATACGATGATCGAGGATGGGATCATTAGAAGTCAATGACGCCCTACGTCAGTCCCATTGTTATAGTCCGCAAAAGAATTATAACATAAGATTCTGCTTAGATGCCCGTAAATTGAATAGGAAGACTGTCGCTCGCCGTGAAAAACCGCCGAAAATCGATGAAATGCTTTATAAAATAAAGATCCAAGATCTTACCGGGTTAGATTTTACTGCGTCATATTGGCAGATTGGGGTGCACCCGGAGTCCCAAAAATTTATAAGTTTTGCCTTTGAAGGAAACACAGTTTTCAAAGAATGGCCTTCGGCTTAAAGAATAGTGGTACGGCATTAATTAGTTATCTTGACGATGTTATTCCTGAAAAGTTAAAGAAAACGATTGTAATGTACGTGGATGATATAGTTTTGTTTTCGAACAATATGGCTGCACATATTAACGACCTGAAACAGCTGTTAGAAGTATTCCGACGATATAATTTGAAGTTAAATATCGGAAAATGCCAATTCGCCCGAAGGGAGATTGAATTCATGGGGCATGCATTGTCGGAAAATGGGATGGCTATGCAGAATCGCAAACGTGAGTTAATACAGAATTTTCCCCGACCCAGGAACGTGAGGGAAGTCCGACGGCTTATTGGTGTAATTATTACTCGAGATTTGCAAGTGATATTCACACGTTATACATCCTATAGTTGAGTTGTTGAAAAGGGGCAAAAGGTGGGAGTGGAACGAAGAATGCCAGGCGGCTTTTGTCAACTAAAGAATATTTTTGAGAAAACATTTGTGGTTAGCTACCCAGATTTGGGAGGAGAATGTATCTACAAGTTGACAGCAGTGGGTTTGCCATGGGTGCCGTGCTTTTTCCAGTTGAACAACAAAAACGAACAACAAATAGTGGCATTTAGAGAGCCGAATACTTTCTGCCAGTGAGCGGCATTGGTCTACGAGTGAACGGGAAGCTTAGTAATCGTGTGGGCAAATCCAAAGCTGAGATCTTTGTTAATTGGACGGCCGTTCACAGTGTTAACGGATCATAAGCGTTGATTTTCCTCATGAGGAGCCACTTGAACAACGACAGGTTGTTGCGGTGGTCTTATGGCTACAGAAGTTCGATTTTGACATACATACTGCGAGGGGCGCGACAATGTTTACCGGACTTATTATCGAGAATTAGACTGTACGACGATGGATCACCGGTAGAAACGCAGATGAATATCATGCAAATGGTCAAGATATGCCCTCGATGGAACAAAGAGGAGATTATTAAATTGCAACGGGAGGATCCTGTGGGAAAATTGATCTTTGAACAGCTCGAAACACCGACGATTACGGAGGAAGGGAATGAGGCATCAAGTGACGGGAAACAGGCTCGATGGAAGTTATATGAAGGGATGTTATTGTATTGTACTGATAGGAAAGGATCGTATTTTCAACTGTGGATGCCAGAAGTGTGCAGACGAGAACTAATACGAACTACGCATGAGGCATTTCGAACACTTTGGATGTAATAAAATTGAAAATATGTTAAAATCAAAATGTTATTGGAGAGGCATGGGTAAACAGATCCGCAAACAAATTAGTGGATGTGATGTCTGTCAGAGGACGAAGCACCCTAACAGAAAGTACGAAGGACAGCTAGAGCCGATAATACCAACGGCGCCTAGGGAAGTGTATGCCGTTGACTTATACGGGCCCATGCCGACATCAACGTTCGGTAACAATATTTATTTGTGATTGTCGACGTGTTCTCTAAGCTGGTACAAATGTATCCAATACGAAAAGCCAACACCCGCAGCTGCCTCGTACAGTGTCGCAAGTTTTTCGAAAAGGCGGGCAGACCGAGAAAAATACTATATAAATAACAGATGGATGGAGGCGGTACCGATTCTGAATTACGTATTAAATAATGTGCCACATGACAGCACGCGCAGGACACCAGCGGAGGTGCATTTGAATTCATTTGATGGGAAAGATCCGTTCGGGGGTATCAAAATACCATCAGAAGTTAGTGGCAGGGTAGAAAATAGGAGCGAAACGCAGATTGTGTTTGATAATTTACAGAGAGCTGCTGTGAAAAGGGGCAAGGCTCAAAAGGGACATTTCGAGGAAAAGTACCATACTGGGGACGAAGTCCTAGTGAGAATGCCACAAACGTCATCGGTGGACAAGAAATTATTTCATAAATTTTTTCCTCTATATAAAGGACCATACAGAATCAGGAACGTGTTAGACAAGAATGCGGTTGTTTTGCATAATGAAGAAAGGGAGCATGTAGGAACATATAATTTTCGCAACATAAAGCCGTATTTACGGCATGATACTCATGATTGAGCATGTAAATCTTGTAAATAGTTGTAAATAGTAATGTTTTATTGTATTGTTGAGAGTATTTAATAGTTCTATGTCATCTAGATATGTGGTCGAATGGAACCACTGATTTTATTATGCGAATATCAAATGATCATTTGAAATGGGCTTATGTTGGCAAAGAGTTTATATAACCAAGATTGTAATTAGCTTAAGGCCTGAAGATACAAGTCCTAGTGTTGTGAAATTGTGTCGTGTGTGTACCAGTGCAAGAGGGTAAGAAGAATGAAAAGTATTTTATTGTTGTGGGAGTTAGTCTTGTTATTTATTAATAGGTAATTAGATAAATAACGCTCTGGAAGTGGGGAGCTGTAATATACAAAATATTACAGAACAAACGCCGCGCCTTAATCTGGACGGTCGCGGTTACTAGGTAACGAAGGTTGTTGACGGGCCAAGAATTTAGAAAATAATTATTATTTTAGAAAAATAAAAATTTGAAAACTGTTTGTTCCCGAGTTATAGAAAATCAATTTCAACGGTGAATGAACTGATTTGATTTTTCTGCATTGTTAACAAAATAGTAATGAACATCAATTCTACTCCTACCATTACAAGCAAAAGGAGTGCTCAACAAAACGTGCGCACAGTGAAGCTACATTTAGGTCCAGAAGCAAAACAAGGGGCCATCTCAGCATTTGCTCAATGGATCAGGGAAACTGGACAAAAACCTGATCGAGATGGGGGTCATTGACCCGGAAGCTGAAGTACAGTACTTGTTACAGGCGTATTAAATATTTTTTTAAATGTATACCATGCAAACATAAACTAATTCATTATATATCTTTGTTTTGTTACAATAAACATTATTTTTCTTTTTCACGATCAGCATATTATCTAATTGTATAGAAACAGTTTTGCAGCAGAAAAGATTTTACTTTTAACTTAAATTTGTGTACCGACTTTAATTGTTTTATGTCATCTGGCAATGCGTTGTAAAGTAACGTACATGTATTGTATGTTGATTTCTTGTACTGAGCTGTTGATACTGACACTTGATGCACGTGATTTCTACGGCGTTTGTTGTAATTGTAAATATCAATATTGAATGAAAATATGTTCCCTCCGTTAAGTAAGTAATTTTTGACAAATATTACAGATTCGTAAATAAATAGACAAGGCAATGGTAAGATTCCGAGCTCAATGAAAAGAGGCTTGCAGGGATCACGTGGGAGGCATTTTTTCATTATTCGAATAATTTTCTTTTGCAATCTGAGAGTCTGAATACTACAGGATGAGCTTCCCCAGAATATTATGCCATATCTCAGGCGGGAATGTACATTGCAAAATAAACGCAACGAGCTGCATGAAGACTGACAGAATTTGAAAGAATTCTGAATGCGTAATATAATGAACTTAATTTAGTGTTTAATTCTGTTATATGTACATTCCATTTGAGGTTTCATTGAATTGAGAGACCTAAAAATTTTGTTACCTCAACATCAGCTAATTTCATATTGTTCATTTTCAATGGAACACGCGATTGCCGATTTGAAATGCAAGAATGCATTGAAAGAGTTTTTCTTTCGTTAACAATTAATTTGTTATTATTAAACCAATTTGAAACTTCTGAAATCGTACTATTTACTGCTCCTTTTTTGCAAAGAACATTCGTGAACATCGGCAAACAGAACCGTTCTTCCATTTTAATAGACGAGGCCATATCGTTTACATACAACAGAAAGAGGATAGGCCCTAAGATCGAACCTTGCGGAACCCCATGCTGAATTGGCAAAGAATTGGAAACATAAGTATGTAATGTCCTTTGTGTCAGTATGGTATTTCTACTCTTTGAGTCCGATAAGGTACTTAAAGTACTAAGTTATCCAATCTAAGGTAATACGACGAATTCCATACGAAGGTAATTTTGAGAACAAGATGTTATGGTCAATAACATCAAAAGCTTTCGAAAGATCTAAGAATATTGCCATGGGTACTTCATTTTGGTCTATTGATGAAGCAACATCTTTGAGAAAAGAAAAAAATGGCAGTTTCCATAGATTTTATTTTCTAAAACCGTGTTGTGAGTCTGAAAACGCTTTGTTTTTCCTGAGAAAAGTTTCCATTCGTAAGTAGAAAAGCCTCTCTAATATTTTTGAGAGAACTGACAAAGAGAAATTGGCCGGTAATTTTGAATTTCATTTTTGTTCCTTTTTTTAAAAAGTGGCTTAATGTTTACTGTTTTGAAAATATCTGGAAGTACGTAATGAAGCATTGAAAATGTGACTTAACGGATTTATAAAGGCAGGTGCACCAGTTTTTAATAAACAATACGGACATTCATCTAAACCAGATGAATATTTATTTTTTAGTTTACTGACTATTCTGAGTATTTCGTTGGGAGAAGTTTCGAAAATAAACATCGTATCGGAAATTTTTTGGGAAGGGTAAGATGTTGAATTTTGTGGTTTTAGTCCCTTCGTGAGATCAGACGCAATTATAGAAAAGTGTTTGTTGAAGAGATTGGCAACTTTTTTCCGGATTACTTTTCCGGCCGCCGAAAAAGGGCGTTTTATAAGAGTTATATGTTCCCCTTACGCAGTTCGTAAATAAATATCAAGATATCATAATCATAGGTGATTTCATTTGCGATCTGAAGGCACCACTCACAAACTCTGGACGAAAAGTTTATTGACACAGATATTCGAATTTGACTCTACTCATCTATCTTTAGGAGCTCAAATATGGATATCGCGCGATCGTATCAGACACTCGAAAGTATTACTGGACGGTCAGATTTTTGTTTCGAGAGTATCAAAGCATTATTTGCATATTATGGTGTACTCTATTAAATGTCTTAAATTTAAACATAAAATGATCCGCTACCTTGATTACAAAATATCAATTATGAGGGTGTGTGCGATGACAGTGCCAAAGCTCCCTGGTATGACGTTTATAATCAAACATCCCTTAATAGTTAGTCTTTTAATGAAATTTTATCAGATCTTTTCGATAAACATACGCGACGTGTGTCACGTCCCGCGGCTCCGTGGTTTACAAGTGAATTAAAGCAATTCATGCAGGAACTCGGATTAGCTTATCGTCGCTACAAGACTATAAAAGCCTCTGAGAACAAAAGAGCGTACAAGAAGTCACGAAATTCAGTAAAACAAAAAAATAGGAGTGCGAAAATTCGAGCGATTCGATAAAAATCGAAAAATTATTATGACATCTTTCAAGTAAAAGCGCACAACCAAAGGCGTTTGGCACATAACTGAGAGACCTCGGGATCATGAAAACAAATTCTTCTGAACATCCTGTCAACATTCCCTTGAATGACATTAATGACTACTTTGTAAATGTTTCGAAGCCAATGCTACCTTGTGTCAAACGTAATACCTTACAGACAGTCGCAACCAATGCACCAATGTATCGGGGATACATTTTATTTCCATAACGTAGATCATCACGAAGTTAGCAAGATTGTTCTTTCGTTAAAATCAAATGCTAATGGCTTCGATGGCATCACAGCCAAACAATTGAAATTTATTTTACCATTTGCCCTTCCGGCACCATCTGGATCATGTGTGTTTTGCCAAACTTTTTTAAGTCGCCTGTTTTTTCGTTTCGTCTCATCAACTATTTTGGCGTATCTGCGAGTAGCTGTCTCGTAATTTTCTGGTGTAGCATATCATGCTGCTTGCTGAATACTGGTAGTTAAAAATTCAACTGCTTCGTCTATATCGAATTCATTTTTTGAGGGAACGTTTGCGTTAATGTATATTGTAACGAACGTGAGTTTTCCCGTCCGTTGTTGATGTTAAAACATTGAAGACGTCAGAACAGTTTGAATGACGCGCGGAATACGGCGGCGGCGTAGGAATGAGGCCAGACGACGGCAAAAATCGAGCAGCGCTCGGTGCGAGGTCTGTAGCAATGACGTGTTACGCGATCAGCCGGAGAGGGGAGGCGAGGTCCATCCCACCCGTATCGGAGGAAGAACGGCGAAATAAATACGCCGGTCCGTTGACCATTCGTTCTTCTTACTCGAGATTTTGTAGAATATTCTTCTTGCTCGAGATTTTGTGGACTATAGTACAGATCGAAGTTAATTAGAATAGCCGTCGAATAACAGAGAGTTATTTTGTTGGTCGAAGTCACGACGGTATTGTGATAGGAAGAATTAGTGCGAGTTGTGAGAGGCCGGAAAGCGGCATTGATTATTCAGTGGATTTTATGGTTAACAATAGGGAAGTTGAAAAAAAACGGATTTTAGTCAGGAGAAGTGCGCGTTGTTAAATAGGCGTGAGGCAAGAACGTGTTGAAACTAGGAACAATCTGGTGAAGCAAGATGCAGAACAATTGTTTAGTGAGTCGAGTGCGCGACGCCCATAAACTGAGCTTTTTCGCGGTCGCAACAAATTACGCGAGTTATTCACGAATTCTGTAAAGCGTAATATTCGCCCTACCTTACTACGAAATCGTCTTTCCAGCTGCTCGCGCGTTCGTGGCCTCACTAACACGTCCCCCTCTCCCTTCCCGTTACCTCGGCGCTTGCGGCTCGGCGTTCAACCTTGGCTCCGCGCTTCGCCGACACCAGACTGCGTTGTTGAATTTCGCCGCTCTAAGGTCCGATTAAATTAAGAAGGTGATTGACACTTGTGAGTGGAGGGGAGCGACGTTGCCAGGTCGCAAACCACTGAGCACGTGTTACCGGGACACGAAAACAAACACTTCAAAAAATACGTGTAAAAGTGTAAAAAAATACGACAAAAGCCTAACCTCAACGCAACTCATCGCAACACAGTACACATTGTGCGCGCAGCACAGGCAGAAACGCGGGCGGCGCGGCGGCAGGGAAGTCGCTGTGCGATGCTCAAATGTTCCTTGTGTTCGGCAGTGGCAACTGAGCGACCTGACATGTCACGTTTTGTCTCTCTGGTTGGCAGCTGCCATGGAAACGGGAGAGGCGTCCTGACGTCACACAGAACTGTCAATCACCTTCTTAATTTAATCGGACCTTAGCAGCGATGCTGGGTCTCGTCTTATCTCTTCTTATTTTCCTGGTACTCTCCTTTCTTCCTCGCCTCTTCTTCTTCTCCTACGGTCCTTCTTCTTCCCGTTCGGTGGCCCTCTTCTTCGTCTCCTTCAGGAATTGTTCTTCAGCGCGATTGTTAAGTTTTCGCCCGCGTGCTTATTGTCCTCGCACGATCACAGCCGGGTGGCCGCTTTTAGCTCAGTACAGGGCGTCGCGCACTTGGATATTTGAATAGCTGATTCTTTATGGCACAGCGTAATTGTTCCCGACTAATTCCACTTCCCAATCAGCGTGTAAATCACTTAAATTCTGGCTACTGGATCCACCAGAACAAAGTGAATAACGCCGTTATAGTCTTTTGTCCTGAATTCTAATGCGTCGTCTTTTACTGCACTCTTCACCAACACAACTTCAAAAAACTGCTCACAATATTACTATTCCATATCTCATTCGTCGCCTACTTCAATTAAACTCTCTACTAGAATTACAAGCAAACTGACTACTGTATGGAATTCGCACGTCTTCGTTTCACCAAAAGAACAATACTCGGCGACAGCTGAAGCAAATAAGGGGCTTCTGATCTGGCGATCAGCGTATTTATGAGGAAGTTCGTAGGGGTGAGTTGGCCTCGCCTCCCCTCCGCCGCTAACTACTCCTCCTCCCGACACCGCTCTGAACTACTCTGTGCGCCGTGCTATCTCGCCGCCATCCATTACATTACTGCGCGCCGCTGACTTCCGCGCGTCTTTTAAAACATTCGGCCGTGCTCAACAATATCTTCATTGTTGTAACAAAGCAATTGTTACAATATATATATATTGTAACGAACGTGAATTTCACGTACTGTTGTGATGAAATCAATCAGCCAAAATATTGACTAAATTGATTTTCGGCTATCCGTCGTGCGAGATCCCGCCACCAGGTCGCTCGCGCGCGCCGCCGGGCAGCCGACGAGTTTTCTTATCGGTGGCTCGGAGGGGTGGAGAAAGGGGCAACTCTTATCTGAGCAGTGACGTGGTCAGAAGAGGGGAGAAAGAGGGGTGTGCGGCACGACGGGGAGAAAGTTGTTGGATACGGAAGTGTGCGGTTAGTGCAGAGAAGGGCGTACGGGACGCCGGGAGCAGAAAGTTACTAGAACCGTAAGCAGTAGGGTGGAAGCTGATGGTGTGGCCGTGAACTCAAGTTAGCGAGAAAGGAGAGGCTTGTGCGAGTGGTGGCTAGAATCACACGGCAGACGCACGATCGACGGAGGCGTCTGGTCTTGGAGTACGACGTGGTTACAGAGAGAACACGTGCTTAGGTCAATATGAATTAGCTTATAGAGCGTCGGCAGCCGCATTTTCTTCGCTGTGAGTTTTGCGCCGGTGGCGAACGCCACCGAATTAAGGTCGGTGTTCAAGATAAAATAATTTTGTATATGACACTACAAAAAGTAATGAGAATTTGGAAGCACTTGACTATAGAATGCAGGTTGATGTATTGTTCCTGTTGTTCACTGTCAGATTGTTTTTGGCCATTAACATTCTTGCTTAATGACTGATATACCCGTCCCATTGGTATTTTCATAGTCATTTTGTACTGTTTTTCAAAAGATATTTGAAGTAATGTGTCTTTCTTAGGGGAGAACATCATTGATTTGTGAAAGAATCTTGTTATGTTAATGAAATGCAAGTGCAGTTTCTGCTTTAAAAAGAAAATGTTGATGATAGTGTTAAATCCAAGTCAAGTTATAAAACACATTGTGCTGTTTATGAATAATTAAAAAGGTATAAAAATATATTTGCTATAAACTGTTGAAGAAGTTAAATGAACTTAAATATCTCAAAATATTTATTGAAACTGGGATGCCTGTTGAGTAGAAATAAAACGTATTTTCAATTTCCACCAAAGGTGTAGGTTGTAATAAATGTTAATTTTTGCATTTATGTAATAAACAAACACGTTTAGTTTGATTTCAAGCAACTTTTAGTAATATTCTGTGTTTCCAAACTATTTATTCATTTCAATTGTATGCGAAATATATCTTGGTAATTGCAATAATTTCTTGCAAGAAATTACTAATGAATGATTATGCAGTGTATGTTGATGGACGGTTAACTGCAATTTTTGTAAACAGAAAGCACTACGACATTCTGTCGTCCGAAAATGCCTGTGCTCTACCCTCTGAAGTAACTTTATGTGCACTCATCTCCCCAGAGATCTCTTTTATTCAATTTGTTGAATTTCAATTCATTCTTGTCACAGAAGACATTGTTAGGATTCTAATTTGTGGCCAACTTTAAAATTCATAATTTTGCAGTTAATTATCCTCTTCATTTTTTTATGCTGTTTAAAGGGTTTTTGTTTGTTTTCTATTTTGTGTATCAATGATATTGTCATTCAAGGATTTTGTGGTTTTCGCTTTCAACGCGTGTTCAGTTACATGTTGTTTCTGCGGTCACGACTTTGTGTTTCTTTCTTATTTTGAAATCTTCGGATGAGCCACGATCCCACTAAAATCCCCCCTGAAACCGACACCACGTTCGGTTACAATATATACATCCTTGTTTGAAAATCTCTCCAATTTTTTTATTGGAAATGCTAGGTTTTAAATTGTTTTCTACTATATGAAAGCCAATAGTTAATATGACTGGAGAGTGATCGGAGGACAATTCTAGAGAATTTTCAAATGATGTAAAGCTCTGATTTGTTCCCTTCATGATAAAGAAATCAAGTAAGTCTGGAAGCTTATTACGGTCGGGTGGCCAGTACTTTGGTTCTCCTGTCGATAGTGGTTCTGCGTTAAATGATGTGACCACGTTGAGGAGAGTTTTTCCTCGTTAAGTCGACAGTCTTCACCCCCAAAGCGTCGTTTTGCGTCGTAGTCACCTCCAGAGTGAACGTTGCACCCAACGTATCGAAATATTCTTTGTACACGTCTTCTGTTATTTTATGTTTGGAGGGCTATAGACTGCTGACACTTTCAATGAACCGAAGCTGTCATAAACTAGTACAGATGTAGCTTGCAAGTAATTGTTTTCAAAATTCGATTTCAAGGAATGCTGTATTTTTGTCTTATTATTATTATTGCCGTACCTCCATGAGCTGTGCCATCTGGGTGTTTCGAACAATATATTTTATAGTTCTGTAGTTTATAGAAACTTTTTTCTGTACAATGAGTTTCTGAGATGAGCATTACGTCGATTTTTTCGTCCTGCAGATAATCGATAATTTCTCTGCATTGTTGCGCTAGTCCATTCGCATTCCATACAACAATACGAAAGGTCTTCATAATTAGCCTATTACATTGGCCATGAGGCTTATCAAGCTGGAAATTTGTTCACTTTGCTTAGGTAGTATTGATTCAAATTTTTGAAAAGTTTCTTGAACTGTTTATATAAGTTGTGCAATTTCAGTATTGCTATTATCATTTATGATTTGATATGATGGAGGGTTGTTGACTACGTGGGTCAAGTACGGTGTTGCATTTCGCGAGGTACTTGACCACTTAAAAGTTCGTTGCTTCGCTAGTTTGAATGAGAAAGATACGAGTTTCGTGCTTTCTGTGGATATTTACTTTGTTTTATTTCTTGGTAGACTTTGCATCCATTGTACTTTGCTGGGTGGTTTTGCTCACATAGAGCATATTAAGGTGGGTCTTCTCTCTTTTACAGATTTCGGTCGAATGACTTTCTCCACATTTCACACAGCGATGTTGTCGAAAGCAATATGTCTTTGTATGTCCATATTCTTGACATCTTTTGCATTCCACGATTTCTTTCTTCTTTCGAGGCGCTTCTATTTTAATTTTGCAGTTCAAACCATGTTGTTGATATCTTTTATTTGTTGCTAGATTGCAGGTCTATGAAGAAGAGAGGGAGTGGCGCTTTTTATTTTCCCGTATACGTACGTATATACGGAGTACTACACGAGTATAGGGAAAGTTATGTAATGCCTGCGCGAAAAAATGGCCAATTTTTGCCAGAAAAACGTTCGTTGCCAGGCCGTGATAACGAAAAAGTGGATAAATCCAGTTGCTAAATAAAAAAACTTCCCTAACACGTGGTGTAGCTAGTACCCCTCTTTTGTGGGTCCTTGATACCGAAAAACCAATTGAAAGGAAACCATCCGTCTGTCCGTCCGTCAGTCCGTCCGTCAGCCCGTCCGTCTGTCCGTCCGTCTGTCCGTCCGTCTGCCTGTCCGTCCGTATGTCCGTTTGTCCGTCTGTCCGTCCATCTGTGAACACTGCTAGCGCCTAAACCATACGTACGATTTCTTCCAAAATGAATATTCCCCGGTCAATCTGCTCGAAGCTTTGAGATTTTGAAAAAGACTCTAAATAATTTTACCTAAAGCTCCCCAGACATTTGCAAAAATTTCTTAAAAACCGCTCCAAATTTTTTCTTTAAATTTCTTGTAAGAACAGAGTAAAATGCACTTATTAAGTTGGCACAGATTTTCACGGTTAACTCTGAATTTTCGAAAATTGCAAGGGTTTGAATTTTATTCGGCGTCTTCCTACAACTACAAAATTGCAGATAGAGATTTTTCCGTCAAATAAAATACAAATTTTCACAGTGAGTTTTTTCTTTAAGGTCATGTATATTTTTTAAAAAATTTTAGCAGTTTCCGCGCGTGCAATTTACGCGCGATGCGTGTGCAATTTAAAACTAGTGGTGCTTCCAACGCTCATACTTTCTCGCTCTGCTTCTATACGGCCCTTATTGCTATCCCACTACTTCATAAACCAGCAAAAGTGTATTATACCAGCAAACGTTTTCCGTACCGAGACCCGACATCCGAAACTCAAGGTCAACGAACCGGAACTTATACCACTTACGCAACACCAACACCGCCTGTGTCGAACAGAGCCATTAAAGAATAGGACCGACCTATAAAATGGTAAATGCATGATTAAGAAACAATTGATACGATTGTATATACGCTTTACAAATTCAAGAAAAGAAGTAAAAAATTGTTAAAAGTTAAAAATTTGAAAAAATATATACAGATATTTCCAGTACATTTATCGCAATTACTTATATTTTAGACAAAACGTAATTGTATCGATTTTATCATTAGGAACCGGTAATTGTCAACATGCGAAAAACATGTCTTTCAAACATGACCAAGAAAGGCAGCAGTGAACGGCTTACTCCAAATAATTTATCCGCTGATCGGCATTTGAAAAATAACTACTGCAAGAAAGTATGTGCCATTCTATAGCACCACTAGTTTATTTATATATTTACCGTCCCTTATTACACACGTGCAGAAATTTTAAAGAAAAAAATTGGAGCGGTTTTTGAGAAAAAAAAATTTTTTTTGTAAATTTGAATCGCCATTTACACAAAAAATACTCGTTTTTCCAAAAAAGGGTTCATGACCTTATTTGAAGTGCTTATTTTGTACAACCGACTCTGTCTGAGGCAAAAATCTCTATCTTCATTTTTGCAGTTTTAAACAGTTTTTTGCAATTTTCGAAAAATTGAGCCTATCAACGAAAATGATACCTACGTCATTCCCTTCAACCTTCTTCGCACTATTCAACAACAAAATATAATCAAAAAATTTGGAGCCATTTTCTTTTAACTTAGAAAATCTCAAAATGGGCTTCATGTAAAGTAAAACCCTCAAATACTAAGATATCGGTTTCAAATTCAAGAGGCCTTGAGACGAGTAAAATCGATCAGGGAATAAAAATTTTGAAGAAAATCGCCCGAACGGTTTAGGCGCTAGCGTTGACCACAGACGGACAGACGGACGTTTTGCTGTCAATCGATTTTGCAGTATGAAGAAGCAACAAATCATGGATTTTGACTACACCACGAGATAGAGGATTTTTTTCTAAATTTAGCAACAGGTTTTATCCACTTGTTTGTCACCAGACCCCTGCTATAAGTTTTTCTGGCGAAAATTCCCCGTTTCCGCCGCACGATTACATAACTTTCTCTTCTTACGAAGTATTCGTAAGGCGAGAAAGTAAAAATACTAAAACAAAATTTTTTCAAAAACGACACCAAATATTTTCTTTAAATTTTTGGTAGGAATAGCACTAAATGTACTCTTTGAGATGACAGAAATTCCATATCACTCCACTCTTTTGTTTCTTGAAAAATTGCAAAAATTAATTTTTTTCACTTGTCTCTCGCGTCATTAACACTATCGTTGATTTTTTCACATTATTACATTTATGAGTACACTAGCTGGTGTCTCATTTCCCCCTCTGGTGTCACTTTTCCCCCTCTGATGTCTCTTTCCCCCTTCTGTGTCTCTTTGCCCCTCTATGTCTCTTTTCCCCCTCTGTGTCTCTTTTCCCCCTCTGTGTCTCTTTTCCTATTGTGTCTCTTTCCCCCTCTGTGTCTCATTTCCCTTTTCTGTGTCTCTTTTCCCCCTCTGTGTCTCTTTCCCTCCTTTGTGTCTCTTTTCCCCCTCTGTGTCTCTTTTCCACCTTATATATATATATATATATATATATATATATATATATATATATACACAGGATGTCCAGAAGCTCCCGTTACAAAAAAATACCACAAATTCTCTTTCTTCTTTCTGTCGCTTCTTTCTAATTTCTTCTTTTTGCCGTGTTGCCAGACATGAAGAATGGCAGGTCCAGTTTTTCCGAAAAAATTTTGTCTTTGAGAAAACTGAGTTTAAAAATCACTTCCGGGGCGCGAAATTCAAACCGGCTGCAACGACACTGCAGACAACGGCGTTACCTTCTGCGCGGAACATTTCTTCGTTTCTCCGCGTAAACAGTGAAACAGTCGAGTAATATTCTGGAAAGCATCGCGTTGCTTACACTACAGTACTTAATAGTATCAAATGTTTGCAGGTTCTATTCAATAAATATTTTAAATGTACGTACAAAATATCGAGTTTTGTTAAAAAATGATAGCCACGGTTCACGGCGGCGTAAACATAATTTATGAACACGATCCAACATTATGAAAATTATTGAATCTCCTGGAATGCTCGAATTGTTATTTTTAGCTCATATTAATATGATCTAGTGCTTATATACTAGTTGACCCGGCAAACGTTGTTTTTGCCACATAAATTATTCCTAGGATTATTTTAGTGGACAAAAATTATTGTCAGTGTTTCAGAATGTGGTATATATAGGATGTCCGGGGAGGAAACGTCGAAACTTCGAAAATAAGCTCTTAAGACAATTCTAAGCATATTTGTCTAACACACTACGTGGATATTACGAATGGTTTAGCCGCAATAAGCACTCAAAAGTTGGTTTGCAAAAATTGATTTCTAGGCAAAAATTTGCATTATAGAAAGATAGAAACACTCCAGAAACATATAAATTGTTTATTATTTACAAAAGAAATTAATGTATTTGCTCAGACAGAAAAATTAAGCGAGAAATAAAAAAAAAGCGATCGAATTGTGTAAATTGGGTGATTTTTTATTCATATTTTTAATTTATTGTAATTTACTTCCAAAATCATATACACCGCTAATTATAATAACTTTACTAAAAAATATCAATCCTTCAACGCAATAGAGTGTACATATTTTTTGTTATCCCATCTCTAGCTATCATAAATAAACTGGATGGTTTGCCCACTCGAAAGCATGCCACGTATAATTGACCGTGTGAAAAACATGGTGTGCTCAAATCTAAGCCACAAAACAGGCATCGTTTGGACTTGAGACTTATTGATAGTCATCGCAAATTCCAATCTCAACGGAAATTGAAGACGTTTAAATTGAATTGGCACATCTGTGGGTATAATAGGGATCCTTGGCAGTAATAAATTATCATCTCGAAATTTGCCATTTAAAATGATGGTTTCGACAACGTTTTTCATTACTGCCCTGCACATTAATTTTTTTTACCCGTTACACTTAGAGTGTTGCAGGATAATCCTGCTTAGGGTAAGAGGAGGTTAGGACTCCTCTTTCAGCCATTTTCCTCCGGTTTATCCCCACTTCCAAGGCCCTTTTGTACAGAAGAATGTAATGGGACATGGGAATGTAATGTTTGTACAGAAGAATGTAATTAGATTGTCGTATGTCGGGAAGTGGGGTGAAGATGGCGTGGCAAGCTTCATGCTTCAACCGGACACCTTTTTACCCAATATTTACTGTTAATAAAGCCAGTAAGTAAATATTGGTACTCATTTGGAAAGAAGGCTGAGTGAACCTAAGAATCGCCCTGAATAGGACATCATCCGATAAAAATCCCCAGCCATGCTTGGATTTGAACCCGGGTCTCTCAGGTTAGCAAGCAAATTAATCATAAATTATTTAAAAATTGCACCGAAATAGAAAATGATAATTGCAAATGTCACTATTACGATTGACGCCCAAACAATAAAAATAATGGCCGAAAACTGTAGTGAGTGAGAAACGGCTTATTGTGTGAGAGATCTCATCCTA
>JAHLJT010000587.1:0-15883 GCA_031308135.1 Acheta domesticus
AAACGCCTCCCAAATGTTAAGAATAATTTTAGGCTCTTGGAAAAAAATTATCCCCGCCTTCAAATTCCAAAATTCAGGGCTGTACAAAGCGAAACAATGAACATTGGTTCTTACGGGCGAATAAACCCCACTCACTATGAAAGAACTCACTATGAAGAAAAAAATATATTTGAAGGAAAATCTCCATCTGCAATTTGTAGTTGGAGGAAGACGTTGAATAAAATTCAAAATTTTGCAATTTTCGAAAATTTAGAGTTTACCGTGAACATCGTACCTATGTCACCATAATAAGTGTATTTTACTCTGTTCTTACAAGAAATTTAAAGAAAAATTTGGAGCAGTTTTTGAGAAAAGTTTAAAAACGTCCGGGGAGCTTCATGTAAAGTACCCCAAAATTTTATAGAATCTTTTTCCAAATCTCAAAGCTTTCACTCAAACCAGATCGTGCGGGGAATATCTATTTTGGAAGAAATCGTACGTATGGTTTAGGTGCTAGCAGTGTTGACGGACGGACGGGGACGGACAGATGGCCGTTTTCCTTTCAGTTGGTTTTTGGGAATCAAGGACCAACAAAAAACGGGTTCTGGCTACACCACGTGTTAAGGGATGTTTTTTCTGAATTTAGCAACTGGATTTATCCACTTTTTCGTCATCACGACCAGACAACTAATTTTTTGCTGGCGAAAATTCGCCATTTTCCCCGCAGCATCATATAACTTTCCCTATACTACGTATATTACTCTGTATTTAAGTAGCGTTTATTGTCGACAGAACAATTTTTATACATGGTGGTAGTTTTGCACGACATAGCATGTATATATTGGATGGTTGGAGAGCTCAACATTGCTTTGACCTTCCTTGCGTTATTTATAATAGTCTGAGGATTTTCCTCTCTTGTGTAACTGACGCACCTCTTTTGTTTTATTTACACTATCATTACTTCAACAACCTACATCTAATTACAATTACTTCATAAGCGACTCTGTCGCGTCCTTATTGCTTTTATCTTCGAAATTCTCTTAACCTGAAATGACCTGACACTAAGCACAGGTGTCACTGTCACGTCCTTGTTGTGCACTGATTACTATTTACACTATTTATATTTTAACTGCTCCATCACTGCACCATCTTCTTTGACAGGGTGTAGGGGCATCGAGGGGCTCCGGGTGGTGGCGCGGGAGTTGTTAGGTGCGGATTGTCCTCCGCCAGACGATGCCCGCGGCCGAGGCGGCCCCCGCCGGGCACAGTTTTATTTATTTACACACACGGCGGTATTCGGCAGGGACCAAGTCTGGACGGTGTGCTTGTAATAGCAGGCGCCACTACGTCGGTAAAGCTAGCACCCCCACTTTCTCAAAACTCAAAAATGCTTGCGCCATAATTTTGGGCTAATTTCAGCCCCCTTTCAAAATTTTGGGCTACCTCCCAACACCTTGAAATTACGATTTCAAATTTTGGCCGGTAAAGCTAGCACCCCCCACTTACTTATAATTCAATTTTTTTTGCACGGTCAAACAAGTGAATTTTGGGCTTCTGGGGGCCACTTTTCAAAATTTCGAAACACACCCCTAAATGCGAAAACAAAAAATCAAAACCACCCCTAATTCTCAAATTTCAAAATTTCTCCCACCATAAGTTTGGGATATTTTTGGGCTCTTCAGTGACACCAGAAACATTATTTTGGTACCCTACAATCTCCGAAATTAAGGTTAAAAAATTGTGGGTTGTTAATTTAACACCCACCCGTACTGAAAATTCGAAAATATTTGTGTGGTCGTAAACGTGCGAAATTTTTGTTCCTTTTCAAAATTTCGAAACTCACCCCTACGTACGATAACAAATATTTAAAACCATCCCAATAGCAACTCAACTCAAAAAATCTTGGGCCATAATTTTGGGTTCTTTAGTGTCATCAAAAACACCCCGAAATCAACTTAGCAAAAACGAGGATGGAGAAGCTAGAATCTCACTATCTCAAAACTAGGAAATCCGGAGAAACTTCACACATATTCTGGGAGAATTATACCGTACACGTGTATTTCCAACATTAAAAAAGAAAAGAATGTATTTGTTGAGAGTTTTACCATTTATTCGGACAGGATCAATATCAAGCCTTTAAATAATTACTTTAATTCATTCCTATGTAAATATCCAATAAGGACTAATTAAATATTTCTTACAAGAAAAAGTCTCTCCAAAAAGCAGCGACGAATTAAAAGATAAAATAGTTATTTAACTATACATCTACAATTCTAAAATCACAATCAATAATAGAGAAATCCAGAAATGGGAAAAGAATAATGCCTAGTATAAAGGCAAACTACATTTTTTCTCAATCTTTCATTCGTCAAAAAAAAAAAAAAAACTTAACTAACAAATGTAAATATGGAATTTACTAACAATTGAACACATACCAACAAACAAGATGCGATCTTGAAATATTTTGGGCATTGTCATGTTTTTCATGAAAAAGAAAAGCAAAGTAAAAAAAACTGTCCGAAATACTTACCGATCTCAAATATTTGTTGGGTTTTTTTCAAAACTAAACTACAGGTATGTCGCTTCAAACAATCCAATGTTCTACAAATAACATGCACATTATGGCAAAAAAATCGCCACACGCATATCATTTTGGGGTAGATGCATTCTGTTTGAAAAGAATTGAATATTAATCAAAACACCCTATTTTCCTGCAAAATTCAATATTTGTGTTGATATCAAAACCTAAACTACAAGGATTTCGTTCCGGGCAATTTAATGTCATATACAACACATAATAGGGAATACGGCTGTACTCTCTAATAATTTTGGACTACTCACTTTGTTTTAAATAATTGGAAAATTAGTGTGAAAACTATTATATAAATTTTGATCATATTTTGGTTTATCACTAAATAAACTCCAAAATACTGAACTAATTCAAAAGAGGAATTTATTTAGAATTGCTCATACATTGGCCATCAATATGTCAACTTCAAATAATTTTGGACTAGATTCGTTCTTATTGAAAATGAAAGGAATATTAATCAAAACAGTCCCAACTTTTTTCCGATATTCAATATTTGCGTTACCTTAACTACAAGTATTTCGCGTTTCATAATGTCATTTTCAAATACATGATAAGGAATACGGCTGTACTCAGAAAAAATTTTAGGCCTCCTGTCTTTGTTTACCAAAAAATGGAAAATTCTCGTGAAAATTACAATATACTTCTTGACCAATTTCTCATTCTCCACAAAATAAACTCCAAAATACTTTACTAATTCAAAAAGAGATTTTATTTACATTTGCACATACATTGCTTCTCAATTTGCTAATCTCAAATAATTTCGGGCTAGAGACTTTCTTATTGAAAACAAAGGAATAATAATCAATTTAATAACTTTTGTTTTTGCTATCCAATATTTGCGATCTTATAAAACGTGAACTACAAGGATTTCGTTCCTGGCAATAAAGTGCCATATACAACACATGATAGAGAATAATACGGCTATACTCATGAATCATTTTGAACTTCGCGATTTCTTCTCCAAGAAAAGAAAAATTCGCGTGAGAACTACAATACAATTTCACCACGTTTCCACTTCTGAAAAAGTAAACCCCAAAATTCTGTACCAATTCAAATAAAGAATTTATTAACAATTGCACATAAATTAGCTAATAATATTCAAATCTCAAATAATTTTGGGCTATATTAGTTCGTATTAAAAAAGGGATATTAGTCAAAACCAGTCCATATTTTTTTTTTCGATATTCGACATTTCTGTTCTTATAAAACCAGAAGTACTAGGATATGGCTCATGGCATTGGCGTGTGACATACAATACATATTAAGGAATACGATTATACCCACAAATAATTTGGGCTTCTCTTTCTTTTCCAAAAAGTGGAAAATTCTCGTGAGAAATACAGTATAACTTTTAACTAATTTTTCATTCCTCACAAAATTATTTCTGAAATACTTTAATAATTCAAATGAGGAACTGATTCACAATTGCTCATGCATTACCTATCAAGATGCCAATCTCAAATAATTTTGGGCTAGCACCGTTCTTATTGGAAAAAATTGGAATATTCATCAAAACACACCCAATTTTTTTCGATATTCAACATTTGCGTTCTTATAACACCTGAATTACAACGATTTGGCTCCTGGAAATTGAAGGCCATATACAACACATGATACGGAATACAGATATACTAACAAATGATTTTGAGCTTCTCTCTTTTTTTTCCAAAAAAATGGAAAAATTCTCGTGAGAACTAGAATATACCTTTTTACTAATTTTTCATTCCTCACAAAAAATTGCTGAAATACTTTACTAATTTAAATGAGAAATTTATTAACAATTGCTCATACATTACCTATTAATATCACAATTTCAAATAATTTTGGGCTAGAGCCTTTCTTATTGGAAAAAATTAATATTACTAAAAACTTTCCCAATTCTTTTCCAACATTTAATATTTCCGTTGTTATAAAACCTGAACTACAAGGATTTGGCTCCTTGGAGAGGCGCGTAACATACAACACATAATAAGAAATATGGTTATACCCACAAATAATTTTGGGGTTCTCTCTTTCATTTCCAAAAAATGGAATCTTCTCGTGAGAACTACAACATACCTTTCGATTAATTTTTCATTCCTCACAAAATAATCTCTGAAATACTTTACTAATTCAAATGAGAAATTTCTTAGCAATTGCTCATTTATTACCTATTAATATGCCAACCTCAAATAATTTTGGGCTAGCACCGTTCGGACTGAAAAAAATAGAATATTAATCAAAACACACCCACTTTTTTCGATATTCAATATTTGAGTTCTTATAACACGTGAACTACAACGACTTAGTTTCCGAAAATTGAACGTCATATTCCACACAATATAGGGAATAGTATTATACCCACAAATAATTTTTGGCTTCTCTCTTTCTTTTCCAAAAAATGGGAAATTCTCGTGAGAACTACAATATACCTTTCGATTAATTTTTCATCTCTCACAAAATAATCTCTGAACTACTTCACTAATTCAAATGGGGAATTTATTAGTAATTGCTCGTACATTACATATCAATATGCAAATCTCAAATACTTTTGGGCTAGCACCGTTCTGACTGAAAAAAATAGAATATTAATCAAAACACACCCACTTTTTTCGATATTCAATATTTGAGTTCTTATAACACCTGAACTACAACGACTTAGTTTCTGAAAATTGAACGTCATATTCCACACAATATAGGGAATAGTATTATACCCACAAATAATTTTTGACTTCTCTCTTTCTTTTCCAAAAATGGGAAGTTCTCGTGAGAACTACAACATACCTTTCGATTAAATTTTCATTTCTCACAAAATAATCTCTGAACTACTTTGCTAATTCAAATGAGAAAATTATTAACACTTGCCCATACATTACCTATTAATATGCCAACCTCAAATAATTTTGGGCTAGCACCGTTATAATTGAAAAAAAAAATACAATATTAATCAAAACCACACCCACTTTTTTTCGATATTCAATAGTTGAGTTCTTATAACACCTGAACTACAACGACTTAGCTTCTGAAAATTGAACTTCATATTCCACATATTATAGGGAATACTATTATACCCACAAATAATTTTGGCCTTCTCTCTTCCCTTTCCAAAAAATGGAAAATTCCCGTTAGGAATACAACATACCCTATTCACCAGTAAGAACCAATGTTACTTGTTTCCCTTTGTACAGCTCTGATTTTTGGAATATGAAGGCGGGGATAATTTTTTTCCAAGAGCCTAAAATTATTCTTAACATTTGGGAGGGGTTTCAGATTTTTCGTAAGGTTTTTTGATTTTGGTGTTATTTCTCCCGTAAGAACCAATGTTAATTGTTTCGCTTTGTATATCCCTGATTTTTGGAATTTGAAGGCGGGGATAATTTTTTTCCAAGAGCCTAAAATTATTCTTAAATTTTGGGATGGGTTTCAGATTTTACAATTGATTTTGAGATAGATTCTGGGTGGGCGCTGCTAGCTTTAGACTAAAGCTAGCAGCGCCCACGATTTTCGGAAATCCAGAGGAGCCTAAAATTCGGGAACTGAGCATTTAATTAGCCTAAAATTAGCCTAAAATTTTGGATATAGTTTGGTTGAGATTGGTTTCTGGGCGTTGCTAGCTTTAGATGGCTGGGAGCGTCAGCGGGAGCGAGTGAAGCCGGCTTGGTGCGGGGGGGGGGCGTTGAGAGGTGGAAGCAATAAGACGACATTGCAAAATGTGTTGTCATAGAAGAGGAGGAAACTGGCTCACGTAATAATAGTTCGATCATTTTTGAAAATAAATGGGAAGAACTACTTTTTCTCAAAAACAAGAGATAATATAAAATGTTTCGTTTGTCACAACATTTTTAATCATGTTAAAGAGTAATCTAAAGAGTCATTACCGATGAATCATACAGCTAAGTACGACAAATACACCGACGAAGTACGTATAATTTGAAAATAGATTTCATGAAATTTCTGATACAGAATCAAAGTTTTTGCTTTACCAATTTCAATGTTGACAGCGTAAATCCGATTTACAGTTGGAAATAGTTGGAAATATTTGGGATACAATTCTTCCATGGGATAGAAAGATCTTCAAAATAATCACAGAAGCTCTCTCACAATTCACAAATTGACGAATGTCTTGAGATTAAGTTGCGCTCAATCATTTGGGCCAAATATTGAACGCATTGTGCGACAAAAGAGATTTTTAAAATGTAGAAAGAATTACTATGTAAGATCTCTTGAAAGTAAAACTTGGTACTTTTTGTAGTTTGATGACATAACTCGTAGATAAAAATATTTACATGATTTTTGACGATTCAACATTGAGTAATTATTTGTGTCGCAATGTTTCTCAAGGGTATTTGCTTAAATTGCTTAAATTGTTAGAGGAGGTGGCAATAATTACCGGCAGACCATGGAAATGGCTGTATTGCTATTTGCGCTCGTAGACGGAACACGGGTGTCTGTGTACAAAATCACAGAGGAGCGCTAAACGCCACCGTTGAATTTCTCATACACACACGTTTGACACTTGAATATTTCGTAGTGCTCCCGCTGGGCCCCGGCCGCCCGCTGAGAGCTGGGAGCAATAGGCCGTAGCTCTACGCAGCGAAAATGTGATGAGCCCTGAACTACTCTCCAAATTAATACCTATTTTGCAGGATGCCATTGTGGAGTAAGGGAATGAAATACGAATTCTGAATATGGAGATTCGTGTTTTTACAAAAGATATCACTGACTATACTTCCTTTTTGGAATTTAATTCATATGCAGTTGAAAATGATCTTGACATCACAGTTGTACATCTTACTTCGCACAAAATTATCTTCCTTTAAATCTACAGATCTCCATCAAAGCTGCAACAAAGTAATTTCAATGCAGTTGTCACGGAAGTGCATGAGGGAAGGGGCTAATTGATACGTGTATTCATTTCTATTTTATCATTTGTATTTTACGAGATATTTGAGGTAACTTTGTTTTTTGAAATGGAATAATACATATTTTTTAGTCTATTATGACGAGATAAAAAACGAATCAAATGATTAGTGAGCGGATTTTTATGCCCTAAAAAAGTCTTCAAATATTTTTTATATATGCATTTATAACCTAAAATTCTAAAAAAATGCTCTTTAATATGCATTTATGACTTAAAAATTCTGAATACGCCCTTCAGTATACAATTAAAATCAAAAATATTTCATTTCCTGTATAAACCTTTCTGGATACAATTCAGGAGAAGGATGCTTGGAATGAAAAAAATTGTGTGAACATAATTTAACCTAGCTTTCTTCTCGGGAGAAATAATTGAAGTAAATATGCACATTCGTGAAGTACACTAGGTTTTTTTTCACTTTCTCTGCCTAGCTTAAAAAATATGATATCAAGAAATATCCAAAGTCAAAAAATTTCATTTAGCTATGTCCTAAAGCAACGGACATAAATATGCAAAATCATAGAAATCCGCTCCCTACCAATGATATACATATTGTCACATGTTAGATAAGGATTTCTTGAATATTTTTAATTCTTTGGGACTAGTGTTTAACGGATATTTTGAATGTAACAGTCCGCCACACAAAGTCACGCAGTGCTCCACCAACAAACGCGCGCTCGGAGAAGGAAAGGGATTTTAGAATTTCAGCATGATGGTTGCGTCGCACACTACTCAAACATGGCGACTAACTTTTTGAATGTTAATTTCCCAGGACGTTCGATAGGACGTGGTGGGACTGTGCGTTGGCCAGCGCGTTCCCCAGACTTGACCATCACTAAATTTTTTTGTTTAGGGTTTCTTAAAAACCACGTGTACCAAGAGGCTCCATCTACATCACAAGGAATGCGTAGACGCATTGTAGCTGCATCTTCTGAAGTTAGAAAGGAAAAACTGCTTGCAATTAAGAAATCTTTTCAAAGGTGCCTGCACATGTGTTTGTCTGTGGATGGTTGACATTTTGAACATATTCTAAAGTAATGTGACTAGTAATGTAGTAATGTATCTTTATTTAGTACTTTTGGACTATATTTTTATTTTAGTTATCATATCTTGTTGATTTTATGTGTCATTATATTCTCATTAACACTAAAACAATTTGCTGAAAATATGCAATTTTCTTTCTACAATCTTAATAATTTCTTCTTATTGTGTTTAGTTTGAATATCTCATTAAATTCTGTGGTAGTCACCTCAGTAAATGAAGTTTAAATAACTATCTTATTTCAATACATATTACTAATGACAAATCCGTATTTTCAATCCTTGAGTAAAACAAAAAGATCTGAAAATGCAAAAGTATGGAAAATAGAGTTCAGGAAAAAAACTACAACAGTTTTGTGAATATTTGGAATATGTTTCGTGTCTCCAAATACTAACAAGATCCCTTGCCTTCCACGAGCGCGCATTTGCTGGGGGAGCGCTGCGTGACCTTGTGTGGCGGACTGTTACATTCAAAATATCTGTTAAACACGAGTACCAAAAAATCAAAATTATGCAAAAAATGCTTATCTAACATATGTCAATATGTATATCATTGGATTCGTCTTTTAACCCTCCTTAATGATAGACTAAAAAAATATGTATAGTTCCATTTGAAAAAACAAAGTTACATAAAATATCTCGTAAAATACAAGCGATAAAATAGAAATGAATACACGTATCAATTAGCCCCATTCCCTCATGCACTTCCTTGAAAACTGCATTGCAATAACTTCAACCGATGAAAAGTTAGAGGACGCGCTATGTTACGTGAGTTATCCTGTATATACCTCAAATAACGTTTTGTCACGGAGGGAACTTCCGGGTTCAGAAATTGGACGCAAAAAAGACATTTAGTCAGTCAAAAATATTTTAATTGATACAGGTTTTTGCTGCACATTAATCTATTGTTCAGTTTTAAAAAATTATTAACAAAACATTATCGTTATTACATGATGGATTTTTTGAAACATTATAAATTTTATCGTTACAGATTAACTTTATTCTTTTTCCTTCGTATTCTGTTCAGAAACGCATTGTTTGCAGGAACTAATTGAATGAACTGATTTAGAAATGAAACAACTGCACTTATAATATCTGATTGTGGTTAGTCGATTATTTTTTCAATCATAGAAAACGCATCTTCCAGTCTTTGAGATATTGCCCGATGCTCGTGATTTTGGGATATGCGAAGGCTCATGGATGTCTGCCAGGTGATACATTTTTGAACGTTAAGTGACATGGGAGTTTGGATGCAGAAACAAGTCGCAGTTTCAGATGGTCAGCCACTACCTCTTTGGTTAGTATTTGTATTCTGAAACACTGACGTCTTGAAATTTTAGTTGTTGTGTTGGCAAGGTAAAATAATAAAGCTTTTGATTCCACCTACATTCATCACTGCAAAAAATAAAGCTAATTGCCAACGCCTTATCTGACGCGCAAAAGAATGTGCAGCTTTCACTGCATCCAACGTATCAGCTCCTTTTGAAGTGTTGTAAAATGTAAGAAGTTCTGGCTTTTCAACTTCCCCAGAATGATAGATTTAATCAGAGTGATGCATTGTTGAAAGTAACTGAATGACTTCTTTTTTTGACAATAGCATACCAATGTCATATCTCAGTTTTCTAACCAAAAATACTGCTATTTACAGACCTTTGTGACAGTGTGATAGAATAATTCAGATATCTTTTCCTTGTTCTTCCCAAGAATACCAACGATTGTAAGATTGTCGGTCTTTTCGTTCGGCAGCTAAACGCAATGAAGTGTACCAATTATCTGTCGTGATATTTCTCCGTGTGACTGGAATTAGCGTCACTAAACGTTTCACAACCGCGGCTGGTGTATTATCTTGGTTTGCATGTTCACCTAGGCACACTTCCATTTTTAGTGCGTAGCAAAGCCGCGGCAAATACTTTTAGACCACACTTTACAGATTTATTTTTCATGTATTGATGAAAGGAGCACCTTCCTCAAAAAGGTTCCAGCATTTCGTCAATTGTTGCTTTTAGTGTAATGTGTTGAGCAGGAATCATTGAAGATTTCAAATGCATCGCGCATTGGGGTCACCTTGCCGTGAGTCATGAGCTTCAATAGCGTGCGGACGTGCCTTACGGAGCTCGCCGGCGTGCTCGTTGCAATTTCATATCCGCTGTTATCTGTACAATGCTGGAAAGTTTCGTGTCGTTCTCCTAAGACACCAGTTCGCTTCTATTGTTTTGTGCTTTATATGCTACTTATTGATTTATAATTTCACTACATGGGAGACAGTGGGAATAGTTCTAAATCCCTACCAAGGGCTAATAAGAATGGACCGGTTCTAAAGATTGAATTGTGTGACTGTAAACTCTCCTTCCATGGCTAGAGCGTTAACCTTACTACCGAAGACATTTAGTGTAATCAGGATAACGAGAGTATTTGGAGATATGAGCCCTGAGCTAAAAACCGTCAGAAAAGCATGGATATTGAATCTAGGCCGATAACTGTTGTTACCTATGACAATGTATTTAAACTTGTATCGGATTTGAGGAAGGACCTTAACCCTTATGTGGTGGCGTGAAACATGCAATGCTCAATGAGTATAAATGTTATCGATTGCACAACATTCCATCTCACGTTTCAAATAAATACTTCCATTTCATCTTCTATCCCCTTCCTCGTTTTCTCTCTCTTTCTCTCTGCTTATTTCTTTTCCTTCCTATTTCTCTCGCCTTTTCTTCTCTCTTTCTCCTTCTCTACTTATCTCTTTCTCGCCCTCTCTCTTTCTCTTCTCCTTCTCTCTTTATCTCTTTCTCGTCCTCTTGCTCTTCCTCTCTCTTTCTCCTTATCTCTTTCTCTCTTTCCCTTTCCGTCTTTCTCTTTCCCTTTATCTCTTTCTCTCTCTTTCTTAGAAAGTTGGAGTAACGCTCGCGGAGATACAGTTGCAGTCCAAGTGCATTAGTTTTGATGTTAACGACACACGGTTTGAATAACATTTTAAATGTGAATAATTTAGAAATGAAAAATTGTCGATGACAGTTTTACAATGCTTCTTCGTTCAACGGGGTAATTCAGTGGTCTTCAAGCTCTAATAAGTCGGACAACTATATAACGGAGTAGAATCCTTGTGCTGCCCCACCGCTGAATCTCGTTGGTAAAGCTGCTGCAGATTGTTTTGGTTGAGCAATACGTTTTTTCAAACTTTTGGAGAAATGTTACATATTTTTTAGAAGTCCTACAAAACGATTTAAGATACTTGATGAACATCTGCAAACATCACAGATTGATTTATTGATTATTCTGGGAGCGTTAACAGCTAAGGTCATTAGTCCCGTAAGGTTAGTGGATTTCTTTTCGGGAGTTGGCGGTGATCTTCATCCGTTAGATGGTGAGATCCGTCGCCGAACTGCCAGTTGGCTAGCGCGGTTTTCCATCAATCCCAGTGGGACACCGCCCTGGCCGGGGCAAGCTCGGGGTGAGGATAGGACAAGGAAGAGGAAGGGAAGATCGCGTGCGGTGCGTGGACCGTTTGTTAGGGTACTGCTCCAGCATTCGCCTGTTGTTGATCGGAGAAACAAAGGAAAACTACCGATCAAAGGAGACGGCCGTTAGAATTCTCTTCCAGACAGCGACTGTATTCGACCTAACTATCTAGCCAGTGTCAGAAATCCTGCCATCGGGATTCGAAACTAAGACCTCCCGGTCACAGACACTGCAGTGACATTAGCTCTGAGCCACCTCTTCGTTACAAAAGCTGTCGGATTGTGTAACTGTCACTTTAGCATCCTAACGAGAACAAACATTACCCGTTGGTACTGTTGTGCGGATGGTGCATTAGTACTTGGATATTTAAAATAAAACACACTTGTTGACCTTCTTTGTAAACGCTGCAGAGACTGTTCATGTTGGAAATCGTGATCAAGAACTTACCTAGGAATTATTACTACGGGCAAAGAGTTCAATCTCTTGTGGCGAGCCACCATTACTCCACACCGAAGGATAGCGGCTTGCATCGGCAAGCATAACATCTCGGCGGCACAACCTCCAAAAAGTGCTGCCATGCAAGCGAGGGCCAATATATCCGGACCCAGGAGCAGCAGACGGGACCATGCGGACCAGGCGAGTCCCAAAGCGACAGAGGAGTCAGAGGCGTACGTGAGAACTGTGAACGACCTGCACCAGGACACCAAGAACGCTCTTCCATGACGACTCGTTCGCAAAGCTCCGTCGCCGCCGCCGCCGCTGCTGTCGTCTTCGCCGCGCCTGGACCACGGAGTGATGAGGTAAGAAGCCGCCACGTCTGAGCTCTACTTCCTATGCATTCCCTCATTTGATTTATCGTTCCCCCCTCTCTCTCTCTCATGTAACCGTAATAAATAGTGCATTGTTTGGAACATGACTTCTTCTTGAGGAAACTGCCCTCCCTTTCCCCATCTCAATAAAATCCTTCAGATCAACCACAGTACTCCAAAGTGACGCGCTGCCTAAGGAATACGCTGAAGTCAGTCAGCTCCGAGAGTGGCACGTCACACTCTCATGGACGTATGTCTACTTTATCTATTCCAACGCAACATACATCAAAAATGTTTATGTAAAATACGTGTGATCAAAAATCTGTACGTGATACACTGTAAAATTATTTTCTAATTTAGGCCATTAGATTTGATATATGTATCATTAAATGGTTTGTGCCGCAAAATCTTCGAAAATCAGTGTTATTTTTTTGTGAGTTGTAATGAAACCTGTAACGGGATCTGTTATTCTCTATTCTGGGAGAAAAGGATCCCTAGTTACTCAGAGTTGCAAAAAACTTTACTGCTGGTGGGAAAGGGGCTGCTGGGAAAGGGGGAAAAGGGGAAAAGGTGGGAAAGTGTCACGGGCTGCTGGCTCGGTTTAATTCGACCTTCACCCACGGTCACGTTTCCAACCATTCCTCCTTACGAATTCTGCGCCTCAGTCGCAGGATCGGCGTTTACAACAAAAGTAAAAAGCTGAAAAGTTCGTAAAGCGTATTAATCTTTACTCTTACGTACTATTCATACTTGTCGCCACGTGGCGCCATTACATGATAGAATATCATTGTAATTACATTTTCTCATCCGCCACGCGCTCTCTTCTCGTTTCAGATATTAACTGATGTTTTATCTCAATATATCACAAACATCTCTTCCCTCTATTGAGCTTGAGTGGTTATTTTTTGTAGACATGCGTCGTCCTCGTGTTATGTTGCACAGCGGCTTCGTTTCCAGTTCGCTTCCCGTTGCTTGTAGTTGGGCGGCGCTCAGACAAGTGTTCCACTCGTTCCTTGGCAGCAGTCGGCATCCATTTTCATTATTAATCGACGCGTCTCGCCTGGCTACGGTCGCGCTAGACGTTCTATGCAAGCGTTGTGCACGTATTCGTTCTGTGTACGGTCACAGTAATTAAGAAGCCGTTTACCTTGTCGAAAACAAATTCTTTGGTTTGTGGAAGGAATGGATTATGGGAAAGCTAAGCACATGGTATAATTTGAATTTAAAAAAAAAATTCGTTTTCAGATCTGTGTATTTTTGTTTTATTTCAAGAAAGTACAAAACAATAGAAAATAAACAGCAGTAAACTAAAAACCAATTTTTCAAACGAATTCTGCATTATGACCATACCTTGCAAATAAACACGTCATTCAAAAACTGCAAGAGCAATCTAAGAATGAGAGCGTACGACTTATAAATACTGAAAATATTTTGGGTAAATAATTTGAGCGTCTTATTCCCCAAAGATCAAATTTTAAATATGTATTATGAATTATGTATTATTCATAATATAAATTTATATTCAAATGCAATTTATTTATTTCCAGGTGAAAATAAATATTTATTCGTAAACAAAAGAATTAGGTTTTGTAAAGTGCATTTTACATCTTCATTATCTCTAAACCAAATGAGCAAGCTAACTAAAAAACTATTTTTTAGTGTCATTTGAAAAAGATGAAAAATTCCCTAATAGGGAAAGAAATTACTTACGATTTGTAAATAAACTTACAACTTACTATCTCTCAAATAAAAACGTACTCAAATCGTTAGAAGCAAAATGAAAAGATTCTCTAGCATCACAAATTGACCGCCTTCGCCTTCACATCAAAACCTCTCAGCTTGGTTTCTGTTTCCACGGAACCATACCATTTTCTACCAATCAGCACATTGTGTAACTCCTTGATAAATTCGCTTTCGCATAAAAATGAATGTTTTACAAGAAGATTCACAGCTCTTCGCACGTTTACCATTTCATATCTTTGTATTTAAAAATTAACAGACATTACAACCATTTCTCAAACCTTGAACAGTATAATTTGGTTATTATAATATAATTAAAGCTTTCTTACTTCTGAAATAATTACCTTAAATTAATATTTACCAAGCAGGATATGTACCTTAAAATGTGCAAATTCTATTTAGCATGATGACAGTTCGAATGATCAATAAATTGTTACTCTGAAGTTAATAATATTATTCATCAATATACGAGTTTATTCTATGCAACGACATTAAAGTCGTTCTGGTTGGCGTTTACAATTTCATTTACAAAAAAACTCAGTAAATTTACCATGAACTTAAGAGATTCACTTAAGTACTGCAATGCTACAATATATAAAAATACAATTTTAAAATTTCAGAAAGCCTTTACGTAGTCGAATCTATAATAAGCACAGCTAGCAGGACGTTTCGACTGTCAGGAGCAATGAGACATTAACTCATTGAATCGATGTAGCAACAGGGAAACTTGATGAAGGTATAATTGAATAATTCTACACATCATACTTGGTTATCAAATATTTCGTTGTTGTCCGATGTAACTCAGTGCTCAGTAACTGAGTAGCTGGATTGGGGGTTTAACATATATGGTATGTTTAGTTTTGTATTTAGGAAGGAAGACATTAACATTGTTTTTAACGCAGCAGAAACAGGTAAGGAGGAAGGAGAGCGGGAGAGCGGGGCGCTAGAAGGGCCGGCGGCGCCGGCAGGGGTATGGGCAGAAGCAGGGCTGCAGGCGGAGGCGCGGAGGCAAGCAATGGTGGTGGTGGTGGTGGTGGTGGCGGGGGCGCGGGGCGCTGGCGGGGGGCCGCGTCGCCAGGTTCGCCACGAGGTTCCTCAGCGCCATCCGCAGCCGGCCTTCCGGGGCGGGCTTCTCGGCTGCCACCGGCTGCTCGCTGTCGCTGCTGCTGATGCTGATGCAATCCACGGCGGCGCCGTCCTCGAGTGGATCTGGGTCAGCGGCGGTGGCAGGTGCTGGGACGGAGCCCTTTGCGGTGTCGACGGCGAGGCAGGGGGCCGAGCCGGGGGCCGAGCCGGGGGCCGAGCCGGGGGCCGAGCCGGGGGCCGAGCCGGGGGCCGAGCCGGGGGCCGAGCCGGGGGCCGAGCCGGGGGC